>OX401414.1:16541340-16801340 GCA_947846245.1 Cerastoderma edule | reverse complement strand
TAGCAATTTATTTTAAAAAAGTGCTGGCAATTCATGATTACACGGTTAGGAATGACTTATCTAAACAAATACGTTTTTATAGCAATCATGCACACTGTTTAATGCATCTCAAAGATTAGGTACAAGAAAAAATAGATTTTCACATTTGTGACCCTTTAATTGTTTTGTTGAGTATATTGTGTATAATGTATATCAAACCGTTTGTGGAAAGAACTACATCCTACCTTAATTGATAGAGATTCAAGGCTTCGCCTGATCATATACGATAACAAATTACAGTAACGGATTCCATCTATAAAAAAGACATGTAATAAGGGGTGCTGTTGGAATCGCTGTAATATAACTGGAAAATGTTGTAAATGAATATAAACCATTAACAACCAAACAATAGATAAATATCAGGGTGGCAAAATCATTTGCTCGAATTGTCAAGTTTTTCCTGAAGGCATAACGGACCAGTGAATATTTACTGAAATTTACTTTATAACTACTGTATAACAATGAAAGAAATGCAGAAAAAGATTAAGCACCTTCGGGAAAGTAAATCAAAACCAGATTTCGCCACCATTAACTACGCTGACCTTAATTATATGAGTTTATTATGGAGTAATATTGCAGTGAGGCCAGCTAGCATGCTGTTTCTGTACCATCTAAATCAATATTGTCGAGAAGTAGGTTATTCGCATATACACTGTATATATACGGTCAACCGTAATTCAAACCTTAAATAAGTATCTCATGTTTCGTGGCGAAATGTTTCATTTAGTTTCTGTATTGGATTTTTACCCCTTACTATGGAAAGACTTTGTGTTGACACACCCTTTAACAAATGCACCAATCTTTAACCTCACTTTAGATTATTGAGCTGATTAAAACTTAACAAT
The DNA here is from genome assembly GCA_947846245.1 of Cerastoderma edule. Taxonomy (NCBI): domain Eukaryota; kingdom Metazoa; phylum Mollusca; class Bivalvia; order Cardiida; family Cardiidae; genus Cerastoderma; species Cerastoderma edule. The sequence goes on along the minus strand of OX401414.1, from coordinate 16,800,456 downwards.
GATAAAGTTTAACAAAGCCGTTTCTTTTTCATGCTGATGAGAAGCTGTTGCGAAAAAAAAGTTCCTTGTAAATTCGAGCGTAAATTTCTGATTGCAGATCTAAAAAATGCACGTTGTTATTTTAGAATATATCGCTCGATACAAGATATTTCTCCTGTTTTCGTATGCTTATTCTGATGCCATCTACAAACGGTATACCAAAATCAATATTCATGGCATAATGCGGTTCATGTTTGGCTTGCAATGTTTGTTGCGTTTAATCCAATGTTTGTATATATATATACCGAGTCCATTCATTCATATTGGGATTATTTTGTACATGTGTTAATAGTCAAAACTGTAAGCACATAGCCGAAAACAATTAACGAACATGAAACGATGAACGTTATCGCAAAACCTAGTAAAACCTATTTTGATAGTAGTGGTATCTAACATCAATCGGAACTACTCGGGTATTTCCGTGAGCTGTGAAATACACCTCGGATATAAGTGTAGGGTTACAATTTTTCGGGTAAATCGGCATCCGCCAATGAACACCTTTTCTAAGCGTGCATGTTAAGTAGTTCAATGTGTATGGAAGTGTTGAACATCCTTTTTAATCTTTTTTGATCAGTAACTCATACCAAATGGCGAACTTGTTGTTGTGACATGTATACTTGTTTCCTCAATCAACTTTAACGACTTTTTGGATTTTACATTCAATATCTATTTTTAGAAACGAAAGAAAGTGACGTCATTCTCGCGGGAACCAATATGGCGTCATCCCTATTATTTCAGAGGTGTTTTCTATTGGATAAACCCGATGTGTTCAGATTGATCTAACATATGTGCAAGGATCCGTTCACATAAACACAATGAAACGGTTTGAATGTCATACACAATGGAGGTATGAGTTTCCATGGCAACTTCTCTAATTCGGACAGAACGCAACGCCAGCTACAAAGTAATTCGGTCGTCTAGGAGCCATCGGCGTTCAGTGTTCCAAGATGGAGTCGCTGCTGATTGATCCATTTTAGTTTGACATACAGATCCACAACCAATCTTAATGATTCCGACTAATAGCTGAGTGCGAGCTTGTATTGTCACGACTAAGTCACTAACAATCTCTGAGCGCTGCGTTGATCTCGACCATTACCATTCGTTGTCCGTGCACATGCGTAAGAAAAGAGATATGCTGCTTCATGTAAACAGAGGGGTAATGCATAACTATGCATCATTTTTATTTTGTCCGGTTTAGTTCGGGTTTAAACGACAGAAAAGTACCGGATATGTTGACAAGAAAGAGGTGTTTTCTGGCGGGAAATATCTACTCGGACCGGATGTTGAGTTCAAAGTGTTCAAAGGTTCCGCCCACCTTCTCGATCTCGTCGACGTTCACGTCTTTACCGCCGACAAGCTAGAGGTAAATATCACAACCGGAAGTCCAAGGCATATCCGGTTCCGGTTAATGTTTTTTCTTCGTATTTTCTTACAGCTATAACTTTCCTCTCAACCAGCAAAAATCTACATTTTGTTAAGCGTTGTCAATTTCTAACATACATATACTTAACCTTTACATAGTCTGCGCATTCTCTTTTGAAATTCGTAAAAAATGTAGTAACAGAAAATGAAAATGGTAAAGTATGGAACAGAACTTTTCAAATGTGATATCAAATAAACACTCATTATTAAAAAATGACACACATACTTCCTTTTTTTCGTTTATTCAGTTTTTATTCATTGTAGTTTTCTTCTTCACACAATGATGGAAATCTTGTAGGATTATTTGGAAAGCAGAAAACACTCAAAGAGCAATGTCTCTTTTTTTCGAACAATCCATTCCCAATATTTTTAGGAACATTTTGAAAGCTATCTCTGTGCACAATTTATTTCCATTAAACATAATCGTTTGTCTTTAATCCAGGTGAAGATTACGTGTCATCTACAGTATTTCCTGCGGAAGGACGAGTTACCCCTCCTGCATGAGCAATTCGACTTGTTTTACGAAGATGTGGTCCGCTCAAGCGCCATCGACGCCCTGAAGGTTAGGAGCCTTTGCAGACTAGGGGTTAAAGTTATGAGGCCTGTCTAAAAAATATTCGTTTTTTTTAAGGTTTAGGCCTACTAGAAACAGAACTGTCGAAACCCTTGAATCTCAATTTCCGTTCACGTCTAAGTTAGCGTGTTTCTAGGGGGAGAGGTGTATGTCCTAATTTGTAGTTAAAATTGGCGTCCCATCTTTTACGTCTGGGTAATTTACTATCTTATGGTCCAAAGTACTTACTTAGTAGGGTGGATAAAGCACAGACCTATTTCGCTATTTATTTTTGTGAACAGCACAATATGTATCTTTAATATCATAAAAAAAATATTTCCGTTACATTTCGCGTGTCCTTATTGCCTTTATGTAGGTGCTGACCGGAAGGAACAATATTTTTATTCTTTAATTCTTGGTTGTCATTAAATCTATGGATGTTTATGACAGGGTGCGATTCCTGTCTACAACACACGTGATTTGACGAGAAAACGGGCGGAAGTTGAGGGCGTTTTGTACAAAGCGGTTAGCCAGAGGCTTGGCGGGAAATGTTGCAGAAAGGACTGCAATGAGTACACGGGTGGTGAGTGGGATGGTGGAATCCAACATTTTTCAAATAATTATTTCTCTTTGTCCAGAGTAGACACAACAGCATTCGATGCATATCAAGCCGTTACAAAACCGAAAAATGTTGGTACAGCGCTGACAAAAAGTACCCATATGGGACCTGTGTCAGTAACTTACTATATTTACTATTACTACTTATCAGGGTTGAAAATGTTCCTATCGTATTAGGTAGAAGGTAAGAACTCTTCTGTTTAAAAGGTGAAATATCTCTCCATTAATTCATCAAAACTTGCTAAAATTAACACTAATCCTCAAATAACACATTTAAACCACTAATGTTTAACAAGCTGAAAATGCCAAATTGTAGAAATGACTTCAATTTATTACTACTTTCTGCTGAATATTTGCTAAAGTAATCACTGAACCCTTGGTATAATAAAGTTATGATGAGCTTAGAAAGCTTTGTCTCAACATACTGCTGTTATAGACAAATCTCAATTATTCCTGCAGCGTGTTTCGCGGACTGTAAGCCGATTTCCACGTGTACGAACGAGGACAAGGGAGTGTTTGTGAACGTCAAGTTCTTCCAGACCACGTCTATAGTGATCCCTGAGGACGTGAAGGAACGATACATGGAGGCCCTGGTACTGCAGGAAAAGGAGCTCAGAGAGAAACTCATACAGAATGCAACCGTGGTCAGGAAGAACACGAACGCAATGGTAAGACATGTGGTGTTTTTTTTCAACCTGGTTCCCCGCTGCATACTGTCTCCACTCTGTTCAAAATAATTGACAGATGTTGGACTGGTTCCCGGTTAGATGTTTTTTCTCAAACTGGTTTCCCGCTATCTATTGGGTCCACTCTGTTTCACAATAGTTGGCAGATGTTGGACTGGTTCCCGGTTTAGATGATTTCACAATATTTGATAGATTTGAGACCGGTTTCCAGTATAGACTTAGTTGTGTTTTTTTGCTCTGGTACCACTTTCAATAGGTTTTTCAATACCTAGCCGGTTATGATTTCCGTGTGACATAAAGCCAAATGGAGGGAATCCGTTGTTTAATTATTGGTACCTGGTGCGCATGCGCCCAGTTAATGAACCTGCGACCATACTTTGACTAGGTTTGGCTTTGATTATAATAATTCGAATCTTATACATTGAAATACAAGTGATTCAAATTTTAGGAAAAATGGCGACTTGGAATCAGAAGAACTACTGGATACCAAGAATACAGGTTTCCTAAGTTTTAACCCCACAGTCTGCTCTATATGGTTTTCGACTTTCGACGAAGTTTTTAAAACGAATTATATATATTCGTCTCCGACCACTGGAAAAGTCTGTCCATACGGAAAAAACAATCAATGACTTTGGTTGGGGTTAGACTTTGGTTGGGGTTTAAAGCCAAAGTCTATCTAGTGAACTCGAAACCCCACCATGAATCAGACCGTTTCGGATTGTATCACCTATATCATATTGTCGTCCTACGGATTTATTTTTGCCATGGACTTATAACCCTAACCCAATTATCATCACCATACAGGTCAAGTCCATCCAGAACGAGGCTTTAGAAATCCAACAGCAGGCGGAGGCGGAATCACAGAAAATCCAGACTGTGTCGGAGGCGGATTACACGAGCACAATCGAGAAGGCAAGAGGTTCCGGACTACGGAAACTGTATACCAGTCTGGGCATAAACGACCAATCGCAGAAGAACAGTTTCGACTATCTGCGCACGCTCCGTGGTCTTGACAACGTGCATCTGACTGTTGACTTCCAACAGCGCATTGCAGGAACGCTGTAGATCTATGTGAACTGATTTGTTTTAAACCCTACCATACCTCACTCTGACCCATCTGCTGAGGAAGATTTTTCAAAACCTCTGTGACTAAAGATTATACCTTATGACTCCCATTGGCAGATGTACTTTTGTCAATCGGGATCGACAGCTCAATTCGACTGTTGAGGACGTTCAGCGACAAAAAGAGGGACAATACTGGTTTTCTGTAATAATACGTAAGTTGTCGTCGCGAATTGATTAAATACTCTGCGAAAACTGAGAAAACCGAAATGAAAGAATTTCTTTGAATCTCTCGTTTGAATTTCTCAAAATGATCAATTAACTATTTTATCATCAATATACACGTATAACATTTATCATATATATATATATTGATAATATAAGTATGCCAAACGACAATGGTCCCTGTGCTTTTTACTATATGAAATTAAAAACAAATGTTTTAGACCTATCATGTTTTTTAGCCGTCTACCTTTGTCGACTTTTCCTTTCAATTTGAATTGGCAACATATTCCAGCACGGGTGACGAAACCCGACACCGCAGAAATTGTCCGACGTTTAGAAATTAACACGGCAAGACTTATTCCAATCTGAACTCATCGGGTTTATCCAATGAAAACATTGTGTATTTCTCAGCTCACGGAAATATCCGAGTAGTAACGATTGGACTAATTCGTCTCTTATCGCTAACCAATTATGTTCATGTTGGAAAGCAATCACCATTTAGAAGAGCATTGCGGAGATTAATTCAGAAAATACAAAGACTGTGGGTACTTGTGACCGTGGGCTGTGAGCTGTAATTTGACTGAGATACTGTTGAAATCCGCGTTAAAACGCTAACCAATCAACTTTATCTGTCATAGAAAATGGCGTCTCTTTTTTATTTTTCGATACAAATTTATCTTAGGTGCTAGATTTTCCCCGTCAGACCATTGGCGTGTCTTCTGTTAGACCCCTTGAAAAAAGGTATAAATACTTTTCTATCATATGTTAACATGTCGTGTAATTATTTTCGATCTTATTACTTGCATCCATTTATTTTATGCAAGTTCTTTGTTGATAACCCATATCACAGGAAGCAATGTCGTTCTACTTACCTATATGATCAATATATTGATAACAAAGGTAAGTCAAACGACATTGGTCCCTTTGACCATTGGTGTAAATTTAAATCATGAATTGCAATATTATTGTGAATATCCTTTTCTCTCTAGCTAGGCAATTTTGTTTTACCTTTCTACATCATCGATGAAAATTTGTGTTTTAATTTCCAATAGGTCGTTTGAATCGGGGATTGTTTTTGTCACGTCAGTCCGTCTAGTAACAAACTTTTAAGAGTTTGTCCATACAGTGAAAGCGCATGGACCTAGGTTGTTCACTGGTGCGACGTCATGAATAACAATGACTTTTTAACCCCTTCTGAACTCGGTTATTCTAGTGAGAGGGTGTTTTTTTTAAATAAAAAGTATGAGCCTTTTTAATGAAGATTGGAACATAAAATCCCATTGCCCCTCCGAGCGTGGGATTGAATAGCAGTGATATTTGAATCTTATGAGAAAGTCTTCCGGTTGACTTACGGAATGCCGATGGTTCTATCCGACTAAACCAGCCCTTGAGGCAACCAAGTTTGAGGTCTTCCTCCATATTTATGACCAGGACATCGCGATATAACTAAATTTATGTTTACACGATGTATAACCCTAATGAATGAATGAAAATGTTCTTGTTTAGATCGTTTGAATTCATCTTGATGGTAAATTGTTTGTTTTTGTTTGTCCGTAAATCGCGATAAATTGTACACTGGTTTACCTCTTGTTATCAAAACCTTTCATAAATACTTATCTACCATAATATGTACATGTGTCTGATTTGTAGTATAAGTACATCTGTAGTTTTGTAATACTCAAGTCATCCATCAGGATGCTTTCAATTTTAGTCTTCCACCCTCACACACTTATAGAGGTCAATGAACACAATATCTCTTTATAATCAGTGTTTCTTATACATATTTGTACCAATACTACCATTTTTCGTCACGATAATAATAAAAAGATTTCTTTCTTATTCATTTGGTATACTTGTATTTATTTTAAACCCTTATAGCGCTTGAACCGACTTCATGCTTATGCAAACAGGTTATATCCATGCCAGCCGCCAAGTAAATTGGCGGCTGACCTGTGATCTAATCACTTTGCTACTTTGAGAATCTTTCCTTATCAAAATTAAACAGGTATTTCAGGGTTTGTAAAGCAGACGACACACAAATCTATTTTTACATAATTACCACGCATTGTAAGGGTTAAATGGTCACAAAAATGGAACGCTCACAGACTTGCAGCTGTCTGTTTCAGAACATGTACCCTTTGAGTAAAAACGTAAGAAAACGGGAATTTTACTTTTCAAGACCATTTTATTATTGTTAGTGTTTTTCAACTTCTATTTGCTTCATGGCTGCACACTTCCCGGATTTGGTGCAAAACTGCAGTAATTGCTCAATGTCTGCATTGTCTTGCGACATCACAAATTTTGGGCTCCCATAAAATTTGAGAACCGTAGACTGGGTTATAACTCTAAACTAGTATGCGTCTTTGCTCTTGGTTCAAAATTAAGCCTTATGGTTTAACCCATTACCAAACAATAACGACCGTTGACCAGTTTGTTACAGAAGACTCTGGAAATATTGTGAGAAAAGGAGAAATTGATCTTAACAAACAATTTCTTCTTTTCCCACAATGTTTTCTACCCTATTAGGGTTTTTTTCTTCAATTTCATCACTTTTTGAAATGTCGTCCACCAACTCCTTCAATTTGGGACAGTAGAAAATTTGTCGTTTGGTTAAGGGTTAAAAAAAATGGGAATTTATTTTCTATGTTGAATAGAAATAAATGTTTAAAAATGATATCTTTTTTTTATACCACCAATTTCTCCTGATCCCACAATATATTAAAACACTGCAATACTGCAGGAGAAACATTAAACCCAGATATTTTTGAAAGGGAGTGACCAATTTTCCCCTTAATGTTGAGGGTATCTGGCAAGAAAATTCTCTGCTAAAAACCTATAAAGGGAAGTAAGCAGGATTCATGTAAAAAAAAAAGAGAATGTACAATGATAAATTTATTAGCAATACTTTATCTTGGCATCATCTTATTGGTAACAAAGTGACAAAAAGATAAGCAATTTGACATTTCTTTGACCACTCTCGAATAAATAAGACACGATGAAAGTATCGACTGACCTATGACCAAAAAAGAAAAAAGATTCCGTAAATGTGCCTCTGAAAAGATTCCCAGAAAGAAATTTACAAATGAAAAAATGTGTTGAATAGAACAGACTTTTGGTTCTCTATTGTCACAGACTTTAACTACATGTACATATATAGTTCATGAAATGGTCCCCTCATTGTTTATTCTTTAACTGGTTAGACAGCCAGTCCAGTCCCTCGTAAAGTCCGTCCCCGCTGGTTGCACAAGTTGCCTGAATATACCAGGTTCTTTGTCTCAAGGCATGAAGTCCAAGCTTATCTGTGATTTCTGCGGCGTTCATAGCATTGGGTAAATCCTGAAAAGAAACATAAATCAGATTGTTAAGGACGTTCTCGGTAGTCTTTTCTGCGCACTTCATATGCGCATCCAAGGGAGATAATAAATTGGTTACCGACATTTTTTGCCTCAAACGGTTAACGTGGGAACTGTCATTTTCCTCATCAACCTGCATTTTTTAAATAACATATCAAAAATTAAGAAAATTCTTTAAAAGGATTATTTTCTTATAAAACTGTAGAAAATGCCCTTAACCCTTATAGTGCTGGAACCAAGTAACCAATTTAATACTTGGTTGGATCCAGGCCAGCCGCCAAGCAACATCAGGCGACCAAAAAAAGCAAGTAAAATATGTATTTTCTTCAAATTATAGGGTAGAAAACAATGTGACAAAAGGTTGAAATGCTTATAAAGAATTTTCAGGTGGCAAAATCAATTGTGTGTATGGCCCAGCTTGTCCAAAAGCCTTCAGAAAAGTGATTTTTACTGAAATTTACCATGCAAGCATTTCCAGATAAGTGCAGAAAAAGATATGCCATTACAAGTGAATCAAAATCAGATTTTTCCCATCCTTGACCTTGACATCTACTTAATTGATTTCCATTTCATACATCTACTTGATATAATTTTACCATTTTATACATCTACTTGATATAATTATTTCATTTTATACAACCACTTGATAGAATTATTCCATTTCATACATCTACTTGATAGAATAATTCCATTTCATACATCTACTTGATAAAATTATTCCATTTCATACATCTACTTGATAGAATTATTCCATTTCATACATCTACTTGATAGAATAATTCCATTTCATACATCTACTTGATAAAATTATTCCATTTTATACATCTACTTGATAGAATTATTCCATTTCATACATCTACTTGATAGAATAATTCCATTTTATACAATTACTTGATAAAATTATTCAATTTCATACATCTACTTGATAGAATTATTCCATTTCATACATCTACTTGATAGAATTATTCCTTTTCATACATCTAGTTGATAGAATTATTCAATTTCAAACATCTACTTGATAGAAATATTCAATTTCATACATCTACTTGATAGAATTATTCCATTTCATACATCTACTTGATAGAATTATTCCATTTCATACATCTACTTGATAGAATAATTCCATTTTATACATCTACTTGATAGAATTATTCCATTTCATATATCTACTTGATAGAATAATTCCATTCTATACATCTACTTGATACAATTATTCAATTTCATACATCTACTTGATAGAATATTTCCATTATAACAAACCTGTTTGTTAGCAAAGACTAGCAGGACGGCGTCTCTGAGCTCATCCTCATTCAACATTCTAGATAACTCCTCCCTGGCCTCACCAATTCGTTCTCTATCGTTACTGTCCACCACGAATATCAAACCTTAAACATGATAGACACATCGCATAAGAGCTCAACATTCATCACAGTGTATAGGGCTGGGATGGGTTCCCAAGTACCCGGGTACAGGCCACTACCCAGGTAGCAAATCACTACATGTTATCAGATGTTATCACATGGTCAGATTTGAGAAAAAAGGGTAGCCCCTGAGACCTTGATTCTGCGTTTCAAACAGGTACAACTTCCTTATAACATGCTTGCCTTTCATCGGATAACGCCTGTCGTAGGGCCAGCCAGAAGTGGTTTTTAGCAAATATCAACATTTTTCCTCTGGTTGGCTTAACAACCTATAATCGCGAAGTTCTCGAAGACTTATCTCGATTTTAAGGCCATCCAGAGAATACCTGTTGATACTAGCTGAAATCCCTTCAGACTGGCCCTATGATAGGCGTTGTCCAATGAAAAGCAAGTATGTGATAAGGAAGGTGCTCCTGTTTATAAGCAAAGACTAGCAAGACTGCATCCTCATTCGACATTCTAGATAACTCCTCCAGAGCATCACCGATTTGTTCAGAGCCTAACCAGCAATTGTTACTAGCCATTTGTTTGGTTTAAATTTATTTACTTAACATTAATTTTGAAACAAGTTCTTACTATTAAGATATGGATACATAACCAGTACACGCGCCTAGGTCCAAACAATAATCCTGCTACTCACAGGATTCAAACCCATGACCCTCTTGTCCAGGGGTTGACTCTTTTCCTCTAAACCAATGCCCTTCCAGCCATTTTATCGTTTGTTTCAGTACTCTCTAATGCTCTGTCTAATGCTTAAGGTGTGTAATAGTGCAGGCTTTGTGAAATAAAGGACTGACAAAAACTTACCTTGTGTATTCTGGAAGTAGTGTCTCCATAGAGGTCTGATTTTGTCCTGACCACCAACGTCCCATACAGTAAAACTGATGTTTTTGTACTCTACTGTTTCTACATTGAAACCTGGAATTAAAAGCAAATGGTATATCATTACTGGAAAACTTCAATATCTAAGCCAGTGGCCTTTATTAAATGGTGTGTAAGGTGTCTTTGCATACAGTATTTCATATGTATAAACAAAAAACCTTATGTTTTGTACATCTAATACTATAGATCTATTTGTTACGATCAAATAAGTCTAATGAGTAGCTACATCAAAGGGTTTAGAAAAACCAACACGGAAGTTAGCTAAATGGAAATTACTTATGATATATGCTTTAAAGCTGCTTGAGCTTTTTGACACATCAAACAATCTTATCATGATCTTACTTCAATTTGAATAATTTAATTTCAAATAACACAATCATGTTAAGGCAATTACACTGAACAATTTACGTCAAGTTACTTTAAAGTCAGACCTGCTGTTTCACAGAAAATCTTGACTTTTCTTTACACAAAGGAGTTTATAGCAAAATTGCCAAATGATAAATCCCTAGCCATCATCTTTTTTATCAACTTTGCAAGATGTTCCTTTGCACCCATAAGTATAAAGAAATATAACAATTAAGCCTTACGCCTCAGTGAAATGTTCTTAACCAAGACTTTGGTAGAGAAGTATCAATCAAATGTCCCACAACTCTGGACTCATTCGATTTTTGGATTTACATATCTTAGCATTCAAGCTCTTTAACGAAGGGCTTTTGTCAATTTCATCAATCATCAGGACTAAAGTTATTTACTGTTTACCGTTTTTGATATGTAGGATAGAGACTTAAGCCGGTGACTCCTATAGCTTTCCTAGTTCCACCACTTCTACTATTGATCAGAAATGAGCCAATTTAGACAAAAAGTGACGACTTTACAAAACTTCATAGGCCCTTGACTGACTGAAGTCCCAGTGGTCTGACAGAGACACTCTTTGGTCTGAAAGATTTTTACATAGACAAAGAAGAATGTTTTCTGTTCAGTCCTATTGGGGCTCTCAGATTATTAAGAAGTCTGAAAGTGATTTAGAATCTTGCAAGATCAAGTGATCTTTATTCAAAGGGAAAAGTATACAAGATTTTGCTCACCTATAGTTGGAATAGTTGTTACGATTTCCCCAAGCTTGAGTTTATACAGAACTGTAGTTTTTCCAGCAGCATCCAACCCAACCATCAATATTCTCATCTCTTTCTTCCCAAAGAGACCCGCAAACACCTTGGCAAACATACCACCCATGTTGCTTATTAATAGTATTAACCTGAAAGAATCAAAGATGGATAATTTTTTAAAAGGTAAAGATTTATCCAATTTTATATAATAACCGAAATGTTTGAATGACAATATACACAAAAGTCAGGCGAATACTATTACTATGGACATTACCAAATAACAGGCTGAATCTCTATTGATAACTTGATAGGACATCAGGCTCAGAAGACTTGGGTCTGCCCAGTTAGACTAAGTCTGGCAGAAGATGTCAAGAGACTTTAAAAGATTAAATTTTAACCCTTTACCAAACAGTAACCACCCTTTGACCAGTTTGTTGTAGATGACTCTAGAAAACATACAGTCTAACTTGTGTTAAACAGCCACCCTTTTAAGCAGCCAACCTTCCTTAAACAGCCGCTACAGAAAGTCCCATTGTTATATTTATAGTGTAAATCAATTTGTGTTAAGCAGCCAATTTACTCTGTCCCATAGGGTGGCCTCTTAACACAAGTTTGACTGTAGTTGGAAAGGGGGAAACATTCATTTAATGGAGGAAAAATGCAACACATTTCTCCATTGTTATTGAAAATTATCAAATTATTTTACTCACACTGACACAGTTGTGAATTAATCCTTTAGTAATGGATCCATGCACTTGACATGTCTGTATTCTGCATATTAACTTTGTAAGGACGGTTTAATTTACATTTGTTGATCATTTTTACTCCCTATAATTTTTTTCCGGTCACATGATTCCCCCAAATACCACCGAAACACCGGAATACCCGTTAAAATCATAGTAGCACCGAATGACCCTTTGGTTATACAGGAATACTATTTGTTTTGACCTTCTCCGATAACATTGAAGCTTTTGATGTACAAGTGATTTCTTGTTCTTGTTAATTCTACTCAACTTTGTATATGTTAGCCAAATCTTTTGGTTATAATTCAAAAGGTTAGAGTAGAATTTCAAATGATATACCGAAAACAGCTGCTAAATTGCTTTTGCTTATATCCAGACTTTTTTTCTTGTTGAGATGTCCAAATTAGAGCAATATGAATTCTTATATTAAAAATAGTTTACTATCCCATAAGTGTAAGACAATGAGTTTTGGGAATAAACAATTTAACTCCAACTATAACATTTATGACAAAGATGGTGTAAGGACAGTCATTAGTGAAGTAGAGACTGAGAAAGACCTTGGAGTACACTTTAGTAGTACACTAGCTTTTGACAAACATATTAGTACAGCTGTGAACAAAGCCAATAGTATAGTGGGGCTGGTAAGAAGAATTTTTTTCATACATGGACAACCATCTACTGCTGTGACTGGAACCATCTCAATAGTGCCATTGTTATGGCAAAAGATGTTGTGACTTTTAAAAAACTCCTGGACAATGAACCTGAGTGGAAGTTGAGCAGGTTTGACTTTAAAACCGGACGACAATATTACAACACGTATAGAGGGGAAAGACGAGCCTTAGGGGCTTAAGAAGATTTCCCAACATCTCAGAAGGTATCTCAGAAGGTATCAATTAATTCTAAACACTGCTTAACTTTCTTTTAGGCATGCTTAAATGTACCATTAAATGTTTATTTTATTTGTGTACATATAATACACAAGTACAGATGACCATCCAAAGTCGCTGAAACGTTGACTAATGGGATTACCTTATCCTATTACACTTATCATGCGGAACGTGCATAAACATAAGTGTTACAGTTATAGGTTAGTAAAGGCAAGTTGTATAAACTTTAATTTTTCGTACTCGATAATAGCATTTGATACGTCAAAAATGATCTTTGAAAAAGAAATCACTCAGCTTGATATTCCTCTTACATCTTAGGACTCACCCTGGCTGGAAAAAAGTCTGCGCCAGCACATTCGCCAAATGACAAAAATAGGAGCCAAATCAAAGAAGTAGGAGCCAAATTCTGAGCAAATGGCTCCAATTAAAATTCCTTTATTTTAAACACTTTTCATGTTATAGATGTACATATGTGTTAAATCCTCTTGGTTAATTATTTCTGTTTGTTATGTTTCACCATTTGTATTAAAATTGTAATGTCATAAATATGTAATGTGTAATGCCAATAAAAATATCATGTTAAAAAAAAAATAAAAAATAAAAAAAGAAGCCAAGACATCCCCCTCCCCTTCCGAACAAATCTAAACCAAAGATGGTATAACTAAAGGTTACGCTTTGAGTGACAAAATCAAAATGAATCTTTTATCTCAGAAAACATCAAATCATATTGAAGACTATACATTTCTGAATTCTCAGTTTTGTTATTTATTTCAGAAATGTCCGATAGATAAATGGAAAGTAAAAATGATCTTAGGTCTATTTGTTTTTGCTTTCATCAAGACTACGGTCTGATGACTTGAATGATTAATAATAGAGGATCGCAATTTGAATAGTACCGTTGCATCAGCGAAGGAAGCGAACTGTCAATGTCAAAATACTTTACAAATTAACCCTCTTTAAATGCTCGCATTCTACCAAGCATGATAAAACACTGGACGGAATGCGGTAAATAGTAATCGGTTTTCGTGGAACAACCGCATCGAGTCTACCAATCAAGTGTGTCAAGTTGTTTACACATTTTAAAGACCCGATTAATACACACCTCAGGTATTGTTTAACACGGGGATAACAATTAGCGGATTAATTTGGGGTTTTCGGAGATACTGTTAAGTGTGTCAAAATATATAACTGTCTGTAGTGTCCAGACAGGTGGAAACATGATAAAGTTGAATGAAAAAAACATGCGCCAAGCAAATTCGCCAAATCGGGAAATCTTTCGCCAGAATAAAATAATATTCGCATTTGGCACAGTTGGCAACCGACAGCTACTGCGACCGACAGCGTGAGCCCTGCATCCTTTTATGTATCCTATAAAGGTAATAGGTATTATGACAAAATTTGAGAACTCTCGTTAGCCTATATCTCATTCCGGTGTTTGATAGGTTGATTTTATTCGTAACCATATGATATTTTGATTAAGAAAAAATAAAATAAAAAAAGCAAGGGAAATAATTCTGAACAAAAAATGGATTTATAATTTGGTTATGGGTTTACAAACTCTTAACACTTTACAATTTTACCAGACTCACAAGTAAAACATTGTGTGAGGCAAATAAATGGAAAAAGAATATGATAAAAAAGGAGAAGTTGTCCAAAATGATGAATGTCTCCTTTTATCACCACATTTACAGAAAAATTGGGAAAATGAAAAAAATAATTCAAAATTCACAGCTATCGTTTACTAACTTTTTTCACCTTAGACCGATCAAAAAGATAAAAACGGTTTAATGAAAATAATCGTTATTCTTAAACGACAAAGGCATAATGTGGCGTCGTGACTTTTCGTCGAAGCACACTCCCCCACGTAGAACGAAAATTTATCTCGACATTTCAGGGCAAAATAGTTCATCATATGCCCCTTATTTCGCATCATTTAAGCAATTGTTGAAAACTGATGACAAAACTGGGTTCAATCTGTAGTAAAAATGAACTTTACCTTTCGATTTAATCAATTTTATGTGATGTTAGAAAATGTGAATCATTTGTCACTTGTCAATATCAGAAACGACCCAATAAACAAACTGGTTCTCGATTCATTTGCTGAAAAACGGATGCAGCGCAGAAGACCAGTCCAACGTGTGCGACAAACCGGATTGAAACTAATCGGGCCGTATAAAGAAGAATGGACCGCATCGGACCGTACTACGTTAGGAAGAAACGATTTTTTTATTTATATATTACCACGGCCATCCATGAACACTTAAAATGGAACAATAATGAAAGAGAAAATGAGTGACAGAAACTAAGAAAGAAAAGAGAAAGAGAGAGAGAGAGAGAGAGAGAGAGAGAGAGAGAGAGAGAGAGAGAGAGAGAGAGAGAGAGAGAGAGAGAGAGAGAGAGAGAGAGAGAGAAAGAGAGAGAGAAAGAGAGAGAGAGAGAGAGAGAGAGAGAGAGAGAGAGAGAGAGAGAGAGAGAGAGAGAGAGAGAGAGAGAGAGAGAGAGAGAGAGAGAGAGAGAGAGAGAAGAAGAAGAAGAAGAGAGAAGAGAGAGAGAGAGAGAGAGAGAGAGAGAGAGAGAGAGAGAGAGAGAGAGAGAGAGAGAGAGAGAGTTAACACAAATAATTGAGATTTATTTAACCAGGAGGAACCCCCCCCCCCAGGGGAAGACTACCCAGAATGTTCCTGTGGAAGAAGGCATACATGGAGGATATGCTCATATCAGCTTTAAAGTCTTAACACATTCTGACAAAATAGATATCATATTAACAAGAGTCAGCAAGGTGGGTGACCCAATGCTTTTACTTTGGTATGGATGATTAATTTATACATTTTGGGTTTAAGGCTGTAAAAGTGACTGGCACCGATTGACTTATTTACCTATTAGGGAATGTACTTCTATGTGCCTAAGAAATAGTGTGATGCCTTAAGCCATTACCAAATAATAAAGACATTTCAACACTTTATTGCACAGGTCTCTGGAAAACATTATTGGAAAAGGAGAAATTGCTTGAGACAATCATTTTTTCCAACCATGTTCTCTCCACTATCGGAAGATTATTTTCCAATATCTGCAAACTATTACCATTTAGGACAGTGGAACATTTAACGCTTGGTAAAAGGTTAAACATTCTAAAGCTTTAATTACTACAGCATTTGAAAACAATGTAGAAAAATAAGAGTTGCCAAGAGTTTCCCAAAAGTTAGATTAATTGATCTTTCATTGATGTCTGTTGACAATTAGGTAATCAACTTGATCATTTTCCTAATGTATATGCAGTGTAAACTATCTTTAAGTAACCATAGAAAGAAAACATTTTAACCAAGGTGAGTAAAACATGCAGCCAGACTAGGACTTGAATCTGGGACCTCCGCTGATTGTGCACACGCTCCACCAACTGAGCCATCAAGCCCGCTTAAACATTTAAATCTTTCTTGTAAATCGAGACCCCTGCTACAATATGAAAAACAATTGAGACCAAAGAGGAAACTCCTCATAACAAACAAATCCACCTTTTGTCAGAATGGTTTCTTTGCAATAAAACAAAGGAAATATGTTTGTTCCCTCTTTCTAGTTTGTGCCAGCCTTTCTTTAGATTTGAACCAATTGCTGTGAATCTGGGTGACAGTGGCAGAGCGTCGGACTACTGTACTGAGGGTTCCGGGTTCGAATCCCCGTTAGGCGAGGTGATTGCTGGGGCTGACCCCCAAACCGGCGCGATTACTGGTGTATTGTCCAGGAAGCAGTCATCAAGAGTGACTCGATGGGCTTTATTAAGCCTCCTTCACAATCGATGTAAAACAAATTAGGCAAACAAAAAAAATCTACCTTTAACCCTTATAGTGCTGGAACTGACTTCATGCATATGCAAACAGGTTGGATCCAGGTCAGCCGCCAAGTAAATTGGCAACTGGCCTGTGATCTACCTGTTTGCTACTCTGAGTATCTTTCCTCATCAAAATTGAGCAATTATCTAAGGTTTCAGAAAGGAGACGACGCAAAAATCTTCTTTTAAAAAATCACCCAGCATTCTAAGGGTTAACTTGGATAGGGCCATCATATTTCAGTATATCAAAAGAGAACGGAAGTCAAATCTACCTTTCATAAATCTTTTATATCCACATGCAGACATAACCAATATAATCAAACATTTAACAGTTTTATTAAGTAAACATAATTTATACACATTATAGATACACACACTCGTCCAACTTTTAATTATGTACATTACTTTCAAACCAATTTCTTGTTTTTAATTATGAAATGAATGTGTTAAAGAAAAATCTACACTAGTGACAAAATAAATGCTGCATAATTCAGTCGTACATAGTGATTGAAAGAATTTGCACAAAGTTAACACTTTCCTTATCTATACTGTACCAATTATACTCATTACATGTATAGATAACTCAGGAAATAAAGAGCATCCAATGGAAATAATTGGCTTCTACCCATTATTCCACACAAAATTTCTCTTTATAACCCACCCCACTATTGCTTTAGAATTGGACCATTCAAAATGGTCCTGAAAAAGATTAATGGGTTGTGTTGAACTTGTTGACTTTAACAATGCACCAACAAAATTGGGATTAAAATGGAATATATAGAGAACAAGCATATATATACAATCAATTCCAGCAAGTCAAAACAAAGACTTATACATCTATTGTTCACCCCATACTTCTTTTTGCAAATCTAAATCACAGGGGTTTATTATTATCCGGGGGTCAACAGTTCTAGGCTTGGGCTCTGAAGTGACTTGCCAAAGGTCACTTCCACAAATCCAGAGGTGTCAGTGGGGCTCGGATCAGGGACCTCCGAGTTCTAAATCCACCTTAAACACAGGGCCACCCAGGACCCTAACCAAAGCCCATTTAACAATTCATCTCAAGCAATAAGAAAGAAACTAGACATTCCGTTGTAAAAGACACATAAATAAACTAGAATTAACAGAAATAAATCCTTTTCCCCTGAAAGAACTTATTTGATTTTGATACATTTGCAGCAGCAAACCCAAGAAACCACATCAACAAATTGAGCGATTTATCTTATTGTAAAAAGATTCTACTCGATACAATATATTGGAAATGTACCTTTTTCATGTAACTTGCGGTCATTTGCTAAGGCTTTCAATTCCGACCATTTACAATTTCTATATGGAAGAATGAGTTAAGGTAGAATACCCATAATCCACCATTTTGAAACATTTTCTTACATCGGAACACTTTGGCCGTTCTATGCATACATAGGAAGGGGCCGTAACATTTTGGTTCAATATAGATAGTTCTGGCTCAGACAAATGTATATCGAGAACAACAGAATTAATCAGACGAAAGAAAATCTTTCAAAAGTAATATTTTGGTTCAATATAGATAGTTCTGGCTCAGACAAATGTATATCGAGAACAACAGAATTAATCAGACGAAAGAAAATCTTTCAAAAGTAATATTTTGGTTCAATATAGATAGTTCTGGCTCAGACAAATGTATATCGAGAACAACAGAATTAATCAGACGAAAGAAAATCTTTCAAAAGTAATATTTTGGTTCAATATAGATAGTTCTGGCTCAGACAAATGTATATCGAGAACAACAGAATTAATCAGACGAAAGAAAATCTTTCAAAAGTAATATTTTGGTTCAATATAGATAGTTCTGGCTCAGACAAATGTATATCGAGAACAACAGAATTAATCAGACGAAAGAAAATCTTTCAAAAGTAATATTTTGGTTCAATATAGATAGTTCTGGCTCAGACAAATGTATATCGAGAACAACAGAATTAATCAGACGAAAGAAAATCTTTCAAAAGTAATATTTTGGTTCAATATAGATAGTTCTGGCTCAGACAAATGTATATCGAGAACAACAGAATTAATCAGACGAAAGAAAATCTTTCAAAAGTAATATTTTGGTTCAATATAGATAGTTCTGGCTCAGACAAATGTATATCGAGAACAACAGAATTAATCAGACGAAAGAAAATCTTTCAAAACGACAGATTATTGGTCTTCTTCCCTAAGTTGAAAGGGTTTGTGAATTCCCTATTGTCTAAGATGTTTGTATTTGTAAAATCTTTTCAAAAAGTCTCTCATTTCACATTTTTCAGTTGGTTTGACAGCCAGTCCAACCCTTCATAAAGTCCATCCCCGCTGGTTGCACAAGTTGCCTGAATATACCATTGTCTGTTTCGCAAGGAGTGTAATCCCAGTTTATCTGTTATTTCTGCAGCATTCATAGCATTGGGTAAATCCTGTAATGAAAATTAGTCAAATCTAGTTTATTTTACATTGATTGTAAAGCAAGTACTTATAATAATCACTCTTGATTCTTCTTTCTGGATACATAAACTGTCCTTGCGTGAATTATGGATTAATGAAAGGCCACAAAGTGGACTTGTTTTATCTCGAGATTTGAACCCACAACCTTTATATCCAGGGGCTGATGCCTTACCCTTAGAATGCTGGGTAATTTTCTAAAAAATATTTTAGTGTTATCTGCTTTCCAAAACCTTTAATATCTGCTCAATTCTTTACACCCCTGGATCAAATGCTACGGGGTATATCATCTTTTGGCTTTGTCCTTAACAAACATTCCTAATGAAATGGAAAACTTAATATTCCTGAAAGTTCATAATAACTGTACCTGAACAATATTTATAATCCCAATCAAGCTTTAGGTCAATTAGATAAAGGTCAAATTCAAGCATTTCTAAGCAGATAAGGAGTCATAAAATCCTATACCTGCGTTTCATTACCATTATATGGATTTATCAACGTGTCAGCCATTTTTCATTAATGTAACAGCTTTCCTGGATTTTCAAGTAATAGGCTAGGGTACTGAACTGTCTTGCCAAAGGACTCTCCCATTAAACCAGAGGTATTGGTGGGGCTCAAACCCCCGAATCTCCAAGTACTAAGATGACCATCTTAACCTCTAGGCCAGGCAGGACCCTTATACCGGGGTGAGAGAGACTTGATTTAGACAACGCAAGATTTCTTATGTATATTATTTCTTTGTGTTTTACATCCCATCAACATTATTGCAATTATTTCTCAATGCCAAGCTCTTTATGATAGAGGAATACCCCATACTCAACTTCCCATACGGGCTGGTCAAGCCAGGTAGAACCATCAGATTTCCATAAATTAGTCAGGAGACAACCTCTCATTAAAATCTATATTAAGGGGCCCTGTGATTTCAAGTTCTGTACTCTAACCACTAAGCCACAGATGCCCTGTGAAATTTTTTTGTATGGTATAAGAATGGTAGGTTGATGATTACTTTGACAGTAAAATATACCTGTTTGTTTGCGAAAACCAGCAGGACTGCATCTCTAAGCTCATCCTCACTTAACATTCTAGCAAGCTCGTCTTTCGCTTCTTGAGCTCTTTCTCTGTCATTGCTGTCCACAACGAATATCAGACCTGAAACAGAGATCAATAGTACAGCATAAAGCTGATAAGCCTTTGACGGCTTTAACACTTATAGTTCTGGCATTAACTTCATGCTTGTGCGAACAGGTTGGATCCAGACCGGCCGCCAAGTAAATTCGCGGTTGGCCTGTGATCTAACCTGTTTGCTACTCTGAGTATCTTTCCTCAACTGAATTCAGTAGATAGTGAATTTGGAAAGCAGATGACACAATGTTTTTTTAGAAAAATACCCAGCATTCTAAGGGTTTAGTTAGTTTTATAGCTGATAAGCCATCAATTCTATAGTTTGGAATTAACATTAGTTACAACAATTTGTCAGTGACAGCTTACAAACCCATGTATCCTAGAGCCAATCAAGACCGTTTTATTCATCCTGGAACCAGCTTTGCAGTTGTAATGCTATCCCAAGGTGCTTTGATGTGAGCCATGACTATGATTGAGTTTCTTTGTCTTCCGTATCACACTGGGGAGAACAGATGTATAAGTCTGGCCAAGTGACATAACTGAAAAACTGTTGATGTGATGTAAAACCCACAAAGTACCCTTAATGAAAGGTCGCTAAGTGGTCCCTGCTACTCACGGGACTCGAACCCATGACCCCCGCGTCCCGAGGCTGATATGCTTCTTCTGGATTACTGTTTTTACAATAAAGTGCATTGAAACATCTTCCGGTTCCTGCGCTGGTATATTTTTAAAATCCCTGAACAATATTCCTTGCAAATCATGGACAGCCTTTCCATATCATCAAAATGTTAACCCTTTCCGAAACAATAACGACATTTGACCACTTTGTTGCAGACGACTTAAGAAAACATTGTGGGAAAAGGAGGAATTGCTCGTAACGAGCAATTTTTCCTTTTCCAACAATGTTTTCTGCCCTACCAGAAGATCATTTTTCCAATTTCATCACATTTTGAAATGTCGTCTGCAAACTCTTTCAATTTGGGACAGTCTAAAATTTGTTGTTTGGAAAAGGGTTAAGTGGTGAAAGGTAATTATAGCATTCGAAAAAACAATTAAGGGTCCTGGGTGGCCCATTGGTTAAGATGGAGGTCCTGGGTTTGAGTTCCACTGACACCTCTGGCTTCGTGGGAGTGACCTTTGGCAAGTCATTTCAGAGGCCTAGCCTAGTACTTGGGATCGAGGAAAGCCGTAACATAACTGAAAAGTTGTTGATATGGCGTTAAACACCATACAATAAAGGACATTATCTGAGCATACCATATGAAGAAAATTGGTTTAACAGCTGAAAAGTTTTAAACCTTACCCTGAGTATTCTGGAAGTAGTGTCTCCATAGAGGTCTGATTTTATCCTGACCACCAACATCCCATACAGTAAAACTGATGTTTTTGTACTCTACTGTCTCTACATTGAAACCTGGAATTAGAATCAAATTGAAACTAAATAACGGAATAATTGCTTTGTTCATATAGATAAATTATTACCCGGTTTGAAACATCTTATTTTTTTGCAATGTTTGCAGGGGAAATTAAAACCAAATATCAAGAATTACTGATAGAGAACCGTTTCAAAGCATTGTGATGAAAGGGAATCAATCCTTAGAATGCTGGGTAATTATTCTATTAATAGATTTTTATGTCGTATGCTTTCCAAAACCTTTCATATCTACTTAATTTTGATGAGGAAAGATACTCAGAGTAGCAAATAGGTTAGATCACAGGCCAGCCGCAAATTTACTTGGCGACTGGCCTAGATCTAACCTGTATGCATGAGCATGAAGTCAATTCCAGCACTATAAGGACTCACAGTGATCAAATCTCCATCTGTCGCCATTTTACAGAAGTCTGCTTCAAAAGCATGTAAAGAAGTCTGTATCATTAGGAAAGTAAATTTTTCACTTGGAATGCAAGCATAAACTTCATTGCCAAGACTTGGGACTAGTCTTCTTGGAGATGGGGGTTAGGTAACATTGTGTAATATTCGAGAACCTAATGCATTGTTATAGTGAAGATACAGGTATAATAATATAGACAGCAAAACTAATCAGTGGCTGACAAGGTTTTTCAATGATTAAACTCAAACTCTTTATAAGGATGTCAGCACTTTATGTGCCAATGGGGAATGCCAATACATGTACTAAATATAAAATCATACAACATGCATTAAAACATGAGAATTCACAATAAATAAAAAGTGAAAATAACTGTTTTGTAAATTACTGTAGTAGCATTACTTCTCTATTGTAAACCAATAATTGCACACAAGATGTTCAACTTGATTCGTATTATTGTAAAATAATGCAGTAAGATTTCTTCTCTATTGTGAACCGTTAATTGCACACAAGATGTTAAACTTGATTTGTATTAGACAAGGTAATATTATTTCGTTAAACTAAAGCTTGCTTGATAAGCTTATTGATCAGATATGATTGAGTCTTTGGGAGTTGTCTTTCCTCAATTCATTACACTACTGTAAGGTGAAAATGCCAGGACTTACCCACAAATCTGTACACAGAGCAGGCAGTAGCAATGTATCAAGGAATCATTCATCTAGAATGAATTTAATTAGCTTCCAGCTTGCGTCACAATTGAAAATGAATAAGTTAAAACTTAAGCCAACAACAATCAAAGCTACGAAAACTGGGATAAAGGCTTACTTACAGGCATTCTTCCATCATGACTGATTTGATCCAAGCGAAACATAGTATATCATGAATAATCTCTGGTATGCATGGCTCAATGGCGGACTTAGAACTCAGGGCTCCCAAGTTCGAGCCTCACTGACACCTCTTGTTTCATGGAAATGGCCTTTGGCAAGCCACTTCAGAGCCCTAGTCTAGTATTGGTGGATTCAAGAAAGCCTTAGGAGTCACTGGCTTAGGCCTGTACCAAACGAAAAAAAGGATCAAAACATATCATAAATAAATGTATTTAACTTTACCTATGGTTGGAATAGTTGTTACGATCTCCCCAAGCTTGAGTTTATACAGGATGGTTGTTTTACCAGCAGCATCTAATCCTACCATCAATATTCTCATCTCTTTCTTCCCAAAGAGTCCTTTGAAAAGGTTCGAAAATATATTACCCATGTTATTGAGTTACCTGAAAAGAAAGTTAGTTAGTGTTTAAGACTGTTTTCAACTAATCTTTAATCAAGTCGCAGAAACAGTTCATCTACTCTTCCTGAGTAATCTACCAAGGCAAGGCCGTTGTCATGCAAGGGGAAACTGCCATGATGACATTAACCCATTTCCTAACAATAACGATATTTGACCAGTTTGTTGCAGACGACTCTGGATATCATTGTGGGAGACATTTTATTTCACAATTATCAAATTCTCTATTGATGAGATAGTCACTTAACCCATATAGTGATTGAGCTGACTTTTAGAAAATTACCCAGTATTCTTAGGGCAAAACGTTTCCCCTTGTGACAGGCAAAGTTTCATTCAAGCCTGGTAGCGAAATTGAAGATAATCTTTGTAGATAAGATCTAGATGATCCATAATACCTGAACATGAAAGCCCAAGGCTATCTATAAGATGTTTTTTGTATTTTCAAAAAAAACTTTTTTTGGCCCCGAGACTTACCGGTAGTTAAATGTTGGACTGAAGACATTTGAACAACATTTTTCTATAATTGGGGTTTTATACCCCATCAACAGTATTTCCAGTGTTCAATGAGAAGCACTTACTATAGTCTTGCATAGTCTGGGGCCTGGCCCGTACGTATACCCCGAACTAATGCAGGTATGCATGGGCCAGTACCCAAGGCTATAGTCTTGCAATGAACCTGCAATTTCAGTTATATTGCAATGTCTGGTTCATAATCTATGGAAGCGTCATAACACTATTTAGTGTCTAGCTAAATGACATTCCCATTGAAACCAGAGGTACATGCGGGACTCGAACCTGGAACCTGTGTATTCTAAGACCACCACCTTAACTACTTGCCCAGGCATGGCTGAATTGCAAGAGAACACAATTTACATTATATGATGAAAATGCTTGTTCAAGCTATTGGGTTTCCACAAACAATTAAATATTGTAATAAATGTGAAAATTATAATATGAATATCTCATAGGGATTCAGAGACACATTCTTGCAAACTTTTCTTGTACCCATAGACATCAAAACTTATTAGACCAAAATCGTTTTTTCCTCTTTGAGAGCCTGAATACTTGACTTGATAATAGACTTTCAGTCAACCATGCTGGTTCAAGTTATTGGGGTTTCAAGAATCAATCAAATATCGTAATAGATAAGATAATCATTATGTGAATATCTCAAAGGGATATGGAAACATATTCCTGCATGCAGCACCATTCACTTGTACACATCAAAAGACATGTTTTTAGACCAAAATCCACTTTTTGAGATCTAGTATTAGAATATTCTTTTTACAGGACAAAAAAGAATATCCGAATTATAAGCCTTTATCACTTCCTCTAATGTGGTTATATCACAGAAAAGATTATAGAAAACAAAATTAAAAGACGAAATTGATGATAACCTGATATTTCTTCCTTTGCCAACATGGTTTCTACAAAATGTTACTAAGAAAATATTTTTTTCTTTTTCTTTTTACACTTTTTGATGGTCATCTGTGGCAATCTATATTCAACCAGTCATAAAATCCAATCAGGGAAATGGTTATTTTCTTAGGACTTAAAAAAGAAAGAAAAAGTCTTATGTACCTTTTATAACTCTTTCATTGCATACCGAAACAATTAATACCACAATTTTAACACAAATATGCTAGTATTCATTTTGTACATACATACATAATATTATACAAAAAACATCCATCTTTTCATAGCAGTTTTCCTAAAATGCACTGGAATGATACAGATTGTATTAACTAAATTATATTCAGACATCTTTTTCTCAGACATTATTAACAAATATCTTTTACAGAACACTATGACCAAAATAGTAATTTGAGGGTTCAAACAAAGCTTTATAGGATAAAGACCTCCACAGTTTTGTGAATCATTTACTCACTTTAGTCTTGCATTGAACCTTCAAATTGCTCAGAAGGAAACTTTCTTCTGTATTCTTTAATCACATTATAGCACTCAAAGCATCGGATTTTCAAAACTCCTGTATAACAGATAACTTACTCATGTCAACAATTCCTACTTTTGTCACAGTGGTGTTCATTCGATATAACCAAGAAATTGCCAGATGACACATTTCAATAGCCAGGTAACACATTTCAAGTTACAAGGCTATTGCTATTTGCTCTCTGTATTGAAACACATCGCTTTATACATAAAGGCTAAGTGAAAAGTAGACAACCATACTAAAACACCATTAAATTTTTAAATATTATATCTCATAATATGATCTTCCCTTCTATACAAGTTATTATTGATAAGAAAAATGTCTCAAATCACAACATAATTCAACTGGTATCATATCATTGGTTATACAATAAATAAAGAGAGCATTCAATACAAGACTATAGCAATTCCTAAACAAACATTAAGAACATACTATAGTCTTACATCAAGCAATTCTTCATGATCTATTATAAAGATGGCAATTGGAATCTCTTTTCCTCCTTAGTTCTTTTGTAGTTACAAAGACTTAACAATCCTACATGGGATGACATTGAAGACATGAAAAATTCATCATTATCCACAGTGGATCCATTCAAAACCAATAATATATTGCAAGATGAGGACGGACTTGAATCAAAGACTTATTATTAAATTAATTTAAATCATAGTGTAAAAAAATCGTAATAAGAAGATACATATCGATTCCAACATAATTACCAGTTCATACACTTACTTACTGTTACTTTTATAATATTCATTTTATATTTATTTCAAATTGAAGAAAAGTCTGCTTAAAGAATTTCAGCAGGAAGTCATTGTGACAAAGAACGAAATCTAACTCTTCATGTTTACTTTTGCCACAATGCTTTCTACAACATGTTAACTTTACTACATATGTGAAAGAATCTCACCTGACTTAAACAATTGTAGTCATGAATAGCCTTGCAATATAACAATGAAAACTTTGTGGAAAAAATGGGTTAATAAGTAAGCTTAGCAGTAGTTTACATAAATGAGTAGGTAATGTTATATATTAATATTTCATATTGGTTTAACATTGCATCAACATTACTTCAGTTATGTTGCAATAATCGGCTCATAAAGATGGATGAAAGAGCTGGCCAAGCTAGGTAGCATTATCCAATCTGCATTCCTTAAACCTTTTCCAAACGCCAAATTTTCGACTGTCCTAAATTGAAAGAGTTTGCAGAATACATATCAAAATGTGATGAAATTGAAAAATAATTTTTTGATAGAGCAGAAAACATTGTGGGAAAAGGAGAAATTGCTCATAAGGAGTAATTTCTCCTTTTCCTACAACACTCCTGAATCGTCTGCAAAAAACTGGTCAAATGTCGTTATTGTTTGGTAATGGGTTAAGTCAACATGGACACTACCTATCATGAAAGTCCAATGCAGCCACAGGGACTTGAACCCACACAGAGAGGGGCCATGGGATTGAGCAAGTAATGGGAAAGATGTTTGTATACTAGCTGTTCTGCCCCCCCCACCCCTCCAAAGAAAAGTAAAATATTGACAAAGGATTAATTAATCATTCCTTGGCAATTCAGTTATACAACTTACAATTTGAAGATTCTTTTCAAAACAATAGTAAGTGCTTCCTAATAATGAAAGTCCACTTACAACAGCATGCATTGAACCCTAAAGTTTTTCAGCAATGTAATAAAAAAAAGCATTCAACCCAAGTTATTTACATGTAGTCATTTTGCTGCATTTGCATTTTGAGGTATCAATGCAAGCCTATAGCAAGTGCTTCATAAACATAAAGTGCTTAACACAGTCTTGCACTGAACAATCAATTTGACTACTTCAAAAATCATTGCAACACCAGCTTGTGAAGAGCTACAACTTTACCGAACAATAACTGTACCTCACACATCTGTTTCTTTGTTCATATGGGGTTTACCGCTGTGTCAACAGTATTAAAGTTATTTCACAGCTTTCCTGGATTTCACCAGTACAGGACAGGGCTCTGGAGTGTATCACTCCCTCTACATATCAGTTGCAAACACTTTTAGATAAAAGGCTGATCTCGCTCTAACGGGCTATTGCTCCGTTTCTAACAATATTTTCTTCTTTTTTTTTTACAGAGAAATATTTCCAAATCATATAACTATATCAAGTGCATAAAGTAATTTCATTCAATTAAAGATGAAAATAACAATAAATGTCCTTTGGTAATGAACATCTCCCAAGTACAAAAAAACATGTCCAAAGAAGGCTTAATAAAACATACAAAAAAGAGGAATTTAAACACAGATCTGGATTTATTTAACTTTTTCTTGACCTAATGTGTTTCCTAATGCAGCAAACAACTTTGTATTAAAGTGTACCCTAAAAGTGTCATCCTTGTGTATGCAAAATAACAAAATGCCATCTATCAATACACTTTTTTCTATAAAAACGATTTTAATGACAACTTTGGCAAATGGTTAAATAACGTGAACAATAAAAGAAAACATTTCATTAAGACCCTTAAAAAAACAAAAAAAATTAACTAGATGGAATTACAGAGATATTCTTTTTCTACGGTTTTCAGTGCTGCATATGTAGTAAAAATAAAAAATGATTTAATTTGTTTCTTCTAAATCAGTCTCCTCATTGTTTATTCTTCAACTGGTTTGACAACCAGTCTAACCCTTCATAAAGTCCATCACCACTTGTTGCACATGTTGCCTGAATGTACCAGTTTCTTTGTCTCATGGAGTGTAGACCAAGTTTATCAGTGATTTCTGCGGCATTCATAGCATTGGGTAAATCCTGTAAATAAAAAATAATAATTTGAAACAGGCAATTCACCTTAACCCTTATAATGCTGGGTAATTTTCTAAAATTAGATTTTTGTGTCATCTGCATTAAAAAACCTTAAATATCTGCTTAATTTTGATGAGGATAGATACTCAGAGTAGCAAACAGGTAAGACCACAGGCCAGTTGCCAATCAATTTACTTGGCAACTGGCCTGGATCTAACCTGTTTGCATAAGCATGAAGTCGGTTTAAGCACTATAAGTGTTAAGGTCACTTGAAAGCACAAGAGATTGAAGCTTTTCACAACATGAAATAACATAATAGACAAAATAAGAAATATTACAGTTTTTAATCATTTTAATGACGAGAATAATTTGCAACTGGATACATCAAATTCACCAAAATTTAATTGAAATTATTCTAGAAAAAGGTATATTGAATCATGAGAAATTTCTTCTTTTGCCACAATATTTAAAACAGGTGTTGAACTTGTTTATATCAAGCTGGAAACTTAAAATATCAGATGTGTTAACCCTTTCCCGAACAATAACGACATTTGCCCACTTTATTGCAGAAGACATAAAAAAAAACATAGTGGGAAAAGGAGAAATTGCACTTTTCGAAATGTCGTCTGCAAACCCTTTCAATTTGGGACAGTCGAAGATTTGGCATTTGTTAAAGGCACATCAAAGGAGAGGAGAATAAATAAAATAGTGAAACAATTTATGGAGTTCTTTTATTATGTTCATAACAGTCACGAGAATTAACTTACAAATGCATTGAGACCCTATTAAATAGACTCATTTAAAATAAGTTATTTCGTGCTTGAAATATAGTTGTCTCAAATTCAATCATGTTTATCAACAACCTGTTTGTTTACATATTCAAAATAACGAATTCTGATTGGTCGGTTCAACGTTATGTGTATCTGGGTTATTTCTGGTTAACTTTCAAATTTAAGTTGTGCTGATGGTGTTTTCTGGTGATAACTAGTTGAATCTGTCGAAAGATTTACCAAATAATATAGTTTGATATAGCATTAATCTCCTTTAATGGGCCTTTAAAGGGTTAAGTTATCAACACAAATACAGATGGCAACACAGATGTCAAAACTCACTCGATTCAAAAGATGCCTTTTTGAATATTTTATTAACCCTTTCCCAAATGACAAATATTGAACTGTCCCAAATTAAAAGAGTTTGCAGATGACATTTTAAAATGTGATGATATTGAAAAGTATTTTTCAGATAAAGGTAACTTTGTGGGAAAATGAGAAATTGCTCTTAACGAGCAATTTCTGTTTTTCCCACAATGTTTTCTAGAGCTGTATGCAACAAAGTGGTTAAATGTGGTCATTGTTTGGTAATGGTTAAATCATACTTGTATAGCTCCAATAATTATATCCATGTGAAAATGCTTGTGATAAGAAATTCCTCCTTTTGCCACAATGATTTCTACCAAAAAACACAAAGCAAAAGTTTGTTTCTTAATTGGCATAAGGTAGGTTATAAAGTCAGATGTAGAGAAATTGGATCATCTTATTCAAGGAAGGGGCTGGGTAAGATATATGGCAAGAACCATCAGCAAGCTTATCTTTTATCAATAGAAATTTTGATTAAGAATAACCTTAAAAAAATAGATAAAACATATTATGCTAGAAATACTTTTCTCGACTATAAATGAAAATACTGTTCGTCTTGAGCAAATCTTCTCTGTCAACTAAGGGGTAAATAAATGTATGGTTTTGAGTAACAATTATGTTGTGTGTAAATATTACAAACCTGTTTGTTAGCAAACACCAATAAAACTGCATCTCGAAGCTCATCTTCATTCAACATTCTATTCAGTTCTTCTTTGGCTTCTCCTACTCTTTCCCTATCATTGCTGTCAACAACAAATATCAAACCTAAAAGAGTAGAGGAAATATATAAACAAAACACTTTGGTAAAGTTAGCACTGTACCCATCACGTTGGAGTTTTAGAAGTGCTTGTTCACAGATGAGACAATTTCCAAGTCAAGATAAAATGTACTTGAAACAATATAATTTTTGTTCACCGATGCAATAATGAATGAAAGATAGTTACTGAACATAAAATTGATTCAGAGTGCGCCAAAATATCTGAGTATGCACAGACAGTATGCGATGGATTTAAAAACATTTGCAACGCTTTTTAATCTGAATACATATTTTTGCATGGTATGGTCTAATTACTTAAAAACAAACTAATTTTAATTCAAATGGATATTATTCCTAAAGTGCCTCATACAATTACAACTGCTATACAGTTTTAAAGAAATAGAAATAGAAAATCCAACTTTCCTCAAATCTGTGAACAAGAATCTTTAACCCTTTCCCAAACAATAACGACATTTGACCACTTTGTTGCAGATGACTTTAGAAAATATTGTGGGAAAAGGAGAAATTGCTCGTAAAGAGCATTTTTTCCTTTTCCCACACTGTTGTCTGCCCTACCAGAAAGATTATTGTCCAATTTCATCACATTTTCAAATGTTGTCTGCAAACTCTTTCAATTTGGGACAGTTGAAAATTTGTTGTTTGGGAAAGGGTTAAGGTAACATTCCCTTAATACTATAGCTTCCAAATCAGTTTTCAATATTTATAGACTGCTTTCAAAGCACATATCATATGAACTTTAAAGCCATTGATTAAAACTGATTATTTTTCCTTTTTTTAAGAGATTCAAACCAAAGATAAAATGCCAATGAAAACTGAAACTGAATAATTGATGGATCAAAATAAAATACTAAAAAGGGGATTTGCTCAAATCAATGTTGTATCCTTTAAAATGTGTTTATTCTTTCACATGCCAACATGCCAGAGATGAAAACTGAGGGAATGGGGAAAACACATATACTTAAAAATAAAAATAGCCTTGAAATACTTGTGGCAAAATTTAGCATTTACCTTGCTGCTTAACATTAAATGTTTAAATTCATTTGTATTAGGAGAAATCTAAATTCTTACCCTGAGTATTCTGGAAGTAGTGTCTCCATAGAGGTCTGATTTTATCCTGACCACCGACGTCCCATACAGTAAAACTGATGTTTTTGTACTCTACTGTCTCTACATTGAAACCTGGAATTTAAACCTTCTGTAGTTTACAGACATATAAACTGCCATCAGACAAGCTAAAAAAAAAAAATCCCTTTTATTTCATAAAAAAAAAATATCATTAAAATCAGGAATTAAAAATGGATTATCTTCAATCATGTTATTCAGTAAGCAAACAACACAAAAAACTATTTGTAGAAAATTATCAAGCATTCTTAGTGTCAAAAGTTATCCAGAGAGATGTACAAACAATTGGAAAAGACAGATATTTCAAATTAAAGCAAAACCTCTGATAAAAAGCAACATCCCAACAATTATTAACCCTTTTCCAAACAATAATGACATTTGACCACTTTGTTGCAGACGACCTTAGAAAACATTGTGGGAAAGGAGAAATTGCTCGTAACAAGCAATTTCTCTTTTCCCCACAATGTTTTCTGCCCTTTCAGAAGATTATTTTCCAATTTCATCACCTTTCGAAATGTCATCTGCAAACTCTTTCAATTTGGGACAGTCGAAAATTTGGTGTTTGGGAAAGAGGTTAAGGCTTACCTATGGTTGGAATAGTTGTTACGATCTCCCCAAGCTTAAGTTTATACAGAATAGTTGTTTTACCAGCAGCATCCAACCCTACCATCAATATTCTCATCTCTTTCTTCCCAAAGAGTCCCTTGAAAAGGTTTGAAAATAGATTACCCATGTTGGTGAAAAGGTAGAATCAACCTGAAACAAAAAGAGAATCATCAATATTTCAGTTTAATTATCTGTTTTGAATTTGAATGGTGTTTCATGTCATATCAACAATTTTTCAGTTATATAACAGCTATCCTTGATCCACAAGTACTAGGCTAGGGCTCTGAAACCAGAGGTGGCGGAGGGATCTAACCTGGGACCCCAGACTTCTAAGTCAGCCACCTTAAATCTGTGCCAAGCAGGACCCCCTCTGTTTTAACCCATTACCAAACAATAACGACATTTGACCAGTTTGTTGCAGACAACTCTGGAAAACATGGTGGGAAAAGGAGAAATTGCTCTTTAAGAGCAATTTCTCCTTTTCTCATCATGTTTTCTACCATATCGGAAGATTATTTTTCAATTCCGTCCCATTTTGAAATGTTGTCTGCGAACGCTTTCATTTAGGGACAGTGGAAAATTTGTCGTTTGGTAAAGGGTTAAAGAAATATCAAGGGTATAAAATAGCATAGAACTAATTATAAAAAAAAAAAATAAGACATCTTGTGGTCCACTGTCCCAAATTGAAAGCTTTTGCAGACAGCATTTCAAAATGTGACAAAATTGATGTTAAGGCAAGCCTCAAAGAAAATGACAGAGTTGAAAATGTCCTTGCTTTCATGTAGAACAGTTATGTGTGTTTGTTTATATAAGGGTTTCCATTGCATCAACATTATTAAGTTATGTTGCGATGCATGATTTAACCCTTATAGTGCTCAAACCGACTTCATGCTTTTGCAAATAGGTTAGATCAAGGTGAGCCACCAAGTAAATTGAAGGGTTGCCTGTGATCTAACCTGTTTGCTTCTCGAATTATCTTTCCTCATCAAAATCAAGCAGATTTTTAAGCTTTTGGAAAGTAGATGCCACAAAAATCTATTTTTAGCAAATTACCCAGCACTCTAAGGGTTAATGATGGGGAATGCACACATGTTCAACTGCCCATAAAGGCCGATCAATCAGGGGAGAACCATGGGAATTCATTAACTAAGTAGGGAGACTACCTCTCAGGAAAATACAAATGCTGTCACCGGGATTTGAGCTCACCCTGAGAGGGGCCATATGATTTCAAGTTCTGTACTCTAACCACAAGGCCACGGATATGACCTTATGCAATATTATTGAAATTGACCAAATGAGGAAGACGAAAATTATTTTTTTAATTTATCATCTGACATAAAGAAAATCATTCAGAAGGGACCTTAGGCATGCCACATCTCCTACAATTACTATGGAATACAATTTGGTGAAAACTTTTGTTGTTCAGTCAAACCCAAAAGGAAAGAAATATTCTTAACCCTTAGAATGCTGGGCAATTTTCTCAAAACAGACTTTAGTGTCGTCTGCCTTCCAAATCCTTAAATATCAACCTAATGTTGATGAGAAAAGATACACAGAGTAGCAAACAGGTTTGATCACAGGCCAACCGCCAATTTACTTGGTGGCTGGCCTGGATCCAACCTGTTTACATAAGCATTAGGTCGGTTCCAGCATCATAAGGGTTAATTCTAATATTTAACTGATGAGCAAGTTGATATATATGAAGCTTGTTTAAGCATGCAATAAGTGAGCCATTTTACTCACCTGTCTTATTCCTGTGCCTTCTTCATCATTAGGTCAATTTCAATAACACGCCTACATAAGACATTGTCAGTCTTCGGAAGTTGGGTTTAAAGGCTTCAAAGACATTTCTATTTTGTAAATGGGGGATCTTTTCTTTAAGGGTTACTAATCAGTTTCTTTGAGTGTTAATGCTGTTTTTGAAAGTTGTGAATGAAGACCGTTTAGCATATATATTTGCCTTTCCCCATATTGGGTTTTGTTAATGTACCAATTTAAAAAACAATGGCAACTGACAATAGTAATCAGTTGGCAAAAAGTCCTTAGGAATATATATAGAAAAGATACAAGGAAAACAAGCAATTGATGTTTGCAAAGGATTTTTGTTTGGTTATATGGGATTTAACACCATATCAATAATTTCTCAGTTATGCAGTGATAATTTTATCTCTGAGTCCTGCGCCATATACACATAAACATTGTTGGGGACACATCATTTCAAAAGATATGTGTCCAGCCAGAAGCATTCTCATCAGCACAAGTAATGTTAACAATGTAGTAAACGTCATAAAGCATGCTGTCTCATGCTTTCTTTCTATCAAATCTGCATTGTTTTAAGTCATTTAAGCTAAGATTATCATTAATAACAAGAGTTATACTGTATGACATGATCTTATAGCTTGGATCATTGGCACTCGGACGCAGTTTTACCATTACCGTGATTTGAACTTACACAGAGGGGCTATGTGATTTCAGGCGCAGGGATTCAAAGTAAGGGTAATATTAGGGGGGTAATGGCTATCTATGCATAGCATTACCCCCACACACACACCTAGTACCCCAACTTCGAATCCCTGTGATTTCAGGGTCTCTCATCCATCCTCTTGGACATGGATGCACTCGTTTATTTTGAACTGACACAGCCTATACCAAAGAGTCTAGAAAAGAACTACTCAACGACATTTTAATGCTTGGGTAAAAAGAATAAGAAATCTTTATCCATATTTTCATAAAGAATCTTTTTGACATGCAGACATAATAAATACATATTAGATAAGAGCACAAATCAATTTTGAAATGAACACACCTTCATACAAACATACTATCCCTTTAACATTAGATTACTTTGTTTAACAAAATGGAATGCTTTTTACAAAAACAAGCCGTGTACATGCAAGTCAAATTTACAGCATATCATGTTGTTATCTCCTTATGATATTGGCATTTTATCTAAAAATATGTGTTCCCCAATCTTATACTTAATAATCAAAAACATTTCAATAATCAAAAACATTTCTCACTCTTTCCTCACACAACTAGCCCTTTGTGACCACTTCAATATATGTTACAAAATTGATCAAATATGAGTATACAAACATAAAAAAAAAAAAACTTTTATTCTTTAACAGTTCGGCTTTATAAAGATACCTAATCCAGCATCAAAGTATAGTAACAAAGAAGGAATTGATAAAAAATGATTCCTCTATAACACTATGAGATTTCCAAGTTTGGAGGCGGATTTATGCAGATGTTGAGAAACAAAAAGAAAAGTATTCATTCCGTAAAACATTGCTTTTATTTCCATATGTATGTCCTTACACATACCTAATTTTTTTTAAACATAAGATCTAAATTCTAGTCAGAAGCAAAAAATTGAACCCTTCAATGATTCAATCTTAATGCAACATAATATCTTTTTTTCTAATGTATTAACATAAATGATTTGTAAGAAAAAAATCCCAAGTAACTAAATTCAAAAATCATTCATGTCATAACACATTTGGATTATGCAGCACATTTCCCCATTTGCTTTGATTGTTCTGAACAGTCTTACATCATGAGATCAGAACCAGTTCTTCCTTTTAAGTTTGGCGGAGGAAAACACCCTCCCTACAAAGAGCTGTGAAGCTATTCACAACATTTGCAGGGTAGGCAGGGGTAGATAAATCTTATTTTGATTAACTTGTCATATACCAATTCTTCTTCTGCACTTGTCCGTATGATGATAATGTAGTAAATTTCAGTAAAATTCACTTTTCCTTTCACCCATTACCAAACAATATCGACAATCGACCAGTTTGTTGCAGACGACTCTGGAAAACATTGTGGGAAAAGGAAAAATTGCTCTTAACGAGCAATTTCTCCTTTTCCCACAATGTTTTTTGCTCTATCAAAGGATTTTTCCCCCACTTTCAGCACATTTTGAAATGTCGTCTGGAAACTCTTAATTTGGGACAGTCAAAAATTAGCGTTTGGTAAAGGGTTAAGGCTTTTGGCCAAGCTTGACAACATGGATAGTAGATTTTGTTACCCCTGTTAAGAACTTCATGAGATTTGCTGAAATGTATCAACTTTGTTTCCTCTAGCCATAGATCATGTTCTTTTTATACACACATATATATATATTTATTCATTTAAATAAATGTTCCCTCAATTTGTTTTTTTCAATTGGTTTGACAGCCAGTCCAACCCTTCATAAAGTCCATCCCCGCTGGTTGCACAAGTTGCCTGAATATACCATTGTCTGTTTCGCAAGGAGTGTAATCCCAGTTTATCTGTTATTTCTGCAGCATTCATAGCATTGGGTAAATCCTGAAATGAAAAAAAAATAAAAATAAAATATATATCAGTTAACGCTTGTATAACAAAAATGACGATGTTTCTGAGAACATGAATAAATCAATAGGGTTTAATGGCTCATCCACAACAATGGTCAAACTGGATACAATAGCAAAGGACAAAAAAAACATATATCGCAGTATTCTCAATAAGAACCCATAAAAAAAAAAAAAAGTATTCTCAATAAGAACCCATTAAAAAAAAAAAAAAAGTATTCTCAATAAGAACAAGATACAGGTCAAAACAACTGCTTCAAATTATGTTTTGGTCGGATCAGTTATGCTATTGATCGATTGCAAAATTTAGTTAACTTTTGCTCCTAAAAATGGCGTCTTGAGAATTACACTATTTAGAATTTCTCTCTCTAAAGTATTTACAATATAATGTATTTGCTAAACATAAACAAAATGCTCTAATTATTTAAATTATTTCAGTGTTCGCATGAAAGAAATGTGAATAAAATCGCACTAAGTATAATAAATATTGAAGACCAATTAAGACACATAATAGAAGTCTATCGATGTTAAAAATTTACAGATGATTGGAACAAGATATGATGTAGCTCTCACACTGGCTTGAATGACTATATAAAACAAATGGTCCACAGTTTTTATGAGTGATAACAATTCAAAAGGGTATACGTTAATTTGTTGATGTAAGAGACACTTAACCATTATTTCAATAAAAAAAATAAACACTAATACCCTCTTATCTCAATATCGCCAGTTTAACTTGTACACAAAGGAGCCAATTCCGGATATATACCTTATGGATGCTTTTTACCTTTTCCCAAACAATAACGACATTTGATCACTTTGTTGCAGACGACTTTAGAAAACATAGAGGGAAAAGGAAAAATTGCTCGTGACAAGCAATTTCTCCTTTTCCCACAATGTTTTCTGGCCTATCAGAAGATTTCAATTTCATCACATTTTGAAATGTCATCTGCAAACTCTTACAATTTGGGACAGTCGAAAATTTGTTGTTTGGGCAAAGGTTAAAAGTATAAGTTGCTTGACTCCAAAACCTTAATCTGTCAAATCTATATGTCCACATAAAATCAAATAAATATTGAGCAGCTTAGAGATAGACAGAAAACCAAGCATTACTATTTAAAAAACCTACCTGTTTGTTTGCAAAGACCAACAAAATAGCTTCTCTTAGTTCATCTTCACTTAACATTCTTGCTAATTCCTCCCTAGCCTCTTGTGCTCTTTCTCTATCATTGCTGTCTACCACAAAAATAAGGCCTGAAATAAGAAATGAAATTATGAAGACCACCACTTGGCACTATGTTAGATTTTTAATTAACTCTTTGGTACAACACATTTTCCAATTTCTAGATTAAACGAAGCATACCATAATCACAATACAAGAAACAGTAAATTCATGAAAAAAAAAGGAAAAAAGAGAGAAAGATCACGGACAATTTAATTTGATAAGAATCCATCAAGTTATGGACAGATTAGAATCCATCAATAATTAATTGATCATCTCAACTTTCGGAAAAAAATGTGCTTATTTGAATGGTACGGACAATTCGATTGGATAAGAATTCATCAAGTAATGGACAGATTAGAATCCACCTAGAATTAATTCTCTCAATTTGCGATAAATTGTGCTTATTTGAGTGGCAAGTCCCTAAAAGGTTAAGAATGACTTTGATTTAGTTTTTTTTTATATGGGTTTTACATCACATCAACATTATTTCAGTTATGTAGCGATGCCCGACTCTTAATGATGGAGGAAGACCCCATACTCAACTGCCCATAAGGGCTGGTCAAGGCAGGTAGAACCATCGGCATTTCATAAGTCAGTCGGGAGACTGCTTCTCATGAAAATTCATATCCCTCTCAGGATTTGAACCCCCGCGGAGAGGACTTTGATTTAGTGCTACCGACGTTTTCGCGCATAAAAAAATGAGCTATGTCTATCACGATCTTTGGAAACGATGTCCATGATGTGGAACAACTCATGTCAGTCGCCTCTTAGTCTAACAAACAAACTTTCATAAAATTAGGCAATACATAGAACTTTTAAGTGAAACTTTGGTGGTAATCCTTGCCAGCCAGCCTTTAGTTTAATAATTCTTGCATACTGCAGCTCATCTTGATAGTATCTGTCCAACCATAAAGGTCTATACTCAACCCTTTACCAAACACCAAACTTTCGACTGTCCAAAATTGAAAGAGTTTGCAGACGACATTTCAAAATGTGATGAAATTGTATAACTACCTTCTGATAGGGCAGAAAACATTGTGGGAAAAGGAGAAATTGCTCATTAAGAGCAATCTCTCCTTTTCCCACAATGTTTTCCAGAGTCATCTGCAACAAAGTGGTTAAATGTCGTTATTGTTTGGTAACGGATTAAGGGGAAAAATCAATCTAAATTCTTACCCTGAGTATTCTGGAAGTAGTGTCTCCATAGAGGTCTGATTTTATCCTGACCACCAACGTCCCATACAGTAAAACTGATGTTTTTGTACTCTACTGTCTCTACATTGAAACCTGGAATAGAACGATAACATAGATTCAGTGCTTAAAATCAAGACCTTGAACATTACAAGAAATAAACTAGCCACAGGATTTCCCAATGAAATTATTTCATACTAAATTTGCTTCAAACAGGTATGAAAATCTTAAGGCTTTGTTATATAAGCCATAATCATCTTTCGTACAAATTATTCGAAATAAATGAAGAACCTTATTTCACTATCTTATGACACACTTGATGTGATTATTAATGAGGTATTCAAAAGCTGTAACCATTTAGTTGAAAAGCTATTAAACTGTTTGGGAAGGTGCCTTTTATGGGCCCCTGTTAAATATCAAGAAAAGGCCCAGTGCTTGCATGGTCATTCAAAAATGTTATGTTATGTGTCATTTGATTCAGGCTTAAAGTATGTATTTACGCTGTAATTATCTGATATTATCAATACACGTATCTAACTTTACCTATGGTTGGAATAGTTGTTACAATCTCCCCAAGCTTGAGTTTATACAGAATGGTTGTTTTTCCAGCGGCATCCAACCCTACCATCAATATTCTCATCTCTTTCTTGCCGAAAAGACTTTTAAAAAGACTTGCAAAGTTACCCATAGTGGCGAAAAAGTAATAGCAACCTGAAATGAATTAATAGAACAGTTCTTACATCTTAAAAAGGAAGACACAATGTATTGCAATACAAAAATTTTTAAAACAAAGACATGCAACAATTACTTTTCAATTATAAAATTCAAATGCAAATTATTTTAAATAGAATACTTAATTCATATCATTCACAAACATATATCGTTTTGAGTGATGGCAAACGATAAAAAGATGAGGAAATTGTCAGCTAAGAAGTTTTCAAGATAACAAGATACATTAATAAATTGATTAACAATTAAAGAGGTAATCTTGTATTGAAACAATTAATCTTTTAAAAATTTGTCAATAGCAGGTGTCTTAACTTATCATAACTATGTTGAGATACAATATTAACCAATTATAAGAAAAAAGAAGACATATATTATTAAAAGATTGTTTGTAGTAAGAGTAAGAAAGGAAATCTCATCATTACCTACATTTTGTTCTATATTGACATTGACTCTTAATAATAAATTAAAACTAGGGAAAGGATTAAGCTTCACAACATATCTTTAATAAGAGTTCATGGAAAAAGGAACATCTTCAGCATACCATTTCAAGTTGCTATGTATTTGCACATGAAAAAGCAAACTCAATGGCTGGATTGAAAAAATAAAGTATCCATATATCAATAACATTATTGAATGAAGACTTATTTACAACAAGCATGCTGTTTTGCTAAAAGCTTGCATAGAAGTTGTCTGCAACAAATGACGTTATTTAACCTTACGTTATTGCAAATAATTATAACCACATTTTTCAAATGTGGCTCCTACAAAGATTTTGATAACACAATTAAAAGGATGGCCAAATTCAAAAGAAAACTTCTCATACTAACAAAAATAAGTAACCAAAGCTGAACCTTTTTTCATGAACTAAATTAAATGTTTTTCTTTCACTTACATTTTCACTTTTGAAAAACATCAGCAATCGGTTGAACCAGCACATCAAATAACAGTCTTGCCATCAAAAACATGTGCGATTGATTTTAAAAACATTCTGGTATACTATGCAATGAAAATTAATAGATGCAACCAGCATTTTAAAAGCTTCAACCCTTTCCCTTGTTTGAGTTGTTATTTTTTTCTTTTTTCAAAAAAAAAATCTACAGAAAAAGACAGGTAAAGTAAAACGTCTATCTTAGAATCCATTGAAACTTATTTCTCATTTGCTTTATTTTGGTCAATTGCTTGACCAATGAAATATGTAAAGTGATACATAGACAACAAATCATATTTGTTACAATAGTGCCTTAAACTGCCTCAACAGTCTAGGTAATCCATCTTTAGTGCAAACATTAAAATCTATGAAGGGAAAGGATCAAAACTACTTTGGATCAAACTTTTTATTCATTTATACCAACAAACTTTTCAGTGGATTTTCAAAAGAGAGAAACAAAGCAACAACCATAATAAATAGGAAGTCCTTCATTCTGAATTATTTAAAAAATGTGTTCAATGAAAACATTGCATATTCTTATAGACAGGTCAAGATAAAAGTTGTTACATTCTAAAGATACATTTTACAATAATGGAAGTATTGGTGTTCAAATCATTGTGACAACAATCTGGTCGCAACTGGTCATTTAATGAATCATTCAAAAGTTTGACGGGGCCAGACATATTTCCTGATGCAAAAATTTCTCAATATTTCCTGATTGTGTCAAATTAGTATTCATGACTAGTTTGAGCCACCTCAAGAATTAATAGTGCTACCAATAGTACCAAAGTGGTTACTTTCATTCTGACAGGTATCGTACGATGTCTCTGCCTGTTGACAATAGTCTTGTTGTTTTAGGTCTTGAGTAATATATTGAAATAAAAAACACAACACAAGTGAATTTGACATCTGAGAGGCATTTGGTACATGACAGTTGGGATCTTGTTCAAACATGCCAAATGATATTCAAAAGAAAAACAATACGATAGGCATAATAGGCACCAAGACATGCATCTTCTCAAATGTCTTCCTCTAAACCAAACAGCTCGATTGCGACGGTTTAATAAGAAAATGAAGAAAATTCAGCATCGCTACCCCACCCATCCCAACAATTGCGGAAGTGCAACTTCCGCGTCAAACCGGATTCGCATTTAATGGTCAAATAAACAATGTACATTGAATGACAAACCTGTTGATGAATAAAAAACTGATTCAATGTCCACCCCTTCGTAGATATTCAGGAATGACAGCTAGCTGTCAGTGTCAAGCGGTAAGTTCTAGTCTCACAGCGGCGTTGATCTGTCAAAATGGCGGACGTGTAGCCGATTTCGTTGCACATGCCACGTCAATAGCCCGATAGGGATAAGGACAATTGATCAAATGGATAGGAACCCTCTCTGACGTCACCACACAGAAAATAAATAATTGTTTTAAATCAAGTTCAGAAATGATTTTACAGTTATTTTTGTGTTAGTCGAATTCGTAATCCTAGTGTGATCAATGTGAAATGGTCATTTGAGGATAGACAAGTTCAGCATAGCAGTATTTAAAGGGAAATCCCATTGTAGAAGGTCAAATTGACGTCATCAATTAACTTCAGCATCAAAGTACAACGACTACTGTATTTACTAGCACCAATTGGGTAACTGAACTCATCGGGTTTATCCAATGAAGAGTTCTCAGTCACGGAAATATCCGATTAATTCCGATTGGCAATGCACGTGTTACGAGATGGCGAGAGAACTATGCAGCTAGATTTAACCATGTCTTGTAAAATTTAAATGCCAACTTCTACTAAACAGGGTTGCAAATCAATTGTCCGTTATTTCAAAGCTTGTCTTAAAGTGGATTTTTAGTAAAATTTACAATATCTATACCAAAGTGTAGCATAAGAATTGGCATTTACGGACATTTGAATTAAAATCAGATTTATTCATGAGCTTCTCCTTTCAAATTACGGTGAATAATTTCATGTACAGCGCATTTCTTTCTAAATCCATGTTTGAAATCAGGATCAAATTCTATTTGAAACCTTTTGCAAAATATGGCTGGAATCCCCGTTATGCGGGTGAGAATAACCAGGACTAACCCACAAATCGGCGTGAGAACTGGTGTAGTATCCAGGAAGCTCTACATCTACATCATACGTCAGCACAATCACACTTGATTATTACGCGACGGGTGATGCTAGGTCAAGAGTGAGTAAGGAAATGATAGAAAGTTAGAAAAAATATCTGATAGTTAAAAGAAAGAAGTAAAAGTTAAGTAATGCCAGCTAGCTTCGCCACTTCATCACAGACCTCTCCGGTTACAGTGGCTGCGGCCGGTCCAGCAATGGGAATCCCTATTGGTTACTACTAGCTGGGTGCCCAGCGGCTATTAGAAAATAATTGTTGATAGCCCAGCTTGAAGGATACCAAGTTTGAGGCCTCTGCAACGTGTGCAGGGAGTCCATTCCAGATTTTTATTGTACGCGGGAAGAAAGAGTTTTTGTTGTACAATGTAGTTGTAGATGGTTGATGGTATTTCCTGTTGTGGTCTTTTGGTCTCTTTGGGGCTCTGATTAGGTATGTGTCAGCCTGTATGTCAACCAAGTTGTTTTCTATTTTGTAAAGCATGGTGAGCTGTGCTTTTGTCCGTCGTGACTCTAGCGTTTCCCATCCCAGATGGTCTATCATAGAGGAGACGCTGCTGGTGTTGTGATATCTGTTGGTCACATATCTAGCAGCTCTCCTCTGCACCATTTCAAGCTTATATGTTTGATCCTTTGTATATGGGTTCCACACTGTGGAGCAGTACTCAAGGCCCGGACGTACCAGAGAAGTGTATGCATGCAGTGGCTTTAATCCTTTCATTGATGATTCCCAAATTCCTCCGAAGAAAGCATAGAGTGCTGTTACCTTCAGTTTCTTCTGTTACCAAGCAGTCATCGAGAGTGAATTTAATGAGTTTCAAGCTTCCGCCACAATCGATGTACAATAAATAATTTCAAAATAAAAAA
Source organism: Cerastoderma edule (assembly GCA_947846245.1). Lineage (NCBI taxonomy): Eukaryota > Metazoa > Mollusca > Bivalvia > Cardiida > Cardiidae > Cerastoderma > Cerastoderma edule. The sequence continues at coordinate 16,757,175 of OX401414.1, read as the reverse complement.
AAATGGCAAAACGAAAGTGTATGGACAATCTATTACGTGCACAGACGTCCGTTGTAGTAATTCCTATTGATAACCACATATCGAAAATATTGAATTATGTAGATCAAAGATCTAACCAGAATTTAGTAGGTCTTTGTGTAGATATATTGTCCCATTTAAAACAATTACATCTACATCTACAAGGTAACGTGTGCTTAGAACTAAAAGGTTAAATAAAGAAATTGCAGGCAAAACTATAAAACGGGTATAGGCCTATGTAACAGTTGAAGAAGACTTTGGACTAAGGGTGCGTCAGCACCTTAGTCCATTGGAATTACATACCACTTTTTGAGGGACGGTACTTTATCGATACACAAACAGCGGTCTGATCCCAATTACTCATTAAACATCCGCATTCACTGTGTGGACTAATACCTTCTTGGAACTAGGAATGTAGTCCGAATTTACTCGCTTTGGTTATTATCTATTGCTCTATATTGTTATAACTGTTGCCTCATGGAAAATCGTAAAATGTCCAGATGTTCGAAAAAAAGACTATCAGTCTCTGTTCACAATAATAATAATTCTAGTAATGGTGGTAAAAGGAGCAGGTGTTTTCCTCGAGATGTTGCCCAAAGACATTTTCAAATGTATCCTCAATCATCTTGCTTTAAATGCACCTTAGTCCTTCAGCGCTTTGATTACTTGGATAATATGTGAGCCTTTGGTGCATTTAACTCCCATCCTGACAAACTCATTGATGGTCATTTCAAATTAACATAGCAGTACGCAGATAAGACGGCTTTATTTTAAAGATTCTTACACAATGACCAAACTCATGGAATTCGTGATTGGACCAAGCTCACAGGGGCGTAGCGTGACTAAAATGAATTTGTAGGCACGTCATTTTAGGGGGGTCCGTGGGCATGCTCCCCCTGAAAAAAAAATACATTCTGAAATCGCCCAGCTGCGTTCTGGCATGTATTTGACAGCAAAGATATATTTTGTTTATGCAGGAAATAGAGGCCCCTTCTGTTGTGTATTTGAGGGTTGTTTTTTTGGCTTCCTGAAATGAAAGTGTAGGCACGTGCCTAAAGAAAGCTACGCCAATGGATTTCATAAGAAGTAATGTTACGACCTGTCCTGTTCGGTGGCCAACCAAATATTGGCCACATGACGTTACGACATCGTATCTAGGGGTTCACATGACTTGTTTTGAGTAATTGAGATAATTAAACAAATGTCAGCGAAGCCAAAGCCATTAAAAGATACATGAACAAATAACTCATTGAACTCAACCAAATGAGAGTTTGTTGTTCACGAAAAACTACTCTTTTTGTCGTGATGTTATCCAACACAGACATCTGCATAGTGGGTTGAATTAGAGGAAAGGGTAAGACTATGTTTCCTTGAAACCCACATGTATATCAAAAGAAGAATATTTCAAACTAATATTTATTTTATCTAAGAAATAACTTTTGATTGTATAAACTTATTTATTTTACATCGATTGTGACGGAAGGCTCGAAGTTTATTGAATTCACTCTCGATGACAGCTTCCTGGATACTACACCAATACTCGCCCCGATTCATGGGTTAGTCCCGGCAATTTCACTTCGTTTAGCATGGATTCGAACCCGGGGCCCTCGGTACAAGAGGTCGACGCTCTACCTCGGCACCACTGGTGATTGTATGGATCAATCCATGACAAGTATCATAAAACCAAAGAAACCATAAAGGGGATTTCTGTAGGGAGTTTTACTTGAGGGTCCTGCATCCAGTACTGGCGGATCCGGGAAAGCCGTTATAAAACTGAAAAATTGTTGATGCAGAGTTAAACACCATACATACAAATTGGAATATTATAATTCGAATATGGTCTCAAAAATCGGCTGAAATCAAGCCATGACTTAATTTATATGCCTGACCATTGAACAAATATGTCTGATACATGGATAAAGGGGTACTGACTCTCATGCTATAATTAGTGAAATATTTTTTGAAAATGCATTTTACTTCAATACACCATTGAACATTTAAGGATCAAATAATATCATACATAGGCAAAATAAGTCAAATTTCAAAACATTTTAATAATATCAGATAAAGAACAACAACATTTACAAACTGCAAATGACAAAAATATGAACATATGCAAATTGTTACATGCTTAGTAAAATTCATCCTCTTTCTTTTAAATTTCCATAATTGACAAACCAGAAATGAAATTCATTGGAAACCATGGCGCATATTTACAAATCATAGGCGTAGGAGCCGGGGGGGCCAGGGGGGGCCTGGCCCCCCCAATATCCAGACTGGGGGGGCCAGAGTATACTTTGGCCCCCCCCAATATTCACAATGGAAGATGAAGATTTTTGGAAAGAAAAAATGAAAGAAATGAAATTTAACAGCAGAATTAATATAAAAGTGTATTGTGTGCTTTATTTGATATCAATTCGCCTTTTGTTACGAACAATAACCAAAACATTTTGACGTCATCATCGCAAATGGCAATCTGAATACATCAGGTTTATCCAGTGAAATCTCAGCTCTAGGGAAGTAGTTTCAACTAACGAAAACAATGATGCAAAATGTACTCTAAGCAGTCAGACCCTATATTGTATTTAAATATAAACTTATTTTTTATTCACATATGTAGACGAACTCGTGGCTGTGACAGCATGGTGGCTGTTACTTTTAGTTATTATCAATACAATATGCTTTCCGCGTGAGATCGAGCCTTGGCCTATCCTATTTTCTTTTTCTTTTGGTTATTTTGTCTTAACTGAGATACACATTTTCATACACTTTCTTTTAATTCATTTAATGATATTGAATTTGTAGACGCATTATTAGTCATGAGAAAGTTTAGGAATATTTATTCTTAGACCGGTCTCATCTGAAGTTGGCCCCCCCCAATGTTGAAAACGCTCCTACGCCTATGCAAATATTTATACAAATAAAGAAGTAAAGTAAATATGTGTTTATGCAAGGTATTACCCCTTCTCCAAGATGGACTGGTCTAAAGCATAAGAATGAAGAAAAGACACTAATTATTCTTTGAATGATAATGTCCCTATAAAATATCAGAAAGAAATCATTATGACAAAATGAGATATTTGCTTGTACATGTAACAGGCAATTTCTCCTTTAGTCAGAATGGGTCTTCAAGTTGTTTGATGCAGAAGCAGTACAAGGTTTATTTGTATGAAGGTTAAGGTTAATCCTTTAATAACTTAAAAACATTCTTCATGGAAAGGATGTTTAGGCTTTGAAAGCAGATGGAAAACTTTGAAGCAAAATAACTCGAAATCATTTAATTCATACTATATCTGTAAAGAATATCTTTGAGCCAAATATTTCATAATTATGCAATGTAATTATGGCTTAGTGCAATACATGTACTACGCTTAAGTCCTTCACTTTTGCGAAGGATTTAGCCAAGTATTGAACAAAGCCATCTGAATACATAATTTGAATTTTTTAAGGCATCTGAAGCAGATGATTTATGAAACAACTGTGACAAAAGGAGATATTGGATCAGGTTATTCATACTGGTACATTTCTCTCAAACAACTTTTCATCATTTACTTTACATGAAAATACCTGTAATCCTTGTGGTGTCAGTTTTGTGCAAGCTTTACAATACCATTCCTCTTAGTCAAAGTGTTTCTTTAACCCATTTCCCCCATATGGTTATTTGTAACTGATCCAAATTGAAAGTAACTGCAGATAGCAAAAAATTAGCAAGATATTTTCAAAAATATGCCAATATATCTTTTTTTACTGACATTGAACAAAAAAACTTAAATAGCTTATCAACAGCAATCAATTCTACAGCAACATTAAAGTCTTGTGTTGATATATTATGTGGAGTTTAACTATAATTTCAAACTGTGTTAAACCATTTTTCAATTATATAAGAGCTGTCCTGGAATTCACCAGTACTAAGCTAGGGCTCTAAAGTGTCTCGCAAAAGGACACTTCAGCAAAGCCATCAGTGCTGGTGGGCCATTGAACCTTGGATGCTCTGGTTACAAGTCCACTACCTTAACCCATTACCAAACAATAATGACATTGGACTACTAGTAGTTTGTTGCACACAACTCTGGAAAACAAGGTGGGAACAGGAGAGATTGCTTGTAATGGGCAATTTTTCCTATTCCTAGAATGTTTTCCATTCCTAGAACGTTTTCTGGCCTATCAGGAGATTATTTTCAACAAATTCAACAAATTTTGAAATGTTGTCTGCAAACTCTTTCAATTTGGGAAAGTCGAAAAATTGGTATTCTGTAAAGGGTTAACCACTAGTTTGGTATCATTTTCTATAATGTTAGCTGGTATACCAAGTTGGATGGCTAGCAAAAAAACATTTCCACACTTCCATTCATGAATCAGTTATAATGTCATTTTATTACAAACCATGTCAAGGAGAGGAAATAAAAATACTCCATAAAAAACTTTTAACTTAACAAGAGATAAATTAGGAGAAACTAATCCTATACATCAAAACCTGATCATAATTGAAAATATATGAACATAACTGTTTAAACAGGGCTTAACACTGCATTTAAAACTTCATGTCATGTCAGTCATGTTATGGCTTTCCAGGATTTACTAGTACTAGGCAAGGGCTCTGGAGTGTCCTGCCAAAGGAGAAACCAGGGTACCGTTTTACTAAACGGTTTGCCCTTAAGATTTGCGTAAGTCTAAAACAACAATTCCTCTTTTATCAATATTGGGCTAAACAATATTGCAAAGTAACACATCATTGGAATCATCTCTCCGAGACGCTTCCAATAACGTGTCACATTACAATATTGCACTTTCTTAGAAGATACTATCCATGTTTATCAATTATGACTTACGCAAATATTTTCCGTAACTTGTTTAGTAAAACGGACCCTGAGGTACTGTTGGGGCTTGAATGCCGAAACCCCCAAACTCTAAGACTGCTTTGTTAACCGCTGGGCCAAGCAGGACCCTTATGACCAAACTGTCAACACCAAAAGCATCTGAACCCTTTAAGCGCTGGAAACGACTTCAACAGCTTAGGTCATTTTGCATGCATTTAGTTTTAATCATTTTATTCCCCTTGCTGACTCTCAAGAACAATCACAATCGGCTGATCATTATACAAAGTTCTCAAAGCTTCAATCTTCTCAAAGTCAGCAGCATCCACTGTACCATCCTCTCCAATGTTTATACTGAAGTTCTCTGCCACATGCTCAACACCTTCTACCCCCTCGCCCGTATACACAGCAACATCATTCTCTGCATGGGCCTGGATGTCTCCTGTATCCACCTCTTCGGAGATAATTTGAATCTCTTCGCCGCCATCTTGTTTCATCTGACCTTGAACTTCAGCAAGAGCATGCTTTATCAGCTCAATATGACCTTGATCGTCGCCCTGTGTTACAAAAGTGTAATTTTCGCCATCCAGTTCTATATTGTTTTCGGCGTTGATCGTCTGAATGTCTTGGTACACAATATTATGACCCATGTCGATTGCCTCGTTCTCTGGCACAACTTGAGCCATCTCGCCGGAGATAATCGGATTAACGAGGATCTGACCAGAAGCGTCCTTTCGTGTCAACACTTCAAACGTATCACTTGTGATTGCTTGACCGTTCCCAGCTGCATCACTGGTAATAATCTGCGATTCTAACATTACAGGGGCTGGTTTAGGGGCCACTCGTTTGATAATTGGTTCCTTCTTCAGCTTTTCTTTTTCCTTTCGTAATTCTGTCTCGGTTTTCATCTCCTGACTTACAATATTGCCCTGATGGTCTATGTAGACGATCTGAGTCTTCCTCGGTTCCGCTGGCTCTAATTTAGGCTTTAAGCTAGTGCGACGATTTCTGTATCCGACACCTGTTCCTATTTTTGTTGGGAAGTAGTCAGTGAGGTATTCCTTTCTGATTCCATGAACTGTGTTTAAATGGCGAATGAGTTTGGGCCGCACAAAGAAAGCTTTCTCGCAATGACCACATTTGAATGGCCGTTCGTCTCTATGGGTTCTCAAATGAGCCTCAAGAACGTACTTCTCCCTGAATGATTTAGGACAGTAGTCACACTTATGGGGGTTATTCCCCGTGTGTGTGTACATGTGGAGCTTTCGCAGGTTCTGTGAATAAAATCCCTTGAAGCATATCTTGCACTTGAACGGTTTTTGCCCAGTGTGCCGCCTCACATGCTCCTCAAAGAACCCTTTCTGCGTGAACCCATGGCCACAGTACGAGCAAATGAATGGCTTCACCTCAGAGTGGATGAAGGAATGTTGCCTGAGACATTGTTTGGTTCTGAATGCCTTTCCACACACGTCGCATGCAAAGCCTCTCTCGGAGGAGTGTATAATCACATGGTCCCTCACGCTCTTGTTGTCAATGAAGTGTTTCCCGCAGATCTCACATGCTGGGAACTGGTGGTCAATATGATCTTCTTCCAAGTGGGATAAGACCATGCATTTAGTTTGGAACAAAAGTTCACAGTAGGTGCATTCAAAGCCTTCTGGTTCTGTACCAAGGTCCTTCTCCGATTCATCATTCTGCTGGTCTGGAGTTTGTGTAATTTCTTCGGTGTTTAGTGTTATTTCCTCAATATCATCACTTTCCAGGTCTATATCTTCGGTTATTTCTCCGTTTTTCACCTGCAACACAATGGTATTGCCAGAATCTGCTCCATTTTCAGTGTCGAACTCATTGGCATTTGTCACATCGCCAATTTCATCGTGACTTGAACCATTTGCAGTCTCAACTTGAAGTAGTGTATTACTTTCAGATATCTCTTTGCTATCTTCATTTGTGTTTCCATCAGGCTGAACAACTTCCATATCTTCAACAACACTGATATCATTTTCTGCAGTTCTGGTATCTTCAACAAAAGTGACATTTGTATTTGATCCACTTTCATTTCTATCTTCACCGCTGTTATCATTAATAAATGGAGCATTTATCATGTCATCAACAGAACTTTCTTCCGTAAGAATTGTGGCACTATTAACAATACCAGATTCAGTATTAGAATCAGCTTTACCACTTATATCAGTTGAAACACCATCTGTATTTTCACCATGATTACCCTCTTCCAATGGGTTAATATCTTGCACCAGTCTATTTTCAGACCCTTTCATTTCTACCCCTGTAGACAACGTGTCTATTACATCCGTCATTTCCATAAGTTCAGTGGCATCAGCATCCCCATTTTGTGTCCCTTTTTCAAGGTCTTCGATTTTAGCAATTGCTTCTTGTAGAACATTCATGGACTCATAGCTTTGAAGGACACCATCAGAGTTAATCACCACATTAATTGTTTCTGGATTTTGAGTTCCATCTCCTGCATTGTGATTTTCTGACCTGAGCAGCACGGTATTCCCATCCAATAATATGTTGGTATTGTCCCCTTCTTGAAAATAAGTGAACTCAGACACCAACTCTGGCTTGGCACAGTTTATGCATTCACAGGTGTCTTTTCCATTTTTCACCTTGAAAATGTGGGTTAGGAGATGGGCCTTCATCCCGGCACGTTTAAAGAATTTTTTGTGGCACCCTGGCCAAGAACAGTCTGTTGGAGGCCTTTTATTGTTCTTGACTCTGCCTCTGTGAATCATCACATGTGTCAGAAGGGAGCTGGTTGTTTGGAACAGTTTGTCGCAGTACATACAGCTGAACTTTTTGTCAGGATTGTGAGTCTCCAAATGTCGTGTTAACCGCTGCGGATGCACTGTGGTAAATCCGCAGGTCTCGCAAACCAGTTCCTTCTTCTCAGATTTTGGTTTTAACACCTCAGAGTGGTTCTCTTTTATGTGTTTCCATAGAGGCATTTCCTTTGGATTGAGGGCAGTCTCACAATGAGAGCAGGTGTATGTTGAATCATTATCTCCCTTTATATGAACTTGCATGTGCTTCACCAGCCTCGTTCTTTTAAGAAACTTTTTACCACAAATATTGCATGTGTTTCCAGAGCTATCTATGTCTTCTCCAGAGTGGTTCAGCAAGAAGTGCCTTTCTAAATCATCTTTCTTGTTGAATTTACTTTCACATTGAGAACAGCTGAACTTATTTGTGGACAGATGAAGCTTTATATGTCTTTGCAAGCTCTTGCTGCTGATATAAAAATTGTCGCAGATTGAGCATTTGTAATTCTTTGAAGACCTATGCAAAGCTCTGTGATCAATTAGGTTTCTCTTCTCGAAGAATTTCTTCTCGCAAAACTCACAAATAAAAACCTTCTCCTTCATGTGGCAGGCAAAATGTTCGGTGAGGTCCGCAAGCTTGTCAAATGTGCAACCACAGTGATGGCAGTGGTTTTGTGCGTCTTTCGGGTGATAGGCTACAATGTGTTTCCTGCGGGTGTCATACATGTTGAACCTCTGGTCACATACGCCACATGGCAAATGCAAGTTTTGGTAGGAACACTTGGATTCTTCATGCTTCTTGAACTCTTCTTCCAAATCAAAGCCGTTTCCACAATCCTTGCAGAGATATTCAAAGGTCAGGTGTTCTAGCCTGTGGTCGTGGTACTCTTCCATGTTCTCAAACTTAGAGCTGCATACTTCACAAGCAATTTTGCCTTCATTCATCAGGAATCCAAAATACATAAGTGTCCCATACTGTACATTATGGTCATGCCTTCGATGTACTTGAAGCTGTGAGTTGGTTTTGAAAACCTTTCCACAGTGCTGGCAGTCATGATTCTTTTTCCTATGTGTAAGTTTATGGACTTGGTAACTGACAAGTGATTTGAATTCCTTCCCACAGGCAAGACAGGTGTATGCAGCATCTTTAAGCTCCTTATTGTGCACTAATATCATGTGCTGTTCAAGGTCCTCATGAACATCGTATACTTTGTTACAATCAGGGCACACGCTCTTACCAAGACCTGTTTTGGACTTGATTGATTTCTTTTCAGAACTGTCATCTTCCTGTTCAAGCTCTTCATCCTTTGTTGTCTTCAACTTTCCCACTGTTGCTCCAGGTATTACATGAGTATACTTGTCAAAGTCTACAGGAGTCTTTTCTACATCAATATCCTTGTGGACTTTTCGTATATGAGCATTTACGTAGTCTTTCCTCTTCATTAACTTGGCACAGTATGGGCATTCATACATGCAGTCCGAGTGGAGCAAACTGTGTTTACGCAAATTTGCAAAGGTAAGGAAAGAGATATCACAAATTGAACAGGTAGGCTTGCCATCTTCCCCAATTTTAGCAAATGACATTTTCTGTCGAATGCTCTTTTTGGACTCAGTTTTGTCCACACTTGTACTCTTCTCATACTTTTCCTCATCCAGCAATTCATCATCTACTTGACCATCGCTTTCTTCTTGTTCTTCTTGCTTATCTTCCACTCTAAAATCTCCATCATTGTCACTGTCATCAATATCAGCAAAATCAAGAGGCATGTCAAGATTGCCTTCATCAATGTGACTCTTTTTGTGTTCCTCGTAGATATACTCCACACTAAAGCCTTTCTTGCACACCTCACATTCAAATCGATTTCTTCTCACTCTTGAGCTTGATCTTACATTATCAGTGTTTTCTGTCTCTATTTTGTGACTTTCATCTGCATCCAATTTCTTCACTTCTTTCAGTTGAAAAGGCATGTGTCTATTGCCTTTAACTCTTACTTTACAAAGGTTTCCAGGCCCAGCCAATTCTATGACATCCTCATGAGATTGAGATTCCGTGTCTCTATAAAGGTCTTCAGCATATTTCCGAGGTCGGCCTCTACCTCTTTTTGTTTTTTCTTTCAGTTTTCTTTCATCTGCCTCTGATCTAATCTTGTGTGGTCTACCTCTTCCCTTTTTAAGCATATTTCCAGGAGTGTTTATTTCATTTTGATATTCAAATGTTTCGTTTGCCAATATTGTTTCATCTTCTGGCAGATTCATCTCTTCTTTAGAGATTTCGTCTGCTGGTTTAGCTAGTTCAGTGTCAGAGTCTGACTTGCTAGTACTTTGATTATTACAATCTTTTCCTGGCTCTCCGCTTGATTTTGTTTGTGTTTCAGTATTTGCATCAACCCCTTTTTCATCAGTTTGTTCAACATCTGTGTGGGTCATTTTTGATTGTGGGTCTATCTTCTTTGGTCTACCTCTTGCCCTTTTTGGGGTTTTCTTTTCATTAGGAAGACTTTCACCTTCTTCATTAACTAAAGCTTCTTCGTCATGGGAACTGGCTGAATTTTCTACCTTGCTTCTTTCATTTTCAGTATCTTTATTGTCATTAGTATTACTCTCACTCCTTTTAGTATCTTCTTCAACATCAGTTATCAAGCTTGCCTTGTCTGTTTCATTTTCTTGGCTATCATTCCCTTCTTCATCAGCTTCATGCCCTGCTTTATCACTATCATCCTTTTCACTTTCTTTGTCATCACATTCACCTCCTTTTTTAGAGAGTTTTGTATCTTTGACCTTCAAGTCTTCAACGTCTATCTTGCTGGTTTTATTTTTGGTTTGAATGGCTTTCTGTTGTTTAGGTCTGCCTCTTTTCTCAACAGATTTTACAATTGACTTTTGGTTGCTCCTATTAGATTTTGATGGTGAACTATTTCTTATATCATCATCCCCATCATCATCCCTAAATGCAACTCTTCCGCTCATTATGTCAGCCCAGTTTGGTGATTTAATATTTCTGGTTCTACCTGAAGAACTCCTTCGTGTAGCAGGAGATTCAAATTCCTTTTTTTTTAAAGCCTTGGAGACTTCTTTCTTAGCCTGCGTTGAAGGTTTACTACCACCCTTGTTGCTATTACTCAGATTACTCTTTTTCTTCACAGATGCATTTGTTTCTTTGTCACTTTGCTTCCTTTTGATACTTTTAGCAGGAGATTTATTAATATCTTCTTCACTGGAAGTGTTTTTCTCTTCATCATCTTTTTCTTGTTGATTGTGTGCTTTTCTTGGAGGTTCATGTACTGAAAATAAATAAATTATATCATTTAATTAAATTGTGCTGCTTTAACCACAATACCTTATGATGACTGCTCTTCTGCAGAAGCATACAAAAACCAATGTGACAAAACAATAAGTTGGTCATCATTAGTAATTCAGCTTTTCACCACAAGCGTCTCTAGCCAATATCATACAGAAGTATTTTGTTTGCATGCATTTTTCAGTTGCTGTTTCATTTAAGTTAGATCGGCCTAAATTCCCACATGGAGGATTGTGTTAAAGATCCCATACTTTCTCTACAAGACATAGTTTCATTTGTTGAATTACCTTTAAGATTATAAAGCAGATCAAATGCAAAATTTTCACATGATTAGTTTCTTTCTGTTTAAATTGGAAATCTTTTCAGAAGAAGTATTACAATATATCAATGGCTCATTTATCTATTTATTTATGGTTTTTTTCATCGCATCAATATTATTTCAGTTTTGTTGCAATGCCCAACTCTCAATGATGGAGGAGGACCCCATACTCAGCGGGTTGAACCATTGGCACTCCGTAAATCAATTCGGAGATTGTCTCTAATGGAAAACCAAATGCCGTCACCGAGATTAGACACAAACAGAGAGGGCCATGTGATTTTCAAGTTCTGTATTCTAAACCACTAGGCCATGAAGGCCCCATCAAAACTGATAAAATGGCGCACTAATGAAAATGCCAGATATTACCAACATGGCCAATAATCTCTTTCCCTTTTAATCTAAATATTATTATTCACTGTGCAATGTATCACATTACTCATAGTCCAATATTCCTTATGTTGCTGGAACCAACTTCATGCTTATGCAAACAGCTTAGATCACTTGGTGGCTGGCCTGTGATCAAACCTGTTTGGTACTCTGAGTATCTTTCCTCATCAAAATCAAGCAGAGATTTAAGGTTTTGGAAAGAAGACGACAAAATAATCTAATTTTAATTACCCAGCATTCTAAGGGTTAATGGGTAGATATTTTCATGATAAATGAATACTTTATCTCAAATTCATTTTATCATGACAGTTATTTAATGGGTGAAATTAAAACAACTGAAAAAAAAATAACTAAATTTTCTCTGTGATATGTAGAACAAACCCTTAGTTACAACCAACTTCTCCATTTGTTATGATGGTTTTAGAAGTCAAAAGCTGCAGGCGAGTCAAAATGAGTCAATAGGAGTTAAGTAAATAAGCAAATAATAATTAAAATAAATAGATAAGATAGTATGAATAAGCAATTACCTGCATTGTAATTGATAACCCCTTTACACTCAAGGTAGCTGTAAACTCGACCGATTGCTGATACATCGCCACAGTCTGTAAGACCCTGTCGGACTTTAACCTTGTTTACATAGCTCGGCTTGTTTTCATTCCTACAATGATAACATTGATCTCTTTCATAAAGCCAACAATAAGATATTATTTTTGTCATTGTTGCAATAATTTTGTGAGGGAATGTCTCTCTTCCTGCTGACTAATGGAATGCCAATCACGAATGGTTCTTCCCAGCTTGACCCATTAATACTAGGAAGTTCTTTAGGTTTTCAATGATAAGCTTGGCTGTTGCCCTTGATACGTAAATGCAAATTGAAACTAATATGTTGAGCCGTGTATAATGAAATGTGTAATGATAATCATTTTGCAAATATTTGAACACCTCACTACAATAAATATTTCCCTCGCTTACTTATTCATACATCATTAGAGAACTGCAGTTTATTTGAGTACATGTATATGATATTCCGTTTACTCAGGTGGTGGAATGGGGAACTATTTACCCCCCCCCCCATCTATAATACCCCACTATGACTTATCTGCTGTGGAATACTTCAGAAACTAAAGTGGAAAAGAGTTCAATTGCTCCTATACAACAATTAACACTTGTTCTTAATAGTTCACACAAAAACAATGAAGGAAATGTTTATTACTTGCCATTTCCTTATCTACTATTGCTTTCAATTTGGACCAGTCCCTTTTTCCCACTTGAATAGACATATTTCATTCATCATTTTATATTTATTAACACAAAGATATACATTTATCAATAAACAGATGAAAAGGATTCAAACGAAGCTAAGCTTATAAAGATTGTCTCCTCTGTATCCAGGAGACAAAAGAAATTTGATTTTTTACTGTTCTTAAATATTCTATAATAAAATGAGAAAAATAATATGACAAAAATTGAACAAAAAGAAAGAAGTTTCAGGGCTCACCCTGGCTGGAAAAAAGTCTGCGCCAGCACATTCGCCAAATGACAAAAATAGGAGCCAAATTAAAGAAGTAGGAGCCAAATTCTTAGCAAATGGCTCCAATTAAAATTAAACACTCTTCATGTTATATGTACATATGTGTTAAATCCTCTTGGTTAATTGTTTCTGTTTGTTATGTTTCACCATCTTTATCAAAATTGTAATGTCATAAACATGTGATGCGTAATGCCAATAAAAATATTATGTTAAAAAAAAAAAAACAAAAAAAGCCAAGACATTCCCCTTCCCCTTCCGAACAAATTTAAACCAAATATGGTATAACTAGTGGCTACGCTTTGAGTGACAAAATCAAATATCTTTTATCTCAGATAACATCAAATCATATTGAAGACTATACATTTCTGAATTCTCAGTTTTGTTATTTATTTTAGAAATGTCCGATAGATAAATGGAAAGTAAACATGATCTTAGGTCTATTTGTTTTTACTCTCGTCAAGACTCCGGTATGATGATTTGAATGATTAATAATAGAGGATTGCAATTTGAATAGTACCGTTGCATCAACGAAGGAAGCGAACTGTCAATATCAAAATACTTTACAAATTAACCCTCTTTAAATTCTCGCATTCTACCATGCATCATAAAACACTGGATGGAATGCGGTAAATAGTAATCGGTTTTCGTGGAACAACCGCATCGAGTCTACCAGTCAAGTGTGTCGAGTTGTTTACACATAATAAAGACCCGATTAATTCACGCCTCAGGCATTGTTTGACACGGGGATAACAATTAGCGGATTAATTTGGGGTTTTCGGAGATACTGTTAAGTGTGTCAAAAGATATAACTGTCTGTAATGTCCGGACAGGTGGAAATATGGTAAAGTTGAATGAAAAAAACATGCGCCAAGCAAATTCGCCAAATCTGGAAATCTTTCGCCAGAATGAAATAATATTCGCATTTGGCGCATTTGGCGACCGACAGCGTGAGCCCTGAGTTTGAAAAAAAAGGTTTGATAGATAACACTAACGTGGAATCAAACCGCCATCTCTATAAATATGTCTATAAATATTTACATGAACTGAACTCTGATCTAGTGAATAATGGATTCCCTCTTAAATGAATAATATAAAAGATTTTGATGAAGAACAAAATCTACACACATTTCATAAAAATTTCCTACCATTTGGTGATGATATGATTACGAATCTTGAGATATTTCCCAGAATTCTTTCCTTTCTTTGAGCTGTTAAAGAAGTCGGCATGTACTTCCTTCTCCTCCTCTGATACAATGGCAAAACTAAATAAAGACTCTCGCTTAGGTAATGGGAAGGTCTTCTTTTTACCATTGTACAAAGTCATCTCTGCTACTGAAAACAAAGACAATTTTTCTTAATCAATTTGTCTTTTTTTTCACCCCCCAGACTGATAATGTAACTCTTGTTAGAACTTTGAAACAGATTCAAACTATGGAAGAAGAAAACTGAACATTGCAAAACTTTTTTATTTTTTTTGTTGCATATCTAAACCCTATTTTGTTGGTAGTCATTAGAAACATAATGAAGAAACAATTCTAATGAGTTTCCACAAAAAAGGAATTTTCAGGGGGTCTAATTCACAAAGCTATGTACGTAAAATTTCCTCATAAACAAAACTATAAAAAAAAAAAGTATCTCAGAAACATATTAACTTACTACAGAACATGAGTCCTAAATATAAAATCTTGTATGTGTTAATGCCCCTACTTTTCATTCACAAAAACAAAGTTTGATACTAAAGGGTTACGAAAATGTGTAAACATAGATCCAAAGTTCAGAATTTTTTGTAAAAGATGCCCAAGAATTTTCAGCAATATTGTGGGTAAAACACCCTAATTTGGCCCATTCTCTCCAACACTGTTTAGGCAGAATACCCATAATCCGCCATTTTGAAACTCTTTCATTCCTCAGAAGACTTCGATACTTCTTGGTAGATCTCACTTTGAAGTTAAAGAATAGTTCTGGCCCCTACTTATACATATCTAGAACGACTGTTGAAACCAATGAAAGAGTTTCAAAATAGTGGATTATGGGTAATCTACCTTAACAGCATGAAAAAAGTCTTTCTTTACCTGGCTCTTCCCTCTTTTGAGATTTGGATTTTTCTGCCTCCCATATGTCATCTGAGTACGTCCTTTTCCTCTTATCTCTTTTCAGGTGACCTAGAAATTGGGATTTTTAATGAACAACTGACGGTAATCTTTACAGTAATGTAATCAATCTTTCTTTTATTACATAACTGTAAAAGCAAGTAGAAATCTAAATTGACAGCACTTAATAGCAAAAATTCAATGCAAGGCAAATGAAATGCATTTACAGTACTAAACAGCTTCAGATTTATATTGCACCATTGACCTAAAAATATTGTGCAATGCTTTCTATAGAGTTGGGCTGGACATGACCATGGCAAAAAAGAACAAATGACTTTGACCATTGCTCAGTGTTAGATGTTATCAAATCACAAGTGATTAATATGTTTATATGAAGTGCAGTAGCATGCAAATGTTTTGAGATTGGAGTGCATTACCTGATCAAGTGACATGTAATCAAATGATTTGAGATATTACCATTTCACTAGCTTTCTTTGGCTTAATTAGGGCAAATTGTTTGATTAAAGTTTTATACAATACATCTTGTTTACTACTTTACTGCAACATAAGGCAACTACAAAAGTATGAAAAAAAAACTCCAAAATAATTCAACATGCAACAACAAAGACTTTTCCAGAATAACAGCAGTCTAAATTATGACATGTGTTAGATCTTCTACACACATTATTTCATATATTATAACATCAAGGTTTCAGAGCAATACTATAGTAAGCGCTCCATGTCTAATGAGTACCAAACAATATATTGCTTACAGAAGCAATGAAGGTGTTAGCTAAGGAAATGTGCTTCTTTCCTCAACCCCTGGAAAAGTGATATAGCCAATAGTAAAGGCCCCTACCTCTATTCAAAGCGACACCAGGAGATTGGTTAACCCTTGTTTTGGTGACTATTGGCGCGACACTTCCACTTCCATCACTCTTCTTATCAGAGGCGACTTTATCTAGCTGTATATCTGTCTTCTTTTTCTCCAAGGTCTGAAATCAAATGGTTAAAGTCAGGCATCACCCATTTTTCCGTCTTCTTTATTGTCTTCTTAAGGATTTATAAAGATAAAAAACAATGCAATGTTTGAGAAAAGTGCACGATTTTAAAGAAAATATTTTGAACAAGGACATTTTGAGGAAAGTGCAAAATTTTAAAGAAAGATTTTGAACAGGGATATTTTGAGTAAAATGCATGATTTTAAAGAAAGTATTTTGAACAAGGAAGGCAATCATAACTATAGGGGTATTAGTGTGAATTGAGAAATACACTTCATACATAATTGCAAACTCCTCACAGTGATCTCCCCTTGCTACGCTGCATCGACCACTGCCACCACAAGATTTTGAACAAGGATATTTTGAGTAAATGCATGATTTTAAAGAAAGATTTTGAACAAGGATATTTTGAATAAAATGCATGATTTTAAAGAAAGTACTTTGAACAAAGAAGGCAATCATAACTATAGGGGTATTTGTGTGAATTGAGAAATACACTTCATACATAATTGTAGAGTTGCAAATTTTGTGTAAAATGTTTTGGCTAATAATACATTTCCTATGAGTGTTCATCTTGAGTAGTTCAATACATATCTGGAAAAGTTGAAGCAGAACATCATTTAAAACCATTATTTTTATTTGGTTAGTAACTAATATATAATCAGGAAATTACAAGTTTCTATATATTTTAGTTCCCTTTATCAAACTAGGTGACTATTTAGATATTTCATTTGACATTTTTATTTGGAAACAAAAGCACAACTAAAGCAGTCTTTAAGAAGAAAAGTGCCAGCTTCCAAAATTCATTTGATAAATACAATGAGTTCAGATTGCAAGGAAAGCTCTTTTTAACCCTTTACCAAACAATAAATTTTCAGCTGTCCCAAATTGAAAGAGTTTGCAGACGACATTTCAAAATGTGAAGAAATTGGAAAATAATCCTCTGATAGGGCAGAAAACATTGTGGGAAAAGGAGAAATTGCTCATTATGAGCAATTTCTCCTTTTCCTACAATGTTTTCTAAAGCTGTCTGCAACAAAGTGGTCAAATGTCGTCATTGTTTGGGAAAGGGTTAACAGGGTCCTATCAAATAACTTTGAAAAGTCCTAGACTGGTATAATATGTTCATGATATGAATACTCACCAGGGCTTCCTCTGTAACCTCCTGTTTATTCTCCACATCATCAGGGACCTCTTTAAGGTCACCTTGACTGGTTTCTGTCTGCTCCTGCTCCCCAGCAGTGTCATCTTCAGCACCAAAATAATGGACGAGAAATTTTACATCAGAGCTCGTCCCAAAATCCGGGCTATACACATCCTTCCTTGTTATTTTGTTTTGAGGCTTGCCTTTATTAAGGAGGACGAACGATCTTTTTGTCACAGTATCTTTCTTGCCTTTTGGTATGTGGATACTTGTCACTATCTTCCATTTAAGGCCATCCCTCTTCCAGTCAAACATTTTGTCCTCGGAGGCTGGCTTGAAAATGTAAACCTCCCCACCTGAAAACATTTGAATCATTTCTATTTATTCATATGGGTTTTACATCGCATCAACAATATGTCAGTTAGTTGCTATACCCAGCTCAATATATTGGAGGAAGACCCAAAACTTTACTACCCATAAGGGCTGATCACGCCAAGTAGAACCATAGGCATTCTGCATGTCAGCGTGAAGATATTAATTATATTCCCGCATACTGTTTTTGTACCTGGTCCAGTATGAGAGATGCAGTAGAAAACAATGCTCTAGTTTGAAATTTAACATGGACTTTGTGACATTTGTAAGAAACCATTGGACAAAGGAAAAAGTAACTCCTATCTGCAGTTTCCCTTTTCCTCAAAGAGATTTTGCTAAAGATGAATATTAGGCTAGAATTCTCTAGAAGTCAATTTCATTCACACTTAGCCTAATGTTTCATCTGTTTTAAACTTAACAAATTCATATGTTCGATTTAAAAGTCAAAATTATATGCTGGAAATTTAAGTCACTGGTGGTCAGCAAAATGTTTCTTATTTCAACATGAATTTCTAAAGTCATCTATAGATAACAAGTGACAACAATTTAAGGGTAATAGACTAGAGCCTAGAAGTTAGTGTAAAGAGCTGAGCATATAAACCCCCATAAGACACAAACACATCCAATGAGTGAAGAATACTGTCATCCACTAAGCAATAGTGTCGTCTTTTTATACACCCTCTTTTTCTCTGTGGTAATTTGCATAAATGTTCAGCGGACGTTACATTGGTATCAAAAATGTGCAATTCATTTAGATGTTTACGAACCTTTAACATCAGTTGGTAAAGAGCTAATGCACTGTTCATCTTTGATAGTCTTCAACAGTTTGATGACCTCTTCTGCTGTAAAATTGATTTGTTTGCCTGTGATGAATGGTGGCTTGTCATCGCCTTGATCTTCCTCCTCCATTTGGATTGGTACTCAACCTGAAGTAGATAAAAAGGGTGTCTCAAACCCATCTCTTCATACAGCTGATAAGACATTAACAAAGACATATTTTCTTTGTTAATTTCTACTCAGTCACATTTCAGGATTTTTATTTTATATAACAGGGGAGGACAAAAGTCCAGGCCTCCAGGGGTAGAGTGTCGACCTCCGGACATGACAGTCGTTGGTTCAAATCCTATGAGTGGAGGGACCTGCCTTAAAACCTTTCATTAATTAGGTGTGAGTACTGGTTATGATCCAGGAAGCAGAATCGAGAAAGATTAATCTAGGTTGTATAAAAATGTTCCACAATTGGTGTAAATTAAATAAGTTTAAACTAAACTAACAGGGGCCTTTAAAAGGTCATTGAGTACTCAAGTACACACCAAGTAGAATAAATGAGACTGCTTTCTAAAGAAATTGATATTTATTGTAAGCAAAAGGATTTTTTTTATTCAGATTCAGATTTTTTTTATAGCATTTCTGTGGTCCAATTGCAAGAGTCCACAACCATCTTTATTGTTAGATTTACCTTTTCAACAATACAATTTTGCCATGCTTAAGACGAAAAAAAGAAAGCAATCATCAAACTGACATAGTCAAAATAATTTGACATAAGATTGCCTTTATTCTTCTGATGGAGCAATCTATGTGAGATATTGCCAAATACAAAATTTTCTCAATAATAACGCATTTGCGGTGTAAAAATGTTTTACTTTGACAGGCGAATGATGATCATAATATTCAAATAATTGCATTTTTGGGCTTTTAATTTTTTTCATTTTCCTGGACAATGCGTACGCTATTGCCTTTCTTGCACAGGTAGCTACGCGTCTGGTGGTGACATAATGGTCAATGGGTAGAGTATCAGAATACAATTACAAGGTTGTGGGTTGGAAATCTGCGAGTAGCATATCCAATTTGCATCCTTTCATTCATGATCAAGATACCACAGTATTGGTTATGAATCAAGTATGTAGATTCTAGAAAGGTTAATCCTGACCTTCCCGATAGATATACAAGAAAGAGGGGTTGTCAATACATGAAGATAGATTATGATGGAACAATTTCTACAGACAAGCATATAATTTATCTATTTATTCTTTGATGTCTGCATTACTTTATGTCATTCATAACACATTGGCTTTCAAACCAAAACTCTATTCAGTAAAATTCATCAGAAATCTGGCCCAAATGCCAAGATATGCAAGGACCCAAGTCTAGATAAGATTGTGACATGTGTTATGCTTTAAGTACTTTGATTATGATTTACCTCCCTTGAAAAGATATGGTCAAAATCCCTGCAACATTTTAACTCATACATCTTTCAAACTCAATTATTTTCAGGAGAAACTTTGTGTTAACACCATATATTCAATTGTCCCAACCATGGTACGCACACAGCTAGAATGACAAAATTACGAGAAACGCTTGACATGGGTAAACAAGTTCATTCCCTCAGACGACTTCCGCGCCCAAACTGCGTGGAGTTTTATCCCACTCCAGCGACGCTGTTTGTGCGAAAATGGGAGGCATTGTTTCGAAATTAGCGAAATCAAAGTCACTTTAGAAGACTTAAGCATGAACCTACCTTAACTAATAATGATTTCCTGTAAGAAATGGCTTTTTTGCTTGACCTCTTTCTGTATAAATATTCGGGCGGAAATTACAACGGCTGGTCTCCCTTTACTCTGAAACTGACAAAAAGCAGGGTACCAGATCATCGTTTCTCCATTCGTACACTTGAATATTCGAACAAAAATGGCAAACGCGAGTCATATCGTTAATTTGAAACTAAATCAGCAACAATCGTGACAACATATCCCTCTCACACATAGATCCTTATGTGCACCCACAGCAGACGAGATAAGAAACATTTTCGAAAAAAAAACGCGTTCCATTGTTTTGAACACTTTTTCTTAGTGCGGTTTCCAAACTGAACACCTTTTTTCCTCGTCATCCTCGTGTCTGCTGGTGCTTTCAATAAAAAATATAGACGTGTTTTCTTTCTTTTTCTAACAAACGCATTATATCTTAGTGCTTATATTTGGCTTGATGTTACGAAGAACCATTGTGGCGGCAGGCAAGAGGCCAATACCCGTTTTTTCTCATCCATATTTTAGAGATTGTAATGGCACAAAAAGTATCAAACAGACCCGAAGTATTCTCACAACAACTATCTTTTACATATACATGCACACAGAGATAAACCACACCCGGATACGCTCCTTGTTGTAGGCGAGACTACATTGTTTAAACCTTGTAGCTAACACAAGATAATACCTTTGCCTAACTACGGCAATCCGACATTACCGACACGTGTGGACCCAACACATCTTTGCTTGGTCTAGTTAAATAGAACCTACCAAGCACTCTGCTGTTGTCACAATGATTTTACCTACATGTATTGTAACGAGAAAAGAAATTCCTTCCAGTTCATCTTTTTCAGATCTGCCTTCGGGACCATTCATGATGAATGTGTCTGGATGATTGACGGAATTCGGTATGCTGATAAACCTTTCAAAATATCCCACTAGTATATCATGAGACATGAATGGAAGAGGGTAAGGTTTCTTTTGGGGGACTCGGCGTAAGTCTCGGGCCGGACCGCGCGTATGTTTACCCCTCACAAGGCCCAATGAGGACCCATTACGCATGGGCCAGGACCCCAAGCTAGCTGGGCGTATGAGGTAACTTCGGTAAGAAACAAAATCCAGGACTGGGTAAAGCTAATGATAGGTAATTGTACTCCAGGTGAATTAACACAACAACTGACTGTATCTTTTAAAAACCTTTTTATTCATTAATAAAAACGTATTGAGGCAAGATTGAAGTTTTAAAGTGAGTACAAAGAACATATGAAAAGAGCAAGAATGAGCGGAAAAATAAAGATATTTAGAAAAAAACAGGATTCACATATCACAGATAAAAGGTTTATAATCACAGACTTTGTTGGTCTCAGTATTAAAAGTTTCAGAAAAGTTTCTTCCCGAGGTTTTCTGCTCGGAACCGAGGTCGAGGTTTATCTCCGGCTGTCCACGATTTCGATTTGACCCGGAAGTGACGTAAATCTTTCCCGTGGTTCTCGTGTAACATCGGTAGGTAGGCCTGGGGTTCACAGAGGGTTTCATACTTCTGGTGAAACGCCTTGTAACCACCTTCGAGAAGATAGACTTCCGGGAAATTCAGTCTTGGATAGCAATCCTTGTTGATATCTCGGTCGAGGGATCTCAGGAATCGAAACCTGAAAGAGATGAAGGAAAAATTACTTTGTGTTTATGGCAGAGATACTTTTGATTCCGTAAATAAAGTCGTGTTTATCAAAAACAAGAATCATTTTTGAATATTATAATTTGATTTTTCAGCGAGTAGCCTACGACATTAACTTAATCATCTGTGTCATCAACAAACTATCTTGAAACGTTCAATATATCGTAACGAAGGCAACAATTAAGCTTAAACATAATATATTGATGTATCCCTTATTCTTGTTTGTGATATATTGATCTTTGAGGAGGAAACAAGATTAAAGACCATTTTATTCTGACCGATTACAAATAAGACATTTCAAAGACTGATCTTTCATCGACATATTCATATAATATTTCACACTCAACAACATTGAAGTAAACAGTGGCACAATGTCAAACAAACGGTCATAAAATCTGTCTATAACGTTCGTTGAACGTTTACGCAAATAAGGAACATTATGCTTTGTTTGAGAGAACATGCTGGTATATATATATATATAGACAACAAAACCGCTCAGTGTACGACATTGTTTTTCACTGATCGAATGTGTTTGTGTCTTTACGAGGTTCATTTGCTCGGTTCGTTACATTGGTGGCAGCGGTGGGATTAAGACTTCTCCTTCTTTCGGAGTTGCCTGCCCGACGTGTTTCCCAAGGGCCAAGACTCGGAACGCGTCTTCTCGGAAGTGGGAGTTATGTAACGTGCGTTGAACGTTTATGCAAATATGGAACCTTATGCATTGTTTGAGAGAACATGCCGGTATATAGACAACACAACCGCTCAGTGTACGACAGTGTTTTTCACTGATCGGATGTGTTTGTGTCTTTGAGAGGTTCATTTGCTCGGTTCGTTAGCCTACATGTCTCACACTTCAGAACTTATAAGTTCGACAATCTGAGATCATTTCGATACTTACATTTTAGGCCCTCTTTCAGATGAAAATTCGCAGTGGAATATCAGCACGTGCACTCGACCGGAAGTAACTTGTGATTGGTCAATAAATTTCTGAATCGAGTCCTTCGTGTACAGGTTGATGGCTCCCTCAATATGGCCACCTTCGTATTCATACGGGTATCTACAGTCTACGATGGTCACGTGGTCCATGTGTGAATCAAAATGTCCGTTCAACCAAAGACCTAATAAACACAGATAAGCAACTCCCCATAGGTAAAGACCGAACTCCCTTATCATCTCGTGGAGGATGAGATTTCGGGAGACTATGCGAGACTTCCTAATCTCGTCGGCACTGAAGTGTGTCTGCCAGCTAGACGATGTAAACGAAGGTTGAATAAAGTGTGAAAACTAACGTTTATTTTATTAATTTTTCGATAGTTTTAACATTCCTTTATTAGTGTGTTGTTTTTATTAATAATTGCATATGAGACAATTTATTTCCTTTTACCACTGGTGAAACACGTGTTTTAAAATGTGTATCATCAATAGAACCGAAAGTGCTGGAATTGGATGGGATGGTAGAGTATTTGTATAACTCCTCGGAAACAAAAACAAAATATGGGTTGATTTAGACAAACTTTGATTCATTACACATAGTTTTATCGACCAATTGAAGATCAATGACTTTTATACATTTTTGTGATGTTGAGAGGCATTTAAATTCTCTTATCTGGTCTTGGGTTTTTGAAAGCGTATGGTTGCATGTTTTAGTAGTAGAGCAATAGTTTTTGTCTAACTCCTCGAAAACAAAAACAAAATATGGGTTGATTTAGACAAACTTTGATTCATTACACATAGTTTTATCGACCAATTGAAGATCAAGGGCTTTTATACATTTTTGTGATGTTGAGAGGCATTTAAATTCTCTTATCTGGTCTTGGGTTTTTGAAAGCGTATGGTTGCATGTTTTAGTAGTAGAGTAATAGTTTTTGTCCAACTCCTCGAAAACAAAAACAAAATATGGGTTGATTTAGACAAACTTTGATTCATTACACATATTTTTATCGACCAATTGAAGATCAAGGACTTTTATACATTTTTGTGATGTTGAGAGGCATTTAAATTCTCTTATCTGGTCTTGGTTTTTTGAAATCATATGGTTGCATGTTTTAGTAGTAGAGCAATAGTTTTTGTCTAACTCCTCGGAAACAAAAACAAAATATGGGTTGATTTAGACAAACTTTGATTCATTACACATATTTTTATCGACCAATTGAAGATCAAGGACTTTTATACATTTTTGTGATGTTGAGAGGCATTTAAATTCTCTTATCTGGTCTTGGTTTTTTGAAATCATATGGTTGCATGTTTTAGTAGCAGAGCAATAGTTTTTGTCTAACTCCTCGGAAACAAAAACAAAATATGGGTTGATTTAGACAAACTTTGATTCATTACATATTTTTATCGAACAAGGGAAGATCAAGAACTTTTTTTCATATGTTTGTGATGTTAAGAGGCATTTTAATTCTCTTAACTGGTCTTCTTTTTTTTAATTTGAATTTATTCTTAGTACTCTCTTATTGTATATAAACTGTATACGTGGAAGATGTAACGATATGTTCTGTTTGGTTCAGCTGGAAATAATTGCCATGCAAAGAAAGTGTAAAATTTGCGGCTAATGACAGCATGTTTGTGTGTGCTGGAAGTGTTGCAAATCAAGAGATAAAAAGCAGACTCGGGTGCATATTTGTGCGCAGAAGTATATAGCTAGTTGTTGTTTGATATTATAATTCTAACATTGTTGATGATGATGATGATGATAATGATGATGCAGATGGTGATGATGATGGTATTGAGTACATTTTTCAAAGAAAATAGAATGTTCCCCATTACGAATTATTAATTCATAGAATATTGTACATGATATGCCGCAAAAAAAGATAATTCCCATTTAGAGATCCATTCCACAAAAGTATAGATTTAAGCTAATATTTTAACAGTAAATTTTGCTGCTGAAATTTTCCTCCGTCATAAAATTCAGCTAGACATTTCAGTTTGACACAGTGCAATATTACAATAAGTTATAATCCCCGGTAATTATCACAGCAGGGTACCACAGCTGGTGGCCATCTGTTTATTGGTTTTTGGGGTCGGGAGGGTCAATAAAAGGGCTACCATAGCTTATCAGCGACGGCAGACGCTTTGATTAACAAAATAAAGCGTCTGTATTTACAGGAAGACAAAATCTCGCGAACGAGATGTCAACGCGAGAAAGAACGGTATTTTGCAGAGTTGCTTATCTGTGTTTATTAGGTCTTTGGTTCAACACGTCTGACATCTGAAAAATAAAGTTCAAATCCTGATAAAAATGAAAAATAAAGTAACAACAACAATGTGTTTGGGCTTACGTGAAATCAGTGTAGAAAACTCTACTTATGTATTTATTTCCTCTATTTCACCGTGGAGTGTCCTTGGGCAAAACATATTTCCTAGCCTAGTACTGGTAGGTCATACAGGAAACATGTACTATTAAGCTCGATAGTGGCGCGTGTCCATTAAAAATGAATAAATAAATAAATAAATAATGAACCACAATGCAACAGCTTTTCTTGAAATCGATGCACCAACAGTATTGATGCATCTGAGATCTAAGACGTGTGAAAAGTAAGAAGGTTAGACTAATGGAGACTTTTGGCAAAAGTACTTACAGTTTCAGGTGCTATACTGCTTAAGTCTCTGTGTTTCCCAGCAACCGTTGGTAGGCAACGAACACGTGATCCGTCTGATGTCAAATTGGATTCGATGGAAAGACTTTCAACAGCATCGATAATGCTTGACACGGGACTTCCGGGTTTTTCTATGGTAACGGAACACTCGGATGTTTTCCTCCTCTTATGGCAACGATGCGTGTCCAAACATTCGTCTGCGATTCTTTTGATATCGTCTGCCTTGTTTTTTATCAAAGTTCTGAAAGGTAAACAAGTCAAGATATCATAAATATGGCTTTGTTGGGTCAGAACAAAACTATTAGATTGCAAAGAACAAAGTTATGAACATGAAGACAATTTTTACTCTTTTTACGGTTAAAAACTCATTTATCTAAGGTTTTTTTTAAACAGAACACATCGTTTAATCTTCCCAAGTATACATATTATAAAATAAGGGAGTACAAACCATAAATCCAAATGATTGAAATAAAGTGGGGAGTGTGAAAGTTCATTAGAGACAAAGACAGAAAGAAAGGCAGAGATGCATTAGTTGTTTAGAATAATAAAGTGACAAGTAGATAAGAGAAAAATCTTAATAACTGATAACTGAACAAATTTCGAAACTACCTTAACAGTGGCTTTTGAACTCCTTTATAGCTATATTGTATGTAATTATCATACCTTCTGCATGAGGATGTGTCAAGTATATCCATTTCCACATTCGGCGCCATTTTGTGTTTTTCCTTTCTTGTTTCAATGAATCGGTGTAAACACTGCGATATGAATTCGAATATGGATCTAAAACGAAAAATATGCTTATTTATATGGCGATATCAAAAAGCATCCACACCTTTCATGGGTCAGCGAGTTTGATGAGTGAGTTGATTAAATCAGTCACACACTAATTGTTTGCTAATGGGAAATGTTTGTTCTTAATTGTTTGATTGACAGGTGATCATTGGTGATCAATATTGTTTATATCTCCATCTACCTTGGCGGCTAGTAGCCGTGAGGTACAGTTATCCGTATCTATGGAGGGGTTTTACTCCGATTTTCTTTTTAAAAATGTGAACGGTTATATCAACGTGGCATGTTTTACTGTCTCGAATATTTACAATCTAGCCTATATATGGTAATCTCAGAATGACCTTTTTATCATTCCTTGGTAGATTATTTACTTTTTGCATCAAGGTACGTGGTTTAGAAACATCAAATTTAAAGACGTTCATCAAACAGTAGACACAATTTATTTGGAATTGTAAAACATTATGAGTAATTCAAGCAAATGGTACATAGTCAAAGACATAAATTAATTTCAAAATACATACATGTACCTTATTGACATTTATAATATAGTGACAGTTTGTCGTCAAATATCTTCGTAATTTAATTAAAGTATCAAGCATTATGATATGACACCAGTGTGGAAACTTATGAGAACTACATGACGGACACTTCGGCGCAGTGCGTTTGGTGATGAATGCCATCGACACAGACAAAAGGTGAATTATAGATAAAAGAATAAAAGAAGGAAACTATACTCGTGCGTGTTTTATTTCAATCTGCATGATAAAAGGGGTAAAGGGATTTCGTCCTACGGTATGTTTAAATCGCAGCACCAATGTTAATATTATCGTAACAAAGATACCAATCAACTAATGATAACTAACGAATTCAACTTTATCAATTAATGAGACCGCCTTGATGGTTTTGCAGACATATATCTGCACTGTCAATATTTATTTGATTTATCTCAAACTAATCTGAGAAATTCTTAGCTAAACTAACTTTACTCCAGTTACCGTAGGAGTAATACGTGTGTAACGAACCGAGCAAATGAACCTCTCAAAGACACAAACCCATCCGATCAGTGAAGAACACTGTCTTACACTGAGCGGCTGTGTTATCTATGTATATGCCAGCATGTTCTCTCAAAAAATGCATTAGGTTCCTATTTTGCATAAATGTTCAACGAACGTTACACGTTCATGTCACAGACGTTCTCTTAAATATAATGTTTTAAATCTTCTTTATCGTGAGCTCCTGTCGTTACATTTTATCGACATACCGTATACTTATACTGCTTTTAAAATAGTTTTCATGTAACACACGAAACAAAGTGGTCTAAAGTTTCAAAATCACTGTTGTCCAAATCCGTGGCTTATGGTAAATATATTGGTAAGGATTTGACAATGGAGCACAGTGAGCCAGTGGTAGAGCGTCGGCATTTGGACACTAGGGTCGTGGGTTCGAATCCCGTGAGTAGCTGGATATGCCTTGCGACCTTTCATTAATCCACATTCGGCGCTAGTACTAGTGATGTATCAAGGAAGCAAAATCGAAAGTGATTTATATTTAAACGTTATAAGAACTTGTTTCACAACCGATGTAAAATAAATAAGATTCAACTAGACAATATACCTTCCGATGTTGAATGAAGTCAATGCGACATGATTATTTTTTTTCCAAATTACTACAAGTACCAATAAATTTATTTTTGCTTATACGTTCGACTTGATAATGGTGGGTGTTTTGACATTCAGGAATTATCTATCACTTTTCGACAAGCCATATCGTTATTTATTTCACCAGAAAAACAATATGCTTCCAAAAATATTTTGCTTTTAAAATATACAAGACACTCTTATTACGAGCTCTTAAAGTTCCAGCTCGGAGCTGATGGTTAAACATAACGATGGAGACACATACACCTTGATTGCAATTGCAGAACGATATAAATCTCGGATCAAGGGAGGTAACTAAGAGACACAAGTTAATCAATATTGTACAGGTTGCCTCCCTTAGACAATTAAACTACGTTCTAGCCAACAGAATTGGTCGCAGTGGCAAGCATGAGGAAGACAGCAGAAATGATAAAGATATCAATTTGGCGTAACTAAAATGTCCACAAGTAAGTAATGACAAGAGTTGACATTATGGGGTCAAATCATGCATGGGGTTATTTATTCATGTAGTTACTAAGTGGAAATTTCAGCATTTTGAGTTTTCTTCACCAGTGGCCTCACATGTGAGTTGTCACTTTGTGACCATCAAAATAGTTCTTTGCCAGTCGTTTTGTTTATGCACCTTTCATGTGGTCACTTGAATGATTTGCTTTTCATTTACTTTGTGCTCTGTTTGTAGCCCATCTGACATAGGTATACGGGGGTTTCGAGATCAAGATCAGACTCGGACAATATTCTTTTCTTCATTTAATTAAGTCTATGCAACATAATACACTTGTTTCTCATCACTTATCCATTGCATTCATATGGGAAAGCAGTCAGTGTCATTGGAGAAAAACTTTGGGTAGTACTGGTACATAGATAGGTGCTCTGACTCATGCAATAAGATTGAAATACTGCCGATGAAGGTGTTAAACCAGATTCCAACAGAAAACAGTCCCTATAAGGCTGTGGTTGGCTTTCGCTTTCTTTCCTCTCTCCTTATGAAGCCAAACATAATCTTACAACAGCATTCCAATTTCTGCTGACTAACGACTGTTTATTTCCCTGTCAACATAATCAGTGAACATTAATGCAGGGTTGTGGCTGGAAAGATGTCTTCCCCAACTTGCCTTCTCAACTCATGAAATCTAATGTTAACCTGTAAACATTTTTTTTCATTGATTATAGAACGGTTGTCTGTTTGTATGGTGTTAAACACCAGGTCAACAATCTTTCAGTTATGTAACAGCTTTCCTGGATCCATCAGTACTAAGCTATGGCTCTGAAGTGACTTGCCAAAGGCTACTCTCACAAAAACAGGTGTCAGTGGGGCTCAAACCATCGACCCCCAGTTCTAAGTATGTCACCTTAACTACTGGGCATTGCAGGACCCTTGGTTGTCTGAACATTATTAAGAGATAATAACTTTATTTAGTTTTTTTTATTATTCAGACCTAAACAATGAAGAACCAATCGGGCGAGTCTGTCCGATTCTTCAGTAATACACTCACATTGGTGAAAGTTAAAAATTTTCAAAAACCTGAAATCTGTAGTTCATTATCCTGAAAAGGCATGTTTGCTATAGCCTTATATAGGGACAAAAAGTCTCAAAAACCTGAAATTCAGGAACAATCCTGAAAACTTTCACCCATGCGTGACTCAGATAATGTCGCATCAGAATAATGCATTAAAATCCCAGAAAGCAGTAAAGAGCAGCCATTATATTTATGACTTGTTCATTAGTCCAAACTCTTACATTGAACAACACTCGCAGATCTTATTTGGAAAATATTGTTTAAGAAAAGAATACAGCTGACCAGTTTCAATTTTAATGGTATTTTTGTCTATAATACAGAAAATATACAAAATAATATATATGTAAAGTCAAATTAATTCCTTCATGTGTAATTTTGCGTTTTGGTAAAGTTAAATCATTAACAGAGAATTGTAAATTTTGCTAAAGAACAATAACACTGTACCTTATGATGGAAAAAAGTATTATCCTTATGAAAATTGGAAGAAAACATTGTGACAAATGGAGAATTTGCTAGCCATGAGTAACTTTTCTCCATATGTCAAAATGGCATCTAAAAATCTTTTGCTTTACATGATAATGGAGAAATTGCATGCGATTTTTCTTTCACAATTGGGTCTTAAATATTCTCTTGCACATGCAATAAAACCAGTACATAGCAAAACCGTTGAGATTAAGTTCATACAGCCAGTACCTACAACACAGGCTTTATAGGATATACATGTATATAAATAAGAATACTGGGATTCTGGCCCCCATTTTGTTCCACACATCACGCATCACTCTCACTAGAAATGTTCTGTTGTTGGTCGAATTCCATGATTGGCACAATTAAATTGTCTTTGGACATGAGTTCGTATTTTGTGACAAACATGGTAAATCTCTTGCATAAACAGGTCTCATTCTGTAAAATAAAGAGAAACAGTAGTGTTAATTTTGACTTTGTGATATTTGAAGCAAATTCATGTATGTTCATCAAATGACACCCTTGCTCCAATAGTTATGCTGAGGGAAAATGTCAGGTTCTTTTCAACACTGTATTTGGCAAGGTCTGTTTTGGTTATAATCATTTCTTGATTCCATTTCCTAATGTTCAATTTTCTTTCTTAAGACATTTGCTCCAGTTTTGTATAATACGAAGCCAAGTTAAAAAGAACATTTGTATAAATTGTTCATTATATATAGGAAATAGATGCATTTCTTGAAGCACATCAGCCCATTGCGATGACAAATACCAAGTCTCATTATAATTGGTTGAAAATAATGGAATAAGTTTGACCCACAACCACATTTGTTTATAATGTTTGTAAATTTAAAAAGTAATCTTAAGTTTTTGGACCAATTTACAGCATGGCTTCAAATTGTGTTTCTGGGTAAAATGATAACCTTTCAAATATGCCAACATAATCATCTTACCTCATACTCATCGAACAAAGCTCTATGATGAAAGTAAGCGTGGGAGAATATCCTATACACCCTCCTACATACAGATCCAAGCTTGGCGACAGATGTTTCTCTTATGTTAACCCTGAATGTATATAAAAGAAGTAAAACATAGGCTTACAAACATGAAAGTTCTAGAAAATATTTTCTACGATGGAGTTTTCCTTGTTTTAATGTTATATAAATCTAATGAATGGTTTACTTGAACAAACCCAGCCTGAATAGACATATGCAAAGCTTTTTTCCTTTTGTCACAGTGTTTCCAAATATAATATGAAGCAGGTGTGTTTGAAATAAGTTCATGCGAATATCAGGCTTAAAACTAAGAACAAAAATAAATAATAGTGATAACGACTTTATTTAACGAGGACACCTATTTGACAATTTAAACTGACAATCTTCAATAATATCCTCAACAATAAACAAGTGAACAAGACAGACAAGGAAAAAGTGGTATTTTGGCCCATATGACATCACACAGTGAGATATTAAACTGTCTGTGAGAAAAAGCACTGATGAACAAATAAAAAAAAGAACTTCCTGCCAATGCACAGTTTATCACAAGTCAATCCAGTATTAATCAAGTAATCTAAACAGTATTCATAGTACTTTCAAAAACATCCCTTGCTAAAGAAAGCCCATGAAACTATTTATCAACTACAACCTTTCGGGGAACCATTACTTTTAGAAAAATGTAAAGCGAGCAACAAATAGTGTACATTACCTGCTTGGGAAATATTTATTACTGTTTAAAAGGCAAGCAGCACCATCTAAAGTGTGCCTTGTGTAATCTATTGCTGGGCACTGAAACAAAAAAGACGATATCAAATGTAGTCTTTAGTTTTCATTATTACTCTCTTTTCTTATAACTTTTTCCTTTGTTTTTTTGTGATTTAAAAGCAGGTTTTCTTTTAAAAAAAGGAAAAATAAAAAAAAGAAAGAAAGGGTTTACATTTTAAAAATGAAATTCTATCCTGTTGTGTGTTTATTGTTATTTTGCATTTATCTCAAAATAAATGCTGTCAAACTCATCTTGACAATTTTCTAAAACCCAGATTATGTACAGGCAAAGGCTGCTTACATACTCATGATTTAGCCAAAATTTGTTTCAGAGGTTGTGTGAAAGTGCTCAATTGTATAATTTTGAGGCCTTATTTGTTTAAACAGGAAAGTGGTCTCTGGTTTAATACAATGCTCAGTTTTGTTGAGGAAACACATAGATGTACTGAATGCCTGATATAAATATTATTTAACTAAAAAACAGTTGAGAATGACATAAAATACAACCTAGCCTAAGTGTGGCATATGATTGAGTCAAAGATCCCTTCCTTCTATAAATAAATTGAGTTAAATTAAGTTATTTGTATGGTATTTAACGCCAAACAACAAATTTTCAGTTATGTTACAGCTTTCCTTGATCAACCAAGACTAGGCTAGGGCTCTACAGTGACTTGCCAACGGCCATTCCCACAAAACCAGTGGTGTTGCTGGGGCTCGAACCCAGGACCCCCCCCTAGTTCTAAGTCTGCCACTTAAACCACTGGGTCACCCAGGACGCCTAAATTCAGTTAAAGCTCCCTGCCAACTATACATAATTAAACACTTTAACATTGGTATACTATTTGTTAATCTGTGACTCAATCAATCAATTAGCATCTAAATAATTAAATACCTCTTTTGGTGTTTTGTGGGCTGCACAGAGAAATATCCACTGTTCTGTTGCAGTCATCTGTGTACATGTGTCTGGCTTACAGTCATTCTGGAATAGACGATTTCATAAATAGCTATAACACTTAGAATTGTTTGAACAAACTACATTGTATACAAAAATATATTTGTACCTCTATCGATCAAAATCTTGACCAAACAGAAGCTATTTTGTTGCAAGTGTTAAAATGATTGATAATAACATAGTGTCCACTTTGAATCTATGTAGGTTTACATCTATATAGGTTTACATCTATATGGGTTTATATTATCTGGCTTGTAATGATGGAGAAAGACCCCAAACTTGATGTCTATAAGACTTAATTGAGCTGCGTATAAACATTTGCATTCTGATATTCAGCCAAGTGAGTAATGATACCATTGTTCTTAAATTACAGAAAATGTCCTTAGAGGTACAAAACGATGAAAAGAGAAATTACCTGCAGTTTTACAGCTAACCCGTTAAGTTCCATACAAAATTGCCTGAAAATAAAACGAGAGTGCAATGGATAATGAAGTGTCACAATCAACTCTTAAAAACACTTTTTCAGAAATTCATTGTTAGGTAAATATGATACAACTTACAAGACAACCACGAATTTACAGAAATTTTAATTCAAGCATTAGCAATATTTTTAAGTACAAACCCTATAACCTTCCTTTAGAAAAAGAACCCTGAATTTTTTAAATCTTAGCAAAGTCTCATTTTTAACATCTTTACCTTTTTACTGCAATATCTATGGATAATGCATTTAAAATAATGAATAAAAAAAAATGCTTGGCAGAAACTTATAAATCCATTCAAATAAGAGCTAATGAAGTTACAGATCACTGGTGAAAATTCTTTCCTTGTCTAGGTCTGTTTCTAACTCTTATGGCCTGGCAGTGTTCCTGTTAAGGTGTTTGAGGTTGTATCAACAATTTTTCAGTTATGCAACAGCTTTCCTTGATCCATCAGTACATGGCCAGGACTCTGAAGTGACTTCCCAAAGGTCACTCCCACGAAACCAGGGGAGTCGGTGGGGTTCAAACTTTTAACCCTTTCCCCAACAATAATGACATTTGACCACTATGTTGCAGACGGCTTTAGAAAACATTGTTGAAAAAGGAGAAATTGCTCGAAACAAGCAATTTTTCCATTTCCCACAATGTTTTCTGCCCTATGAGAAGATTATTTTCCAATTTCATCACATTCTGAAATGTGGTCTGCAAACTCTTCCAATTTGGGACTGTCGAAAATTTGTTGTTTGGGACAGGGTCAAACCCCCAAGTTGCAAGTCTGCTTGCTTAAAGACTGAACCATGTATGACGACAGTGTTCCTACCTGAGATGTTCGTATTTCCAGACACCCTCATCTTGTCCGTCTGGTGGGGTGAGTATTCCTTCAACAGCTTGTGGGTCTTTACTGATTGTCTGCTGTATAAACTGCTGGACAGCCAGTGTGCTATCCATCTCTTCAAATGGCTCATCAGGCCAACTGCACCAATCCTGAAACAAGTTGGACTTTGTTTTTTATCATATTTTTTTTTCCAAGTAGGTGTCATGTTATTATCAAGATATACACAAGGGGAAAACTTCAAAGAGATCACAGTTCTTACGCTTATCATCCTGACAAATTTGATATCATTATTAGTCTGTCAATTTGTGTACTGTGTAACCAAATGACTTCTTCGTTCAATCATACCTACTTTGAGACAATCGCTCTAGGCTAAGACGCTATTTTCTATCATGGCAATGGTGAATGATGATTAGAACAAGACATGCAAAGAGGTGTTGGCATTATAAAGATCTACCTAGATAGGTTGGATTAATCATTATCAACTTTACAGGTGGCTCAGAGGTATCAATAAACCTGAAACTCTAAACAGCTTCAAAATATACTGAAATAAACTCTTTTTCTAAATAACTACACCATAGCACCATCCTACTGAAACAAACATTGGAAGGGTTTCGAGATCAAAGAAATTAGATACGGATGAGAAAAATTATAACGAAAACTGATGTTGTAGTTTGGATTGGAAGTCCTTGTATGTCTCGTTGAACGTCTTTCTTGTTAACCACGGGATTTAACTGTTATCTTAGACAGTCAAAGATAATGCTGGGACATTTGGCTACCGAAAGATACCTGTGATTTAGTGCCTGGACGGTTTCTTCTAAGAATAGTCGCACTTTCTGTTGCCATTTTCATTTTTGCAATCAGCACTGCCATCTACAGTGCAAGGGAGGTAAATCTGATTTCAATATTTGTACCCAATGGAAGTTAATTAACAGAAAGTATCTTTTTTATAATGAGAAAAAGAGAAAAGGAAATTTGCACCAAATGTAGATTGACTTAGTGAGGCTTTTGCAGGTTTTATGAATATTGCTTATTTCAATCAAGTATCAAGAATAGGTCAAGAATATTGGTCCAAAATCCCAAGATGGGATTTTCAGATATCGCACAATACTTCGTAAAACCACCTTGTATAAACCAATGTTACAGTAGAAGTTAAGCACTTTGCTAAGCCCTTTACCAAACACCACATTTGTGACAGTCCCAAATTGAAAGAGTTTGCAGAAGACGTTTCCATATGTGATGAAATTGAAAAAATAACCTTCTGATAGAGCAGAAAACCTTGTTGGAAAAGGAGAAATGCTCAATTTTTTTTCTTTTTCCCACAAGGTTTTCTTGAGTCGTATGCAACAAATTGGTAAAATATCGTTATTGTTTGATAAAGGGTTAACTGCAAATGCTTCCTTGTCATTGCATTCGGTTTGTCAATTTGTTAATCAATGAAAAAAGTTTATTCAAGAAGGGTAAGTCAAATAGTGTCGTTGAAACTGTCAAGTTTTTCTATTGTTGTTTGATTTACAATTAAGAGTAGCTGTTGAATGCATAATCAATTCAGGTATCCGTCAATTTATCTAAATGACTACAGTTTATATACAGAATATCTCAACAGCAACAACACTTTTTCATTAAAATATATGTTAATTCAAAGTAATATGCACACTTTAAAAAATTAAAAATGATGTAATTTTGCTTTCATTAACTATTATTCAGTGTGTATCCTATAACAGTACAGCTGTTGAGCAGTTTTATCAAAATAAATTAATTTTCAACTTCCAAATTTCCTCACATCTGTGAACAAGCACCTTTAATTCTTTTTCAAATCATTCAAATCTTAAGCAGAGAATGTCAGTGTGGATGGAAGCAGCCAAGCATAGCAATTTTTGAAACAGGTTACCAAAAATATTCACATAATTCAATTCCAATATACCTGAATAATATTTCAAACAAATGAACAATGTTGCAATGCCACAAGTCATTTGAAGAAGTTCAGGAAAGTGATTCCAATAATGTGT
Organism: Cerastoderma edule; assembly: GCA_947846245.1. Taxonomy (NCBI): domain Eukaryota; kingdom Metazoa; phylum Mollusca; class Bivalvia; order Cardiida; family Cardiidae; genus Cerastoderma; species Cerastoderma edule. Next base: position 16,721,161 of record OX401414.1, on the reverse strand, counting down.
TTATTTGCAATATTGTGTTTCTAAACATTGAAATAAAACAGAATGTTGTCTTGAACTTGTACTGTTTTTATTGTAAGATGTTTAGTAAAACTCCAGCCACTGGTAGAGCATTGGTCTCTAGACATTAGGGTATTGAGTTCTTGGTCAAATCAAGTTATTGTCCCATTAACTCTAGTCAACTTCTGAAAGAATATTGGCCGAGACATATTTAAAACTCCCCTGTATTGGAAGTGGGGCCTGGTAAAAATAAAATGAACATTACCATTGTATTTTTAAATTTGCTTGCACAATAGAATTGTACAGTGGAATGCAGGGTTGAATGGAAATGAAAAACTACTTTTCTTAAATTTCAAAATATATAGATTTATTTTCTCAGTGATAAATGGGCTAAAATATCATAAAAATCATGTTTTCTTGCATTGATTAACATACATTTATAAATATGTATACAGTTTCTTGATTAAGTCAATCGTATTCATAAAACATTACACATTGCATAACCATTAAAAGTTTCAAAATATCACATACATCTATTCAAACTACCGGTACATAACTCATTGCCATTTTAAAATACAAACCATTCAAACCTTTCTAAGTATATACATGCCAAAATGCAGTTAAAGTATCTCAGAAACCACTAGGACAAAAGAATAAATTGCTCCAGTTGGGGCATTTTTCCTTATGTTACAATGGTTCCTTCCTATCATCAAAAAAGACTAAAATGATTAATTTTTCATACATGATAATTATCTAATGGAGTTGCCTTCAATTTGGACCAGTCACATAATTCCACATGGGGAAAATTGCATAACCCTGAAAACAAAATCATGTATATAAAATAACATTGGGGGATTTTTTTAATTATGTTAAAACAAAAACAGGAATTGAAAATAGCCTAGGCCCTAATAGTTCATTATAACTCATATCGAAGCACATAATGCATAGGAAACCATTGACAGTGTTTGTTGTTGTCCTCAACGTTGCCCTCTCACAAAATCCCATAGAGTTGATTTCGTTCAAAAGAATATCTCACAGATTGGGATTCTAATTTTTTCAAAAATGAATTGTCTTTTTTCCCTAAAATTATAACATAAATTTCTATGACAGTTCTTTGGCGTGAATGTTATAACAGTATAGATGTTGTGCAGTTTAAAAGAAGTTAATTTTTTACATCCAAATTTCCTCACATCTGTAAACAAGAACCTTTAATTTTGTTTTACATCCCATTTTTATTGTTTAAAACGCAGAATAAAAGAAATTATTACATACAATGTATTAAAACATCATTAAACACCGGTAATTAAAAAACAAACATAAATACTTTCTTTGGCTCTAAGTAATCTATGACACACACAATTATCATCACCCATAGCTGATGTCAATTAACCCAGTACCAAACAATAACGACACCTGACCAGTTTGTTGCAGACGACTCTGGAACACATAGCGGTAAAAGGAGAAATTGCTCTTAATGAGCAATTTCTCCTTTCCCACAATGTTTTATGTCCTATCAGAAGATTATTTTTCAATTTCATCACATTCTGAAATGTCAGCTGCAAACTTTCGATTTGGGACAGTCCAAAATATAACATTTGGTAAAGGGTTAAGTCAAGTCTTAAAATTCTGTCATGGTGTAATTGGTTAAAGTTTGGCTTGTTGGCCAGTATTGCTCTCAACCATTTGTCCCATTTCCTGAAGGCACTTGATTACAGTCTCACTAAATGTTCTGCTGTCTGTCTGTCCACTAGATTTCCAAGCAGATACGAAGATGTTGAGGCTGGAAAAATAAGAGTAAAAGTTATTCTCTTTGAAGGACCATCTCACAAATTGTACCAACTTTTAAGATAACAAAGTAAATTTGCAAAATAACACAAGACTAGATTTTTTGCATCTTTCCAATACCATTCATACCATTTTAGAAAAGATATAGAAAATTTATATTGTTGATATTGCAAACCGTTTTTTCCCCGTTTTTTTTGTATATCTAAGCTTTGAATAAGAGGTGGTATTTTTAGATACCATTGTCAAATGAGTCTTTAGAAGTTTTCTTGTGAGCTTCTGTCATGTGACACTAGCAAGGTGAGTGATAAAGAATTCCTAACTCTATTTATAAACCAGCTTTCCCATAGAAAGGCTGTCAGGCGCGAAGGTTTTCTTAACAAAATTGGACAAAAACATGGGATTTCAGTAATTTAGAAGTAAAGAAATTCAAAATATTTTTCAATTTAATGACAATGATTTTACAAATCAAATTTTCAACATGTATTACTCCCAGAGCACAAACCCCTTTGAACAGATTCTTCACACACCTCATTATTCATAAGCAATTTTCAGCAAACACTGATTAAACTTCTTTTTTTAAAAAAGCCCAATTAGATTTGGGCAAAAAGAAAGTTTTTGATATTTTCACTTGTGTTGAATTTGTCTTTTTTTGTGAAGTATGAATATGATTTTAGAAAGTGCAATGTTTTAAAAACTGTCTACTCTAACATCAAACTCATTTATTTGTATTATGTTGCACAGGTATATCAAATAAAACCTTACTGTTTAGCTTCTATTCTATAGAAACACCCATATCCATGTTCCACCATAGGAGCTACTCCACCATACACCGTTGTATAGCCAACAAAACTTGTGGACAACACAAAGTTCCCTCCTCCACCACTGAAAGTAGAATTAAACAAGATATCTACCTCACATTTAAAGATCCTTGTTAACAACTGTTAGGAAATTTGGAAGTTGAAAATCAATCTCTTTAAAATATAGGAGGTTTATAAAACTGTACAACAGCGGTAATATCACATGATACTAAAAGTAGAATAGTCACTGGAAGCAAACTTAGACGGTTTTTAATTCTTTAAAGTGTGTATATGGTGAATTATAATGTATTTCAATCTAAAAGTGTCACATGCCTTTTGAGATCTTTTGACTCTTCCTGAATTTATTATGTCTTCAACAGCCACTTTAATCAAATATCCAATCACAACTTAATAACAGTATTGTTTCAACATTTCATTTTGACTTCAGATTTTTTTCTTCTGTGAGCAAGCACCTTTAATTTCGTTTTTTTAAACTGCTTCATATCATAATCATCTTCACTGTATTTAGTTCATCTTATTAACCCAAAGCTACAATTGTGTGTTTATTAAAGAACTTCAAAATAGGGAACTTTGAAAATCATAGTGATTTATTTATCCATTTGTTTGAGTATTTCATCACATCAACATTATTTCAGTTATGTTGCAAAGTCTGATTCGTTATGGGGGAGGAAGACTCAAACTTCACTGCACATAAGGAATGGTCAAGTCTTCGAGCACCATTTGTATTCTTAAAGCTACTCAAGAGACAACCTCTTGTGAAAATACAAATGTCGTCACAAGGATTTAAACCAAAAATGAAGAGCATTATGATTTCAAAATCAAAGTGATAGAAGGCAAAAATTAATTATATGAGCAATCCCATTTTTTGTTAAAACCATCTTTTTTTTCTATCATATGGCCATGGTACATCATTGTTTTCAGCAGAAGCGGTCTACTGAGACGAGAAACGTAAAGCTGTATGCAGCAATAGTTTGATTTAGTACACAGATGCTATCAACGTCATAATAGTTCAGGGATGATGTTTGAAATTAGAGGTTGAATTAAGAGGTATATCTTTTGTTATCCTTTTTTATTCACCATATATTGAAGGTACTTAATTAAAACATCTTATTGAAATGATTAGATTCTGATGACTACCCCTCCCAACCCCACCCCCCAAAAAAGAAGATTCATCAAATAACTTATAACTTGCATCATGGATATTGAGACCTTTGCAAGATTAAATGGGCCACATCATGGGAAAAGGGGCGCTCTGACTTGGCGGCTGGTCTGGGGTTACACTGTTTGCCATCTTAGAGGACATCAAGTTCTACCTTTAAATAAATACAAATGATAACTGTCGTGACTAGATGCTGGAATAATAGCGCTAACAGAGAGCTGAGTCAGTGGTTTTTATTTATGTCCGAGTGCCCCTTTTCGCGTGATGCGGCCCAAATAATGATGTAAGCTTTCAGGAAAATACAATAACATGACTTGATTACCTTTTCTTGTAGGCTGGGTCTAAGAAAATCTGAGGCATGGCCAATCCAGACTCTAAAGCAAGTATTTGTAGTCCAAACAGGTGTCTGTCACAACCTGTAAGTTAAGGATTTCATAATAAAAATTAATGCATTTCAAAAACTACGGAAACCATTTATTCTTAGCAGTAGTTCATCTTTTGTTATTACAAACATAGCTTTTACCAAATATATTGATACCAACGGGATTTAGTACAACTGTAGCAAAATAGGTTAAAATCTTTCCGAGCTAAATATAAAAATAAAACGCCTTCCGCTGTTGCTTTAGAATTGGAAAAGCTACGTTACAAAATGGGGTATGATTTTTCAAAAAACAACTTTCAAAACACTCAAGTTATAGTTGTAAACAGTTTAATGTACCATCATTTGAACAAGACAAATGAAGGAGAACTTTCTGTTCTATTGACCAAACTCTTTTTATCAAAATATCCCTTTTCCATTATTGTACAATAGACTTACAAGTCAATTGGTTGTCAATTGTCGCTTCCATTTTGAGTCTTTCATACAAAAAACATGTAAGGGAATGAATTAATTAATAATTCTTTGTTATTGTTTAAAAGCGTATAAAGACAAACCTTTACTATCAGTAGCCTCTGCCATCAGCTTATTCTGCTTATCTGCAGCTATTTTATACAAATGGAACTTGTCTGTCATCTGGAAGGGAGAGAAAGGAATATTTACGAATTCATTGAGCTACAAATCATTAAGGGGCTACTTTTGGGCGACCATATAATGTGCAGGGAAAGTTTCACTTTTTATGAGGCAGGTTACAAGTTCAAGTGCTCACACAGATAAACCAAAGACTCAAAAATCATTATGAAGAAACCATTGTTAAAAAAAGTAAATATTGCTCAACCATTAGTATTAGAGAAATGCTTAAAAAGAAATTCTGCTAAAGGGAAACCATTTAATCCTTTTGTATAACCAGTGATATAGAAAGAGTTACCTACAGACACATTAGAATCCAGCATGGCCTTACTCCAGTCTAGAGCCTCCATTGTGCATGACCTGACTGTCTCTGTTCTCGCATTGTAGTATTTTCTGGTTGTACCCGTCTCATATGTAGGTGCTGGTCTGTAAACATAAAAACAAATACCATTAGTCCCTTTCCACAATTTTTGTACAGAATTTAAAACTTTATCAACAATTTTTCAGTTATGTACCGGCTTTCCTGGATCTACCAGTACTAGGCTAAGCCTTACTCTATAATGTGTGGCCCCAAGGGTCTAGTGGCTAGAGAAGCGAATTAAAATCATAAAGCCCCTTTCGTTATAGGGTTCAACAAAATAATCAAATTGATTTTCATCAGAGGAGACTTCCTATTGATCAAACAGAATGCCATTGTCTCAAAAAAAAAAACTAAGTTAATTTAAACTTAATTCAAGCTTATAAAATTCACTCTAAATGACTTCTTCCTGTAAATGAAAACCAATACTCCTGGTGATAACTGGGCTAGAAGCGGCATTTTTAACACGCCAATCATGGGGATCGAACCCTGGACGCTTGGTACCAGAGGTCATGGCTCTACCATTACACTTATGTTGCCAACAAAGTTCACCCCAATACCTTGAAAAATAATGAAATTGGTACTATGTCTTTAAAAAAGTTTTCAAAATTTTGCAAGTCTCACACTGTTATTTGTTATGCATTTTTGCAGAACAAAGGAAGATATAAAACTCACTTACTTATTGTATGTTCTATAATAGGCTAACTGCAGTGCCAGTTGTACATGGGTATCTGGATGTAACTTGTGCTTCCTGAGGAAAGATTTCCCATAGCTGGACAGTTCTCTTGTGGTCACCATCAAATTGTTGGCCTATTGTAAAATAGAATTTGGTGAAATTAATCATAATTTTTATCTATATCAACTTCAATCGTTCTCTAATTATTATTTTTTTCATCGCGTCAAAAGCATTTTAGTGAGGTTGTGATACCTGACTCTTTGTTATGGAGGAATACCCCATACACAACTGACATTGTCTAAATACTGTACAAGTTTGAAACACCTAGACTTTTATTTGGGTTAAAGATCTTTACTTTTCCCAATGTCAACGGTTGTCTAGAAACAATATAATCTTAATACACCTAAAGACATTGATTTTGGTCAAAGGTTTCTATCATGATTCATATCCTGCTCATTTTCAAATGTTGTCTTTAGTTATCCATTATGAATTTTACTTTGCTTCAACAGTTTTTCAATTATGTTATGATGCCAAAGTCATAATGATGGAGGGAGACTCCTATTTTGATTGCCGCCCTTAAGGGCTTGTCAAGCCATATAGAACCATAAAAATATTGTCTACAACCTCAATAAGAATATTTAAATTGAATACCTTAAAGGCCCATTAAAGGAGATTAATGCTATATCAAACTATATTATTTGGTAAACTTTTGGACAGATTCAAATAGTTATCACCAGAAAAAACCATCAGCACAACTAAATTGGGAAAGTAAACCAGAAATAACCTAGATTAGCAAGTTTTATAATTCAGATTTCCTGACAGTTTATACACACATTTTTGAACCGACCAATCAAAATTCGTTATTTTGAATATGTAAACAAACAGGTTGTTGATAAACATGATTGAATTGGAGACAACTATATTTCAAGCACAAAATAACTTATTTTTAATGTGTCTATTAAATAGGGTCTCAATGCATTCCTAAACTAATTCTCATGACTTTTATGAGCATAATAAAAGAACTCCATATATTTTTTTTCTGTAATTTATTTGTACTCCTCTCCTTTGATGTGCCTTTAATCATGGTAAAGGTTTCTATCATGATAATCCATACACATATGACACTGTTGATCATAATTACCACAATCATTCTAATTTATCCATCATACCACTTTAAAGTATTTCCCCAAAAAGTCTCAAGTCACAATTAGTTATTAGCAACAGAGGGAAAAATCATTTCATTGGCTAGCTATTGTACCGTTTATGGTTTGGTACAGGATAAAGCATGTGACTGCTTCAGCTTTCCTGAATCCACAAGTAATAGACCAAGGCTCTAAGGCTCTGAAGTGCCTTGCCTAAGGCCACTCCCACAAAACCAGAGCTGTCAGTTGGGCCCCAACTGAAGTCCCCAAACTTAACCACTGAGTCACGCAGATAAAGTGAATAACAGCTCACTTACATGCATATTGTAGACTTGTCTAGCATTTTCTATGCCCTTATACAGAATATCATCCAGGACAAACTCTAGTTCCCTTGGTGGTGCAAGTTTTCTAATCTGAGTTGTTCCCTGTAAAAATATCAAACACTTCATATATGTAAACATGTAAACTTATCTAATTTACTTCGAATTTGAAACAAGTTCTTACAACTTAGATAAATCACTCTCGATTCTGCTTTTCTGCTGTCTGGATACATAACCAGTACTTGCACCAAATGTGGATTAATGAAAGTTTGCAAAGCAGATCCCGCTTTTCAGGGGATTTGAACCCGGGACCCTCGTGTCAAGAGGCCTACACTCTACCCCTGGACCACTGTTCTCCACATAGGACTGCATTGAATTGATGCAAATGACAAATCAAAGGTTTAATGGTGGACCATAGCAAGTCCTTCACAAAATTGAACCTGTAGTGTTACACTGAACCCTCGAAATAACCAATATGGAAAATTGGATTTTATGACAGATTGTGAAAATTGGTAGAAACATCGTTCAAAAACGACATTTTCATTTTAACAAAGAAATCAAGCCAATCATAAACAGTAACCCAACTTAAAAATGAAATTCGTCATTGTGAAAAATTGAGCGATTGCCTCTTATAAGCCTTTTGCCAAATGTGCCATAAAGTTAGGCAAACATTATCCAAAATCTGGCTATGAAGACAAACAACTTTCGTATTTAGACACAATCAACACTTTAGTTAATGCTTATGTAACTATCCATTATAAAAGTTCTATCATAACATTCATCAAAAATATCACATTTTTATGTGTTGACATATAATTGTGATAATATTGATAAATCACATGAACAAAAAAACTTTAAGACATTTTCAACAGCTAAGTTTGAAGTGAAGTTACAAATCTTTTTAGAAAAAAGTGCTTGCTTAACTCTTTCCCAAACAATAATGACATTTGACCACTTTGTTGCAGATGACTTAAGAAAACATTGAGGGAAAAGGAGAAATTGCTCGTGACGAGCAATTTCTCCTTTTCCCACAATGGTTTCTGGCCTCTCAGAAGGTTATTTTCCAATTTCATCACATTTTGAAATGTCGTCTGCAAACTCTTTCAATCTGTGACAGTCGAAAATTTGTTGTTTGGGAAAGGGTTAACTAGAAACTTACCTCCCATTTACCCTTTGATTTCTTCACAGAAAGATCCACATAGTATGTGCTTGCTACAAGCACCATGGCATCATAGGGGGAATGCTGAAACAGTAAATAAGGTGATTACACCAAACATAAAGATCATTTCCCTTATACTGTGCTGAAACTTATAGTTTCTCTAATTTTGAATACAGTCAATTTTGTAAACAATGATTCATAACCAACAAATGAGATTACTTGGTGCGTGATTTTCATCAAACATTAAAATATTTCCCTTGTAAAGTGTTCAAACTTGTAGTTTCTTTCATTTTGAATACAGCCATTCTTGTTAGCAAATATTCATCATTAAATGCGAGATTATTTGGTAAGTGGTTTTGTTATAACAGGACGCAAGTCATTCAGAAAGCTCCTATCTGTCCTTTTTGAACGACTGTTGCATGTATTTAGTTGTCGCCTTGTAAAAAATGATTCGGTCTCCTTTTACTATCATCAACTTAAAGAAGAATGGCTGTCAGTTTGAAAGTTGATAATCTACTTAATGAACATCACCAGAAGCAACCAGAGTGAATCTTTTTCAATTATATTCTATCATGTTATTTCTCTGAAGATAACATTTGTCTTCAAACTTTTGCGCAAGAATATGCATGAATTATCTTTTGGCTAATATGAGCATTTGCTATCCAATGGCCTGTTTTATATGAATTATACATACACTTACATCACAGTTTGAGGCTACCAGACCATTCTTGTAGAAGATGAGGGAGCATGATTTATCAAACCATTTGTTTGCCGAATCTCCAGCCAAGGCTTGGTAAAATACCTGGAACAAATGAGGGAAGTTTTACTTAATCTGTAACAATACCCTCCTCCTAATGTTGGAAGAAGCAGAAGTACAGTGTACTATTGATCTGTGGTGGTGTAATGGTGAGCGTCATGGACTAGAGACCAGCCAACCCAGGTTTGATCCTAGATGGTGATCATCTTTTTCACTGTGGAGTGTCTGTTAACAGGATATATTTCCTAGCCTAGTACTGGAAGGTCTTCCAGGGAACATGATTGTATTATAATGCTAAAGAATGAGAGCTGTACATTGATAGGTAGAAAAACAAATGAAGTAGAAACCCCAAAACTTGTCTTTGTATAAGTCTTGTATTGAACCCTTGATATGTCATAATAAAAATAACATAAGAACATAACAGAACAGAACATTATAATTTATTGACTTTTAGAAAGTACATGAAAAGAAAACAATGAAAATGATTCTTTAGCGTGATTTTCACATTCTGCTTTAATGCTGTCAGAATCTGTTTGAATCCCATATACTATATGGAGGACAGTGGTCCTCAGGACATGAGGGTCTTGGGTCTAAATCATGCGAGTAACAGGATCTATGTTACGACCTTTCATTAATCTTCATTTGGTGTACTGGTTATGTATCCAGAAAGCAGAAACATGAGTGATTTCTGTAGGTTGTAAGAACTTGTTTCAAAATCAGTGTAAAATAAGTAAGTTCAAACTAATCCCATATATCTACCATACCTACCTCATCCTCATCCTTGGGAGAAAAGTCTTCGAGGATGACGAGCATGATGCCTCTCTGTATCTCCTCCAGACTCTCGTAGTTCTTCGGGCTCAGAGAGACCAGTCTGCTCCTCATCTATGTGAAATGTGAAAACAGTGTGCTTAATTGCTTATCTAATCATTACTGAATAGCTGATTTAACAAAGGTCTCCATAATCACATCTTGGCTTCTAAATTTGTATTTCTTGTCCCATTCTAAATTTCTTTATATATTTTTTTTTCATGTTCATTGTATATCTATCATTTTATCTATTCAGAAACATTTCCATTATTTTCTTCATTTCTTTATCTACTCAAAATCATTTCCAGTTTTTTGTTTCTTGAAAAAATTTCAGAAATTTTCCAAAAACCTTTAAACCATTAAACTTTACATCACAATCTATAGCAACTGCTGCAGAAAACCAAAAGCCAGAAAACGGATAAATTCCTCATGATGACCAACTTATCCTTTTGTCACAATGGTTTATTTGCAAAATTCGTAATCAAAACTTGCTTCACACTTTTTTGGTTGTCAATCATTGCCTTGTTGAAAGACCAATTATAACTTTTCACAATTTGAAACTTACTATAATCACACATTTCAAGCACATTCAGGTTTTTGTTTTTCTTTAAAAAAAAATGCGCAAACTATGAGAACAGGTACCTCGGCCCAGCTTGGTCTATTATCCCCTGTTAGGGCCCCCACACCGGGCCCTGGAGGCTTGCCATCACACGCATCCCTGATGTACTGGAACTGTTGCTGAAACTCGGGTGCTGTCAGTGGAACATCATTGTCGTCCACTCCATCCATCGTGAAAATACGGCCACGACACGTCACAATGATATTACGCGGACTGGTCCCTTCTGACTCTGAAAGAGTATAATATGGTGGGTAGTTTCAGTAATCATTGACCCTTTTCCATGTATAGAAAGTAAATATCATAGTCATATTCAGAATTATTTTAACTTGAAGTTATCAGATATTGATCTATATTTTCAACTTCAAATTTGATCGTTTACAAAGGTTCCTCTTTAGTTTATAATATGGTGGATAGTTTCTGTAATCATCGACTCTTTTCCATGGATAGAAAGTACATATCATAGTCATATTCGCTATCATTAAACTTGAAGTTATCAGATATAAATTCATATTTTCAACTTCAAATTTGATCACTAATAGAGGTTTCTCCTTGGACAACAGATTAAAGAAATGACATAATTTAATCTAACATAATTTTATTTTATTCAACATTGAACATCATAAAGCATGTTTATTGTTTTAATTCATTTTGGTGTCTTTGTAGAGCTGGAATTTCAAACATGATATTAAGTGTGTCTAAACATGATATTAAGTGTGTCTATCTAAATCTTTTACCAAAAAGTAGATAGTAACCATGTGTTCATTATAGATGACTTTTGAATTTATTGATGAAAACAGAGAAATTACTCAAATCATTGATTTTCTTTTCCAACAAGAAATTCTTGTGTCAAATATGTGTTGATTGGTCTAGAGTTTAACCAGGATTCAATTCATAGGCTTATATAAAAGCTTAACCTTAACATGCTTTAAGGCATACCTGTCTTAAAGTATGATTTAATGTGGTCCCGTTGCATAGCTGGTATCCTGCAAGTACTATAAGCCTGGTGATATTGTGACATACTGAAATGCGTCCCTCTGCTATCTTTATCTGGTTTTAATCGTTCCCTACAATATTGTTACAAAACATTAATAAACACTTACTGCATATAGAATAATGTCTTAAATTTATAACTGAGAGAAGACAGTGTAAGGATTTATTTTGACAAAAGAAGACATTGGTTTTTACCACAGGGGTCTATAGTTATCCTGGGGTCAGTACTATGTACAGCATAGTACTGTCCCCAGTATAACTATAAACCCCTTTGCTTGTAACAAGCCATGCTTTTTTACTATTTAATATAAAAATGCAGGTTCACATGAATATAAAATGACTGAAGTTTTAACTTTAATTTCTGACCAACAACAAAATCTTTGATAGAGGGAATAAATACAGCTAACGAATTATTCAAATTAATTAATTGATATTTTCAAAATCCCAGGTGAAAAAAAGGATCAATGATGAATCCTGAGAATTCTTGTTTTGCTTCAGCAATTTGGTCCTTTACCAATACTTTATACATATTTTATTGCCATTTTTATTACAGTGAATAACAAATACAAAATATACTAGTTATGACAAAAGGGTCTATCATAACTTGTATATTTTCTATTTTTCATTTAGAATTCTAAAATGCCTTTTGCTACAGCTTGAAATTTTCTAAATAGTAAGTGTCAAAAAATAAATATGTATTTATATATCAAAAGAGTGTTTTAGAAAAAGATCAAAATCAATTATGAAGAGTTATGTATCAATGTTGAATATCCAAAATAAAGCCATCTTTCTATCAAAGGCATGCTAAAATTATGAAGCATTATATCTAGTCAATAAGAGTATAAAGTTTAAAAGCAAAAAAAAGCTTTGTGGGAAAAGTGGACCTAAAAAACCTAAACACACTAGGTCAACAAAAGTTTTAATTTCATATTTCTTTTCTAAGTTCATATGTATTAATTGCCATTATTCTATCTTATTCGAATGCAACCTTGTCCACAAATTCTCCAAATGATAGTTCTTGAATTTAAGTAAGTTTTGAAAGCAGTAGCTTTGATACTTTAGGAAATAAAAGTAATGTAATATCTTAAGGTTTTACTTAAACTGATGTTTTAAGTTAAAAAAAAAGGTTTTAAATCTATCTCAATACCATGAAGAGTTATGTTACTTGGACCACAATTTCCCCGTAAAATGGTTAGATAGCATATAAAGTCTTTAAGTTGAAACTGTGGTGCATTATGAGATATGTGTGTAACCAAGGTGAAAAAAACATGCCGCCAGATCGGGAGTCGAACCCGGGACCTCCCCAAACTGTGTAATTGCTCTACAGACTGAACTATCCGGCCAGCTTACACATTTAACTCTACCTTCTGAACCGAGACCACTTCTACAAGTACTTCATAAACAATCTTTAAATAACCATGAGCTAACACTTAGGTTATGACATTAGTTATCTTAGGTTTTAAAATAAACAAATGGGAAAGCATTTTCAAATAGAAGTAGTAAACACATTTGATAGGACTCAGAGCAAGGCTTGAGTAACTTCTTTACAATAATGTGGAAGTTATTAAAACCTTCATTGACGTCACTGTACAAAGAAAGGGATTAATGGTGCTTGTTGACAGAAGACAAGAATTAAAAGTCAAAATGAAATATTGTTGAAAGAATATAGTTTTTGTTTTGTTGTCTAATATAAAATTAAAAAGATATTGAAACCATAGTTAAATCAGGAAGTCAGTTTATCTTAGGATGTACAGTTTACCGGGTTTATATGTCAAAAGCAATGTCACACTGTTCAATTAAAATCGCTACTATTTCATTGTAAACAAACTTTAAAGAATTAAAAACACTCCATTCTTCTTCAAATGACAAAGTACAGTAAAGCTGTTGTGCCGTTTTAAAGGAATTGTTTTATAACTTCCAATTTTCATCAAATCTGTAAACAAGTAACTGTAACCCATTACCAAACAATAACGGCATTTAACCACTTTGTTGCAGACAATTCTGGAAAACATTGTGGGAAAATGTTTTCTGACCTATCAGAAGATTGTTTTCCAATTTCATCACATCTTGAAATGTCGTCTGCAACCTCTTTGAATTTGAGACAGTCAAAAATTTGGCGTTTGGTAAAGGGTTAAGAAAAGAAGGGGGTAAACATACATCATTGTGAAGGAGTTACTGTACTCCTTCACAGATCCCATCATTGACCAGCCCACAAGGCCCTGCCCACAATGTTTGTCAAAGATTATTTTGCAAAACAAGGATTCATTACAAGACTTTATTTTTTAAATTTATTTGTTAAACCATTATAAACTTTAATTTTGAAAAAAAATTCAACTAGTCAATGATAAGAATGTGAAAACAATTGAAAATCAGCCACCCTTTCACCAATAAGTATGGGAAATGTAAAAATGGCGTCCATACGTTCGCAGCATATTCCAAAACTTCAGGTAATAACTCATAACAACGGCGGCTCTCTCGACCTGAGTCCCTTCTTGTGGCGTATAAATTTTCTCTCTGTACGCTCCACTGAGGGGCCCACCAAAATTGACCAACGGGGCTATGGGAGGCCGGAAATCCATGTAGGCATAGTCCAACCACCATTTGGCCAGCTGGGGAATAAGGCAAATGTGTATTGGCTGGGTATCCTTTTGGATTCATTGATTGAATTCTGAGACCATTTATTTGTAGAGGACATGGAGGTTCAGTGCAATACATACGTGAAGCACTTACTATAGTATTTAACTGAACCATTAATGTGTGTGTCAATATAGTCTTAAGCATCTTTTTGCAATGAAAAATGTTCTGCACTCTAGATAGACCAAGCCTGTGTTGTCTGTACATATAATTCCAGAATACAATCTGAGTCTTCTTGTGTCTATTCTCTAATTGACTTTGATGAGTATCAATTGATGAAGTATAAAAGTCTGAAAAACATTTTATATCATCTTAAAGGAGCTTGTTCATCGATATGGGGAAATTTGAAAGTCAAAAGATTTATTTCTTTTAAACTGCACAACAGCTGTACTGTTAATGATACATACTGAAGAATAGTGATTGGAAGCAAAATTAGAAATGAATGGTTCTTTAAAGTATATACATAAATAAACATGTGTTTTAATCCAAGAGCATGACATTGCTTTTAAGATCTACCGCATATAAACTGTGCATACTTAGATAAATTGCCGCTTCCTGAATTGATTTTGGTGTCAACAGGTACTTTGAACTGTATTTTTCTTACAATATTTTATTTTGACTTTCAAATTTTCTCTTCTGTGAACAAGCACATTTAATAATCATTTGCACAAAATAGTCAAATTAGGTCAAGTTTATACAAAACTATTTGTTGTCTAGATTGCTTTCATATCCCTGATTGGCAATCTTACCAAATACATTGTCCAATCCAAACAAAAAATCATAATATATCCCAGATTCACATCAAATAAGTTTGACTATCTAGTTATAAGCTATTTAGACCTTTATAGATTTTTCATTAAATACATTTAAAAATAACAATTTACCCATTTAACCCTTTCCTAGACAACAAGTTTTTGACTGTCCCAAATTGAAAGAGTTTGCAGACGACATTTTAAAATGTGATGAAATTGTAAAATAATCTTCTGATAGGGTAGAAAACATTGTGGGAAAAGGAAAAATTGCTCGTTACGAGCAATTTCTCCTTTTCCCACAATGTTTTCTAAAGTCGTCTTAAAGAAAGTGGTCAAAGGTCGTTATTGTTTGGGAAAGGGTTAAGAAAGAAGTTAGTATGTAAATATCTATGGTGAAAATGATTAACCAATTCTTTTATATCGGATTATATGATGACCCTTATTTGAATGTTTAATTATATAAATATGGCGTTTTACATCGGGGCAATATTGCTTCAGTTATGCCCGACTCTTAATGATGGAGGAAGACCCCATACTCAACTGCCCATAGCGGCGGGTCAAGCCAGGAAGAACCAACGCCACTCGGTAAGTCAGTGGGGAGACTACCTCTCATGAAATCCAAATGCCGTCACCAGGGTTTGATCCAATACAGAGAGTGGCCATGAGATCCAATTTGAAAGCAACACCAAAAGGCAATTATGAAACTAAAAAATAACTCTTTCTTTTTGATATTGGGCTAAAATCATTCTACATAACTGAGAAATTGCTTGTTATGATGAACAATGTCTCAGTTTGTCAGGATTGATTTTACAAATCTGCTGTCATCTGGTAGAGGTATTTTAAAATGCATAAATATGAAAGTAGGGATTATACTTAATCCTTTAATAATGAATGTATGATGATGTAATTGATTTCATGCTATATGCAATATCATCAGGCAGTTTCAAAATCATGCTTCAATAATTACATGATGCAGGGGCTTCCGTACTGCCCAGCTTGTCCAAAAGCTAAAATGGACAAGTATTCTTTTAATGAAGTTTTCTGTATAACTTCCAAACAAGAGCAAAAATTGGATTTTTAATTTACAAACAAGGAAATGATATAATAATATTGAGCCAAAAAATAGAAAAAAAACAAAGCTTGTTTGAATGCCTCCTTAAGCATATCACTGTAAGTACAAAAGTTACATAAAAAAGCATGAAAAGATGGTGCCATCTATTTACATTTCAGATTAGACCTGTTATCATCCTAACAACAAGTGTACTATTTTTAATCATATATTTTCAATTTGAACTAGTCACAAAAACCTATAGGTCGAAATTAGCTTTAATCAAAAGTTTAAGTTAGGGTTAAGATTAGGATTAATGCCTACACCGATAGCAAATTAACATGCTGGTTCATACATAGCTGTGCAGTATAAATATTTAACCTGTGGGGCCTTACTCTCGAATGAATTTCCAAAAACGGAGTGTAAAATGCATTACTAGTGCAGCCCTGCTTATCTGAGTTCCCTCCTCTTTCGGACAGAAATGATGCATGATTGGATTCGGCCCTGAGAAATTAACCAAGGGAGCTATGGGCCCTCGAAACTCCATATACGCATAGATCTTCCACCATTCTGCCAACTAGAAATACGGATTTGCTATGAGATAAAGGTTTAGATGAGGGTGTGCATACCAGTCTTACAGACTGTTTCTTCCCCCCTATTGTCTTCCATGGGGAAAGAACTGGGTCTGCCAAGCCTTACCCCCAGGGTAAACTTCTTCCCTGGGGTAAGGAATGGGTGCGGTCTTTCACAGAAAGTCTTTTAAAAACTACTAGGAAAAAAATTACTTCTTTTACACATTAGTTTTTTAAATACAGTTCTTAACTGTTATATTGCTGGAACCGACTTCATGCTTATGCAAACAAGTTAGATCCAGGCCAGCCGCCAAGTAACTTGGTGTCTGGCCTGGATATAGCCTGTTTGCTACTCTGAGTATCTTACCTCATCAAAATCAAGCAGATATTAAAGGTTTTAGAAAGCAGACGACACAAAATTCTATTTTTTAGAAAATTTCCCAGCATTCTAAGGGTCAATTTGTAAACATAAGACCTTAAAAAAGAATTCTTAATAATTACTCACAATATTGGATTTAGAGACGCATTTAAGAACTTAAAAATGAGTTTAGGATATATAGTTTTATTTGCTGATACTGTCAGCGTTGAAACTACGGTTTTGATGCAGTATGCCTTCTTTCAACTGTTTTATCACTAGAAATATTCAAATTTATTGGATTCATCTCTGTTCTTTGCAACCATTTTCTGATTTCAAACAATTATTTCCAAAAACAAATTAGTAGTTGACCAATAAAATCTATGTGTTGCAACAACTAGTCTCTATTTTCATCACACTGCTTTCATATGTCTAACACTTAAGTTGATTTTAGATGTGCAAGTTAAAAGGGTATTAACTAATATTATTTTATATACTTTATTCAATCAACGTACCCAGTTTCTTGAGTTGGCTGCTTTTTTAAGTAACTCTGCCTGTAGCTGTTTCCCCACACCCGAGGCAAACTGTTGAACAATAAACTCTGTCTGTCTGTACTCGTCTGCTGATACATGGGGCTTTACTGAAATAGTTAAACCAATTCCCTTGTGAGGAAATCAGTGACTGGTCTTAATTGAAAACAATAGCAGACAACATTTATGAAGAATAAAAAAATAACATTTAACATTTTGACAAAAAGAAGAAATTGCTTGTAACATCAAACATCTCTTTTTTGTTCAACCTTTTGTCCCAGTGGTTTCTATAATCTTTTGCAGCAGATATATAGAGGCAGTATAGACAATGACAATGACAATATTTTATTCAAGACGTAAACTATACAGTTTCTTGGCACAAATACAAATACAACTGAACAATAATATAAAGTACATGCAATATCACAAAAAGTGCTTTCATCATATTCACTTTTGAACTATAGAGTTAGCAGTTTAACCCATTACCAAACAATTTTGGCATTTGACCAGTTTGATGCAGATGATTCTGAAAAACATTGTGGGAAAATGAGAAATTGCTCTTAACGAGCAATCTCTCATTTTCCCACAATGTTTTCTGCCCTATCAGAAGATAACTTTTCAGATTCATCACATTTTGAAATGTCATCTGAAAACTCTTTCAATTTGAAAGTCGGAAATAAGGAATTTGGTAAAGGGCTAATTAAAATTCATTTCTACCTTTCTCTTTCCTAAGAAAAACAACTGACTGGTATTTAGTAAAATAAGATGCAAAACTTCCAATCAATTAATTACTCAAATTTAGTCTTGTATCTTGTTTGAGGGTTAACCCAAAACTTCTCCAAGCAACTTTGTATAAGTTTTCAATTTCTTCATCTACGATTAAATAATTTTACCTGAATCTAGGTATCTGTCCAGTGTATGTTGGAGTGAGGGAACAGGGAGGCTGGGCAGGTTTTCATCATACTGGAATGTTTTCTCGTCATCAGTGGTGTACAGCAAATCTGGGTCCATAGTCCTAAACATAGAGACAGAAAGAACAAAAGTATTGACAGGAAGCATACAATTGACCGATTGTGTTAACCCCGCCCCTAATATTTGTCAGTGTTATTCTCACATTAAGAGCAATTGAAGGCCATATTCACTGTGCATTTGTTTGTCAGAGTCATAAACACATTTACATTGGTTTAACTTTTATGAATATATATTTTGAGCAGTTTTGTAAAAAGGTCAATAGCCATGGAATTATTCCTTTTACTTATTAAATTCTCTGCATTTGTTTTTTTTAACTTTGGTAACCATTATATTGTATGGGGGTCAAACACAATTTTTCATTTTAATAACAGCTTTCCAGGTATTCACCAGTGCTTGACTATGGCTACAAAGTGTCTTATAAATGCAAAAGGAAACACATGTAAAACCAGTTGTACGATTGAGGCTCAAATCCTGGTCCAAAGTTACCACCCTAACCACTTTGTCACATAGGATTATCACAATTGTTATTACAATCAATGTATTGCTCTAATTTGCTTACTCCTTTATTTCTATGTCAGATGTGAGATACCATTAAAATCAAAGCATTGAGGCGATTCTTATACCATTGGTTACACACAAAAAAGGATTTATCTGAGAATTTTCAAATATTGCATGAAATTGTGAGTAAACAACATATTGACAATACCCTAGTCAATTATGATTGGAAAATATTGAAACATTGGCCATAAACATTATATTGCTCATCAGAAAATAAAAAGGCACGATTCACGTCTGAAAATTTTGACTATGTTTCCACCCTCTTTTACTTGGTCCCTCTTTTAGCGTTATGAGCTATCCAATCTCTTCTTAAACTTGTATTTCATAGTTCATGTCGATTCAAAATGCTTTCCCAACATTGCACAAAAAGTTCCATCCTATGAAATCAAGATTACAAGCGTCGACAATTGTTAACAAATATAACATGCATGAATTTGTGTTCGAGACCTCAGCTATGTTTGTTTATCCGGATACCCTCATATCCGAATATAGTACCACTTTCGAAAGCCTTAATTTTCCGATGGATGCAACCAGAATTTGCGCATAAACAACGTTGCATCCTGTAGAAAACAATTGGATATATCAAAAGCATCATCCGTACCCGATTTCAGATTGGTTGCACTGATCAAATTGGAGAAATTGCAGAAACTCCCCAAAACAACACAAAGTGTCACAAAGTAGAACGGTCCTTCACAGAGGCCTGTTGGTCTACGGTCGGCAACTTACACAAATAGTAGGGAAAAAGCCGAGGGTATTTGAATGAAAAGCGACCGCAATCTCTCGACACTAACTCTTCATTTGGAGGTACATAAAGGTATTCGACTGTTATCCCGCCTAATCCGCCAAATGTAGACAGTTACTTGCATTTGCAGGAAAACAGCTAGATCTGTCATTTTTAATATCCAAGGTTAAATCACCCAAAAAAGGTATTCTTAAAAGTTATTCCTTTGTGTGCAGGCCACATCGTAAATATAGTCCTATTGAATTTTTTTTTAAACGTGTTACGAAGTTTTCCTAGCTTGGTCCTAATTTAGGATTACTCGTTTCCGTCTCAGAAGCATTTCGTTTTATTTGTGATCGGTTTTCGCGGAGACCGGTTTCGCAATTTGTCGCAGATTCTTTTCATTATTGATTGTAATGATTAATCAAAATTGTTTTAAGCTACTCCATTGGAACTTATTTTGGGGAGCAAATGACATTGATTAATCATGACGATTTACTTTTCAGACACAAAGATTCTTATTGTTGAAGACTCGAATGTGCACAGAATCATAAGTTTGCTGAGCGCACTGATTGCTCTGGCATTTAATGTTTTACCATCACCGATGATCCTTAAGAATTGGAAAAGAAAGCCAGAAGAATTGTTTAGGAGGCAAGGGTGTCCTGGGGCAAGTGGGCTGAATATGAATCTTACCTCTTTTCAGGTACCATCGATTTATTTTCTACCATCTGGCAAATTTGAGACAGCCAGAAAAGCATTTGAGGCGGTCAAATTGGCCTGTATCCTTGTCTTAAGGAAAAACCCAGCAATCCATTGCAACATTGTCACAAACCAAGCAAATTATGGTAACCACTCAAAGACAGTCACATATGATTAGTGAAAAACATTGTTGTCAACTGATTAGTTGTGTAGTCTATTTATATACCTTCATGTCCCTAAAACAATGCATGAAGTTCCCAAGTTTGCTTAAACATTTCATGAACGTTTGATACTCCAACCTTTGAGAAGACTGGTTTGAAAGGCAATTAAAATATAAGGAGCAGTCTTCATCCCACCGCTTTCAGCAATGAAAAGAAATGAGAGAATTAACCACTCAAAGACACAGTCACATCCGATTAGTGAGAAAAAAATGCTGCTGTCCACTGATCAGTTGTGGTGTCTCTTTAAAACTGCTTGTTTTCTATAACAATGCAATAGGTTTCAAGATTTGCATAAATATTCGATGTATGTTACAACATAATAGCATGGAAAACTCTTAAGATGATATGATTACCAGATGATTGGTGTGAAATTGTTACCTCTTGAACATTTGATTATTATTATTATGTGAAAACATTAGAAAGAATATATACAAACTTGATGGTTTCCATGAGGAGAAATTAAAATTAAAGTATTCAGTTATTTAAGGCATTCAAAACTGAGATTTGTTAGAATATTGGACTGACAGAGCCCTATTCTACTGTCTATACTGAGATGGCCTTTTTTCTGTCAACTGCCTGATGAAAGACATGCACCTGTTAGTTTAAGTGAGTTGTATTGCTTAAATTGGCAAACCATAAAAACTAGTGTAACTTTGAATCTTAAGGGAAAATTACATGGTAACGTTTAATAAGAAAAAAAAAATCAATTGGGAAGCCTTCAAGGTTATAAAACATGAAACGCAGGAGTAAATACTTGATTTAGGTGCGTTCTTAATTTGGATATCCTCAGTATGGATTTTAAGAAGGCTAATAGAGCATTTTCCTGATTGGCTCTAGAGTAATCTTTAAGTTAGCTTCCAAAAGTTACTAAATCTTTCCAATGTTGTTTTGGAACTAACGCTATCTTTTTGTTGTTGTTCATAATCTAGGAGCGAGATACACCCGAGACAAAAAGGAGTTCAGAAGGAAGCTATAGACGTCTTTAAAGAAAAGATTGTATGAGCACCTTTGCCTGATCCTTGGCTGAAATAATGTTCCCAGTCCAATTAATGTCTTATATAGGTATGTTTGTTTTTCTAAACCCATGCTTTATCAGTTCCAGTATTTTTGTTAAAGTATATCATGAATAATAAAACTACTGCATGTAGTTTATCAATTTTTAATGCCAGATTAACAGAGTTTACAGATGACAAATATGCTATTTCTCTAGTTAATCTTTTTGCATGCTTGCTTAGGACTGCATTGATCTTTAAAGAAAAACAAATGCATAATAAGCTATTCATTGTGGCAAAAGAGAAAGGAGTTTAATAGCAAACCTGGATTATAGTAATAAGACTTATAAAATCTCCTTCACAATTTTTATGTTTTTGAATGTATGTAAAGGACTGTGAATATGTTTCTTTAAAAGAAATTAGCTTTTAATAAGAATAAAGAAGAAACAGTTACATGTATAACAAACTGGTGAATATCGTCATCACCCCTACATCTTCTTTAGTGAAATTAAAATAATTTGGTGTATGATATAATCTAAAGGACCTCCACAAAGATCATTTAAATTGTAACCTCAGGGTCATAATTGTTCGTTATGCAGGGGTCATAAGTTGAGGTTTGGGTAAACCTACTTAGATGAGGCACATAACCCTCTTGTTTTAATGATATATTAAATAGTAAATAATGCCTCTATTGAAAGAAGTGCTACATTAAAAGCAGATGAAGATAACATATGAAGAAATTGTTTCCTTTTCCAGCACTGACAAAGATGGATGAAGAGTGTGTGACATTGTAGTCAAGCATGCATTGGTGCCTCTGCTGGAAACCTTTGAAGAGATATGTATTGTAAAAGGCAAAATCACATTACATTATCACCTCTAACTAGATGACAAAGCTATTTCTTATATGTGTTTATAATCTAAAATATGACTCTGATAAGTTTTATTTGCATGTTAAGTCTGCAATCTTCTAATACCGCTCAATCATAGAAAAATGTATTTATACCTTTTGGTTATCAAAATGTCCAAAGAAAAGCATTAAATTACTTAATATCATTTTCTCAAGAAAAAGTATTGCTGCATTGAATGAGGAAATGAGCTCAGTAGTTCAGAGAACATTGTCTTCTTATCTCCTTTGGACCATTATAGGATATGACTTTTTGATTTAACTTTTAAAGGATTGTTTTCCAAATGATTGATAACAGTGTTATTTGTTTGGTACAGCATTTGTCAACAGTTTGTTACTGAAGTAAAACTAATATTTATTAGTTGGAACTGAATGTACAAATGTTTTTATGTTTGATTCAGAGATGGGTGTTATAGATTTGAGAATATATAATGTGCTGATAAACAAACCTATCTTATTTATTGAAAAATGCATTGGTATCTAGGTAGATAGTCCTTAATAAGTTAGTTGGTAACATGCCTGATTTGGAATACAGGTGCCCTTAGGTTTGTTACCTGGCTCAGCCGCTACTCTTGCCGACAATTAATGAAGTTAATGCTACATGATTTATTCATTTCTAGCAACTGGTAAATTATATCAATTTGGGAAAGCAGTCGGTAGGTTGGGTAAAATGTTTTTATTTTATTTTCAGGAAATATATGACACATAGATAGGTGCAGTGACTGCTGTAATGTGAATGTAATGCTTTTGAAAATGGTACTTAAACCCAATCAAACCAACCAACCAAAAATTTGTCAAACTTGACTTGTAAGCTAAGATGTCATTCTATCAAAGTTTTTTCTCTCAGGTTTTTCAACATGGCATCTGTACATGTCAATGGACTCTATAGCCTTTCAGAAGTAGCTTATAAGTACTTTAGTCTGTACAGTATCATGATTTCAATTGTATGGTATGAATTTGCTATTTTACAGGAACAGTACCATGGAGTATTTATGATGATGCCTATTATCTCCAAAACAGAACAGATTCCCTGCCTTGTGTGCCAATACAATTATAGTGACTGGTGACCATTAACGGATTCTGGTAAAATATTAGGATTTTCTATTTTGGTCCATTCCTCTTTTACTACTTCTATGTCTGTCCTTAATCTCAAAAGATCTCCACGCTAAATGACATTAGCTGTCGATATGCCTTAAAACACAATTCATTCAAAAAATCCCCTCTTCTTAAAATGTCTATATCTCTTGTTTGCATCATGGAATTTTATAGTTTTTATATCTTCTATGGTTCTGTTCATTTGTGGTGAAAGAAGGTAAATAGTCAACCAGAACATGTCATTTTGAGTTTTCTCTCCCACCATCCCTCCATCCCTCCCTATCTCTCCCTATAACTTCTTATCTCTCAAGATATCTCCCTATAACCCTCCCTAACTTCCTCCCTGTATCCCTATCTTTTAATGTTTCCTTCCTTATTACTCTCGATGTTTATCTCTTCCCCCTGTATCCCTATTGTTCTATTTATCACTTATTTTCTCTCATCCATCTCCCTCATTAATCCCTATCTCTTCTTCCCTGTCTCCCTATCTCTCTCTATATCCCTCTCTATCTCTCTCTTCTGTTCTTCCTCCATATCGCTAGCTTCCTCCCTATATCACTCTTTCTATCTCTCTTCTTTATCATTCACTCTCTCTCTTTTTTTTCTCTCTCTCTTTCCTTGCTCTCCTCGCTCTCTCTCTGCTCTATCTATCTATCTTACTCGCCCTCTCTCTCTTTCTCCCTTTCCCTCTCTGCTCTCTGCTCTATCTATCTATCTTACTCGCCCTCTCTCTCTTTCTCCCTTTCCCTCTCTGCTCTCTCTCTCTCTCTCTCTCTCTCTCTCTCTCTCTCTCCCCTATTTACATTGTTCTTTTTCTCCCTCATTTTGTCCTTCCATCTCTCAGTCAGTCTCTTTGTGTATGTCTCTCCCCATCTCTAAATCTTGCTCACTTTCCTCTCCCACTCTCTTCCTCCCTTTCATTATCTATAATGTTCTCTCTCTCTACCCTATCTCTCAGTTCCTCTATATGCACCTTACTCTCTCTCTCTCTCTCTCTCTCTCTCTCTCTCTCTCTCTCTCTCTCTCTCTCTCTCTCTCTCTCTTTATCTTTCTATCTATCTATCTATCTCTCTTTTTCTCCCTCCCTTGCTCTCTCTCTCTCTCTCTCTCTCTCTCTCTCTCTCTCTCTCTCTCTCTCTCTCTCTCTCTCTCTTTCCTTGCTCTCATTCTCTCTGCTCTATCTATCTTACTCGCCCTCTCTCTCTTTCTCCCTTTCCCTCTCTTTGTGCTCTCTCTCTCTTGCTCTCTTTCTTTCTGTCTCTCTTTCTTTCTTGCTCTCTCATTCATTGTTTCTCTCTTATTCATTTACTCTTTCTCCATATTAATCCCTATCTCTTCCAGTTATTTCTATCTATCTATATATCCCTCTCTTCCTCTCTCTCTCTCTCATTTTTCTATCTCTCACTCTCTCTCTCTCTATCTCTCTTTCTCACATTCATAGTTTCCCTCTCTCCCTTTCTCTGTCTCCATATTAACCCTATATTAATTATCTTCCATGTTTGTCTATCTCTCCCTTTCTCTCTCCCTTTCTCTCTCCCTTTCTCTCTCCCTTTCTCTTTCTCTCTCTCTTTCTCTCTCTCTCTCTCTCTCTCTCTCTTTCTCTCTCTCTATCTCTCTCTCTATTTATCTCTCTTCTGTTCTCCCTCCATATCTCTTGCTTACTCTCTCTCTCTCCCTCTTTCTCTTTCCTTACTCTCTCTTTGCTCTCTCTCTGCTTTCTCTATCTATCTTACTCTCTCTCTCTTTCTCTCTTTTTCCCTTTCCCTCTCTCTGCTCTCTCTCTCTCTCTTTCTCTCTCTCTCTCCCTATCTATCTCTCTCTCTCTCTCTCTTTTCGTCCTGTCTCTCTTTTTTGTTGTCGACTGTCTTCATGTATGTCTCTCTTTCCATTTCTCTTCTCTTTATCTCTCAATCTCTCTCTTTCTCTCCTTTTGTTTTTCTCTCCCTTGCTATTTGCCCCTGGAACATTCATTCTCTCTCTCCCTCTCATTCACTGTCTTTCACTATCATTCTCCTCTGTCTCACTCACTCTCTTTTTCTCAATGTCTCTAGTTCTGTCAATCTACTTTGCTTTCTTATTCTCTCTATCCCTCATTTCTCTCGGCATATTGTCTATCAATCTCTGTCTTCCTCTCTGTCTTCCCCTCATCGGTATTCTCTCCCCCTCATCGGTATTCTCTCCCTTCCTCTCTTCCTCTTTTATTTATTTTTTAGGATTTTCTATTAAACTTAATGTTTCTTTCTTTTCAGCGTGGGTTATTGCCAAACAACTTGGAGTACGGCTTGTGATGATCTACCCTCAAAGTTGATGCACAGATGTTGGACCTAAGACAAAAAAAAACACTATTAAATTGTCCTCGCCTTATAAGAATTCAATTAAGTTCATCACTTATTTGAAGATATTTCTCTGATTATTGAGTCAAATCCGTGTTTCACATATGTTTAATTGGTTTTGAATTCATGCTATTTTCCTTATTTATAAGTTTGTAGAATGTTGGTCAGTACAACCAAACATGTGATATTTATCTGCTCTCTATTACTTAGAGTAATGTATTGTTTATTTCTAGAATGATTTTGTTTTATTTGTATGATTTAGTTCAGTAAATAAATTTTGATTCAAAGAAAGTATTTGCTTTTATCTAAAAAGAATTGTTTTAAAACTATGTCTATTAACCCCTGTTACAGGTCAAATGACCATGGTCCCTAAATAAACAGGACATATCTCTTACTATGGCAATATCCTTAAACGCCAGTGTTTGGTCTACTTGTCCAGGTGTTAGTTGGACAAAATGTTGCATTACGTGTACAAGCCGCTGTACTAGGTCGCCCCTGTACTAGGTCCGCATACACTTTTCTGTGTCTTGTTATAGTTTTAGTAGGTTTCTGACACATGTCCCATGTATGTTTTCTTTGTCAGTGCCGTACCAACATGTTTCTGTTTTGTAACGGCTTTCCGGGATGAATGAGTTCTAAAGGGCTCTGAAATGACTTGCCAAAGGCAACTCCCACGAAACCAGGTCTCTGTAGGGGCTCGAATCGGGGACCATGTGTTTCGAGTTCACCACTGGGCCACGTAGGACCCCTGTTTACCCTGGTGCTGGTATTTAGATTTCAGTGCTGAGTTTACAAACCACAATTGTAGGCCTACCAACCGGTGCTAGGTTTCCAAACATTTCTGTAGGTCTGCAAACCCCTACTCTATTATTAGGGCTTTACATCAGACCAACAGTATTTCAGTTATGTTGCGATGTCCGACTCATAAATAATAGAGGAATACCCCTTAACTTGGTTACCAACAAGGGCTGGTCAAGCCGAGTAGAATACCCCTTAACTTGATTACCAACAAGGGCTAGTCAAGCCGAGTAGAACCATCGGCATACATGAGACTACCTCTCATGAAAAAAACAATTATCGTCACCGGGTCTCGAATCCAAGCAGAGACCTGGACTACAAACAACGGTAATTGTTAAACACACCCTGGTGCCAGGCCGACAATCACCAGTGCTAGATCAACGAGCTAGGTACCATTGTTATAGGTCTACCATTTCATACACTGGGTCAACAAGACCCGTCCTGGTTCAACAGTTCCCTGAGTCTAGAAAACAAAGGGCTGGGTCTGAAAGAACAAAAAATGCTTTCGAGATTTCGAAAATACTCAATAATATACTCTGTACTAGTTTCTAATATGATATAGGCTTTGTAGGTACATATTGCTTTGGATAAAGGTACTTTTGAGATAAAGTCAAGACAATTGTCCGTACATCTATCCGTACCAGAATCCAAGATTTTTCTCGCAAGTTGGTCACGGACCCAGAGTTTTACGAATTGACATACTAAGATGGTCTTTACTGGCATTGATTAGTATCGTACTAATGTTAATTTAGCAATATGTATACGATTTGTGGGAAAAGAAGCCTCATACTCCCATAGAACGTGTCCAAATACATGATAGTCGACATGTTTTCTGAGTTTTAAGTGGATTAGTAAGGGAAAACGGAGAATTTGTATAACACCTCACACAAACAAACACATAATCATGATAGTAGATGTTTTTTGTTGTCATTGTATAAGACCTTCTATATGAACATTTCACAAGAAAATATTTGTGCTGCCTTTTACAAGTAGATTCTAAACTTTGGTCCATATAACCACTCTTTGGTGTGCGAGACCACGTATGGAAGGTTTACGGACAATCGGACTAAGATCTTCGGCTATTTCGGACATTTCGGCTATACCTACTACTTACAAACATGTATGCAAACAGTCAGATAAATGGACGACAATGAGCTAATTATATACAAAACGCTGATTAGCCATTAAGGGCCATTTCTGGATATACTGACATATGCAAAGCCTTCTATTAATTGCTGATACCTGTGATGATTTCTATCGTAAACCTGTTGTGTAAAACTATACAAAAATAGTACCCTTTGACTTTTACCTTTCATATTAAATGATTTAAAGAAAAAACGCAGTATACATGTATTACCCTCATAAGGCGGACCGTGCCTTACACCATGCATTGATTCAATTAATTCGATCAATAGCGTCCAACGTCACATGACGTCAACTTTGAGGGACAAGATCTCAATGGTTACTTAACCCTCCGCGAATTCAAGGCAGATTTTTGAATATCTAAGTGTTATCTTTTTTTACCTTAGGTATGACCTATAGCTCAACCTTAAAAAATTGCGATAAAATCAAAGAAAGAAAAGTATTAACATTGTAAGTTAGATGGGTACCTAGATATACCATTTTACCCTATTCTAAGAACTCAATTAAGGTACCGAGAATTTCGAACAAAAAATGAAATCATAGAAACTTGGATTAGGTTTTAAAACTTGCCTAGTAAGGCCAGGAACATATTAGAGACGGTTTCTTAGCTTTTTAGTTAAGATCTTGCCTTAAGAGACCATTTTCTAATTTCGCCTGTTGGCCAAAACTGGGGGAACTTGTTCTTCAAACGAACTTTCAATTTTAAACTTTCTGAAATAAACGTTTTTCACCGGGTTTGCTTTGTTACCGTAAGAAGAATGTAAACGCCAGTACTTAAAGCAAATTTCATTAAAAAGGCAGTTTTAGTTATGTGACATTTATTAAGTTAATATAACATTTAAAAACTATTTTCACCTGTTTTTAAACGGTCATAAAGTCAGACACCATTCAAGATGTGCCATTATTTTTTCAGATTCTAGTAGTCCATTTCCTAATCTAAATACAATACAATACAAAATCTTTATTTCACTCAATTCCTTTTACAGAAGATATGAGGTTAAAATAACATGAAACATAATGTAAACGAGGCGTCTGCTTTGTAATTCTCACTGGTTTCTACCTCTCTATCTCTACCTCTCTATCTTTATCTCTCTATCTCTTCCTCTATATCATCTTTCATATATCACTATCTCTCTATTTGTCATTCCATTGAAAAAATACATATGCTAACGGTTTTAAAGAGAAAGTTTAAGGATAAAGTTGAATCAAATGCTTGTTAAACGAATCACAAAACAATACTTTGAACTATGAGGTCGCTTAACACAATATATTCATAGATACATATCACTTGCATATATATATATATATATATATATACATACATATACATACATATACATACATATACACACATTAATACAGATACACACATATACATACACACACATATATACATATACATAGTATTTTGTTAAAATATAGTAACTTTAGAATAGGTTCAAAAAAGTTTTGATGAATTTACAGAGTCGAATTTGTTCGTCTTTAGATTTGCAGTTTATCAATGATTCAAATGTAAAAATGTTTTTTCTGTTTATAAATCTTTGCGGAATTAGTAATTTTCTTTGATTCGATATAAATGTACATTCGAGAAGATAGTGAAATTCGTCTCCAATTGTGTTAATGTTGCATAGTGTACATTTTCTTTCATTTAGATCCACATTTGACCATCTTCCATGCTCAATTGGTAATTTGTGGTTATTTGTTCGGAACTTAATCATGTATGTTAGTAGTGGCTGGGGGATTTCTATAAGATAATTTTCAAAGCCAAATTTCTTTTTTATGAGTTTGTAAGTGTAGCAGCTGTTATTATTTCCTATTATTCGATGCCATTCATTTATGAACAAATCTTTGAGTTTTTGTTTAACTGTAAGTTTTAACCATTTCTTGCTTGGGGAATTCTGAATATCCCAAATATTGTTCAAGCCACATTTTATTAAGATATTTTGTGTGTTTCCAATCCAATTGAATAAAGGTGACGTGGTGTGTTCTGGTGCTGTGTTGGTGAATAGGTGATAGAATATCAAAGAATGAATATGTTTGAAACCTTCTCATCAAAAAGTTAAACACATTGCGAGGCGAACATCCAACACATTGTCCGCAACCGAAATATTTCCGGAATTCTAGTAATGGGTTCGAAAAAAAAAACAAAAAAAATTCAACTTACCTATTTAAAGTCCGAAAGTTGTCTTGAATTTTACCCATGGATTTGGACTTATCCGCTTTTACAATGAATTAGTTTATTTCTAATGTCGTGTATTTGTGTCTGTCCGTACTCCCTTTAAATACGCATTGCAACACCTCATAAGTGCAGTCGGAAATTAGTCAAATTGTACCAATTTTGGAGCAACCGTAAAATCATTCAAACACAAAACCCATTATCATACTTTTTTTTTAATTCTATTGCCCATTTCACGGGCTTCAAAACATTTTGTTGGAAATATTTCCATTGAAGTTATAACTTATTTCAAGGCGAACTTCCGACACCTGCCTGATCCGGACCATGCTTACCCGAAATTACCTGTTGGCGGTCCTAGAAGTATTAATGATATTAAAAATGATTTTAAAAAAATCACTTCAACCGTTGTTTTGGCCTAAATTGAAGCCAATGTATAAAGGAAAAGAGAAAAATGAGATTCATATATGTCCGTATTTCTGTCTCCCTTTAACGGAAAATGGGGTATGCTGTAATGTCCCTTATTCACAGACGAACGAACACGTTTTCATGGTTATACGTTAATTGAATAGGCAAGAAATTGACTACATACGTCTAAACAAAGTCTGTTTGTACGTTTTGTCAATATAAGGTTCGACCATCATGTTACGGAAATATTGTAGAAAAGGAAACTTTGTGCTATCACAGGGATGGTTACGTTTCTTTTGGTTTGACGAGTCAATATCGGACCACCGATGGATGGATGGATGGATGGATGGATGGATGGATGGATGGATGGATGGATGGATGGATGGATGGATGGATGGATGGATGGATGGATGGACGGACGGGCGGGCGGCGGACGGACGCGAGGGAGGACCTATAATAGACTCACATTGGACCTCTGCCTATCATTCTTTCAAGCTACATTTATCTGCTAATTAGTGCATCATTTTAAAGACAAATCCGAGTACACAAAGACACATAGACAAATAAATGACCAAACACCATGGTCAGACTAATGTAGTGACCAAACACCTTGTGATCTTTTAACACAGTTTTTACAATATGTAGATAGGTTGGCTAACTTAAACTGTTTCCATATATAGTCTGGAATATCATAACTGTGCCATTGACTTATTGGTTCCCTAGAATGTTTTGAAGACATTTCCCCTATGCTTCATATGTTTGAATTTTCTGGCAGATGGCTTGAACCCCATTTATATTATCATAGCATTCTGCAATAGAAAATGAATAAAGTGTTAACTTGCTGTGCTATAGGAACTACATTTGGCAAAAAGATGTTTATGTTATAAAGCTTAATTATTTATAAAAAAAAAATTGATCTACATAACAGCAACAAGCAACACACATCTACTTGAATGTTTCCTACTTTCAATTTTGTGCAAGAAAACATTATTGATGCACTGAAGACATCAAAAGAAATCTTAAAGACACATTATAAACGCTTTATAGTTGCAAAATACATAGTAACACTTAAATGATATCATATATTATATACCACTCAATTATAGGAATATCCACTTGATCATGTGAAAATGGACACCTGGATGATATTTGATAGAGTGAAGAGAACACACAATGTCATGTACATTCATTTTCTTTTTTATTAAAGGTCATCTGCTATATATTTTGCAACATCCAAACCATTGTCACAAACCACAATCTAACTTCAAAGTACAGTCTTTTCCTCCCTGCATTATATTGTTTTGTTATAAATTTGACTGACTTTTGCAAAAAATAAAGAACATCTCATGGTAAATGTGATAAAGTTCAGAGTTGCTTTAAAGAAACACTCAACATTATCTCATTTATTCACACTTTCTTTTCCAAATATTTTCCATATATTGTTTTGTTATAAATTTGACTGACTTTTGCAAAAAATAAAGAACATCTCATGGTAAATGTGATAAAGTTGAGAGTTGCTTTAAAGAAACACTCAACATCATCTCATTTTTTCACACTTTCTTTTCCAAATATTTTCTCCTCTTCAAACCATGTGGGACCACCAGGCAATCTGTCCCTTTTGCACCAGCATTTATGTAGCCTGGGGAGGGAATCGAACCCTCATACATGATTTTGAAGGAGGAAGGAATAGTGCATGAGTATAATGCTGAATAATGGCAATTTTAGATCTAAGATTAAAATGTTATGGCTATTGATTTAAAGAAAAGCTGCTTTTACCCAAGGTTTTATGAACAATCACTGGCAGGGTTTAACCCAGCCCTGACTTTGAATGGTAACTTCATTCTAATCAAAGGCCTGAAAGGCCAGACTGCGTCGCAGTGGAATTGTATTCCTTAGTCTGAAGGACTGTTTGTGTGTTTGAATTTAAAAAAATATCTAGAAGATAAAATGCAGATAAACCATACAACTCTGTTGTATATCTTATTTATGAAAGAAAGAACAACTGTAAATATAAACAATGTGCAAATGCTTTTAAATGTATTCTATGAAAAACGTAATAAAAAATAAGTAAGAAATTAACTACAGTATTAAGTTTTTGTACGATGAGACATAGCAAGAGACCCATGAAGTCCTGAAATACTGACTAAATTTTCAATGATATTGACAATCTGATAAAAGTTGGTAAAGATTTCAAGAACATAATGCAACTCTTTACGTCCATCCCTATCTCTTGCATGTGAATCAAAAATGAAAAAAAAATCCAAATGATAACAAATTGCTTTTGCATTTCCCTTACATATAAATATGCTGTACTGAAATTCTTCTTGATTGGCAGGCAATCCAACTCCTATAGCCATCTCAAGTTTAACAAGGGGGTAATTGTCTGTGTAATTCGGGTTCATTGCACCACTGTACGTTTTATTTACTTTGCATACAAAATACTCACTAGACAAACAAATGTAGGGAGGCAAGTCATGTACTTCAAGAAACTCAACTGAATTGTTGTTATATTTTCTTATATCAATATACAAATCATCTCCTGCAATCAAAACTTGATCCAAATCATAATTCCTCCAAGAAAACTTATCAAATGGATGTGTAAAAGTATGGTACACACTGCTTACCTCTTGACAACACACTAAACATCACATTACCCTGGTGGATGTTTCCCTAAATAGGAAATTCATTCAACATTTTGTTAATCTGACTTTCTGGCCCAGGATTCGCTTCGACATCACCACATATCATCAAAAGTAACATAATAAGTAAGAGGTTTCGGTTAGCATGACAGACCATAAATAGCACTAAGATAAAATTTGGTTTACAGTCTGTGTCCTCATCTCCATCAAGTTTACCGGCTTGCAGTCGTAAACAAAAACATCCTATCTTCAACATCCACTGATTAACATTAATCCCCATTTCTTCACATAATATTGCCATGCAACTCAAAACAGTATCTCCCTTCATTTTCAAAAGATGAACAAATCGGAAAGGTTAGTGAATCCACTGTACACGAAGTCGAACTTTTTCAAGCATAACTTAACACAAGATAGCCGGAAATTCGAAATCTTGAACAATGCCGCTCAGCATGCGCAAACACTAAACGCCCCCGCAAGTGAATAGATAAAACAACATGTCTCTGGATGTAAACATTGAACGTTTGGAAGCGATCATGTAATTTTCCAGACATGAGACCGTATCTCAACTCTAGGACCAACTAGTTGTATCGACTCTAGTATGTTCTCCAGAAATAAAAACAAAAACTCCAAGATAACTCCAGACAGTGTGCAGTGCTCACAATTACTTATTACAACGTAAATTCCCCACAAAAAGGCCCCGACAGGAGTATATATTATGTAAACCAAAGCGAGTGTGTTTGGCCCCGGCAAGAGTATATATAAAGCGAGTGTGTATTGAAGGCAAAATAAGTCCACAGCAATTATGCAAACATGGAACGTTCGAACTTAATCTTCAAGCGATCAAACCATGGATCATATGATTTTTCCTGACAAGGCAACCCAATGCTAGAATCAAATATTTGTACCCCATTCCATCAAGAATACCTAAAAAGAATAAACAAACGTTTGAATTCGCCTCTGCGGTTCAACGTGGAAAGTAGTTCTTTGGTATACATGCGCGAGCGCGGGAGTATTCTCCCGCCAAAATTCGCGGAGAACTACTTGATTTTTCCCGCCGAAATTCGCGTAGGGTTAGTTTTATCTGAGTGATCAGCCCCCGAAGGACAAAGAACGATTCAGATCGATGACTATAAGCAGTCGCGCATACGCGACGCTTAAAAATGTGGTAAAAGTAGAAACCATGTTCTAGGGAAGCTAAAACCACATTTTGTGAGTTACTGCAAAAGCAGCTGTAAATATTTGTATTTACAGCATGGTAAATTAATTGGTAAAAATTAATCAATGTGTTGTTTTCCTTCAATGATAAAAAACCCAGACAATGACTGTGTTTATGTCTGCAAACCTCTATGTTGCACTGAATAAAAAACTTGACAATATCTGTTATCCTGCTACATATACAGATATTGTTGCTGGTTTTTCTACCAAACCCCACCGCTGCTTCAGCTTACATAGTTACCTGGATGATATCTGCATAAAACTGTTGACTACCAAAAGAATGAAATGACAGGTTAAAAGAAAAATTGTATTAAAACAAGCCTTAAAATTATTTTGCAAATGTTGTCAATCTTCATGGATATCAAAATTGGACAAGGTCATATGGCCAAAAATTCTTTATGATTGTGTGGTTTTTTGTTGGATTGGGTTTTAACAGTATTTCAGTCAGAGTGTGACATAAAATGAAATTATCCATGTTCCTGGAACTTCCTTATCAAAACTTCATAATATTCTTTGGCAGCTTTCTGTTTTCCCACAGAAAGTGTTTGTATGGTATTTAACACCATATCAACAATTTTTTCAGTTATGTAACGGCTTTCCTGGATCCACCAGTACTAGGTTATGACTCTGAAGTGACTTGGCAAAGGTCATGCCCGAGAAACCAGAGGTGTCATTGGGACTCGGACCCAACCCAGGTACCCTGAGTTCTAAATCTGCCATCTTAACCACTGATTGAGCCATGCAGGAGAAGCAGGCCCCTCTTTCCCACATGGACAAATTCTATCTGTAGTGAGTCAAATAAATCATGTTGCATTGCCTTCATTAAAATCTGAGAGAATATTGGCTGAGGGTGAGGTTGTTCTCAAACCCAGGGCCCTTGTAGTCAAATGAAAACATGCTATCAACTGAGCATACCAGACTCCTTTTTAAGCCAGGATAAGATGATAGATCTTTCTCCACTTCTTTGAAATAAAGATATTTCATGACAATCTAAATTATACAGAGAATAATAGTAGTACAAATTCAATGAGAGTGAAATCTTTAAATTGCATTCAATCTCCCATTTTCCTTTCCTTAAGGAAACTAACACTCACCCTGTGTTCACCATTTCTAGAAATATATCACTGTAACATCATTTCTTATCAAAACCAAATGGACACCAAGGCTTGACAGTTTTATGCTTGGAAGCCTAGAAGTAGATAATAACAAATATTCATGGAAAACTTTTACATGAACATTTTGTAGTAACACATAGTTGTAAAAGAAAAAGCAATATATGTAACCTACTATTGCCAGATCATCATGACAAGATAGGGTTATAATTGAGTAATTCTTTTTTATCATACATTACAAAGTTAATGTCGTCTGCTGCTGCTTATAATAATATGAAGCAATTATGGAAGTATTCTAGATATAGGAAATGGTTAATAGATGGAAAATGTACCGTACAAATCTTGGCTGCTCCAAAGACTATATGTATGCTGCACTAATGTATACATGTCATACTCAGATTGCAGAAATGGCACAAACATAAAGTCTGATAGAAAATAGCTAAAACAGTCAATATGGATTTACCATAAAAGCTATGGAGTCTACTGATGTAATCTTCAAGCATTAGTTTTGCTTAAATAATAAACAGAAAAAAGAAAAGCAGGACAACAGCTTATCAATCTTGAATATTTTGTCATTTATATTTGACATCTCTGGTAGTGTTGGTGTCAAGCTATAGAAAGTTTTGGCATGTATTCCAATGTTGATCCATACTAAGCAGCCTTATCTTTTCAATGTAAGAGTCCATCACACCTATAAATACATTACTGTGCAGGTGTGAAAAAGTGAACTGCTACAGTGCTATAGCTGTAAGATTGTTAAAAACTGAAGATTAAACTTGATGTAGTGCTCAGGATTTTGAGAGTAGTACAAAATGACGAATTTCTTTCTTTCCATCATTAAGGTTAATAGCAAATATCTATAAAATATTCAGTCTACTTAAGTTAAACAGATGGAAGGGTAATGTCTGTGAGTCATTTTGTATATCAGTTTGTTTTGGTATATGGTTTAAAGCAGTGCCAACTATTTTTCAATTAAATTACAGTTTTCCTTGGATCAACCAGCATAAGGCCGAGACTCTAAAATGTCCTGAACTGAGTCTCAAACCTTGGACCCATGAACAATAAAACCATCACTTAAACCACACATGTCCCCACCTAATTTAGCAAAGTAATAGGGTAGTATGTATGTGGTTATAAGTTCCAGTCACTAGATTTAGTGCCAATTATGGCAATACTTCTCTGATATATCAGTGAAATATGCAGAAAAAAACAAGATGCAACGATCATATAAAGGGACACAAAGGTCGTTGGTTCAAGTCACATCAGTAGTGGGGTCAATTTCAAATCCTTTCATTTCTCTATGTTTGGCACAAGTAGGAAGGTCCTCGCTGAGACAACAGTTTTACCTCAGTATTTTGACAATGTAGCTTTGTCTGAAACTCACTTCTAGAATTGGCCTGAATTTGTGAGGCTTAGTAAAATTAGTTATATAGAATAACAACAGAAATTTGATTGGTCAACAGAAAAACGCTCATGTATATTGAATGTAATACTGCGTGGGAGCTAATCACAGCTTTGCCATTATGGACAGTTGATGAATTATTAATTATTGAAGTCTTTTTGCACTAGTAGAGTTTTTGCTGTGTCTCTTCTCAACTTTTTATACCATCTTAGTCAACGTAGTTACAGCAGTTGTTATTAAAGGCACATCAAAGGAGAGGAGAACAAATAAAATAGTGAAAAGATTTATGGAGTTATTTTATTATATTCATAAAAGTCATGATAATTAGCTTATGAATGCATTGAGTCCCTATTAAATAGACTCATTTAAAATAAGTTATTTTGTGCTTGAAATATAGTTGTCTCCAATTCAATAATGTTTATCAACAACCTGTTTGTTTACATATTGAAAATAACGAATTCTGATAAGTTGGTTTAAAAATGTGTGTATCAACTGTCAAGGTCAGAGGTGAAGAATCAGGAAATCTGAGTTATAAAACTTGCTAATCTAAGTTATTTCTGGTTAATTTCACATTTTAGTTGTTCTGATGGTGTTTTTTGCGGATAACTATTTGAATCACTCTAAAAAATACCAAATTATATAGTTTGATATAGCATTTATCTCCTTTAATGGGCCTTTAAACAGTTTGAGTCAATGGATTACTTTTTCATCAAGTCTTTCCCTTGGAAGGAGACCTTCAGGACAGCTGGGAGATGATTTCAGTCCAGGGCCTCTTTTCCATGAATTTGGAAGAGGCCTAGGCCTGTTTATTTTGGGAAATTTTATCGATGATACGGCTAAATTAGGAAAGCAAATAGCTGGTGTGAGATTGAATTTTGGGGAAAACAGCATGATTTTAAAGAAATTTTCAATTGGGAAGGTGCTTTTTATAGGCCCGTTATGAAATGCGAAAAAGCCCTACAGTAAGTGATTTTTCTTGAAAGTATTTTTTTTCTCTTCAACTGCCAGAGGTTTCATTAACAGCTGGGGGGCCTGTATTTTCACTGGCGACTTAACTCAGTTTTTCATAAATCTACTGATGAGGTCCCCAAAACCCCTGCTTACTTTTGAAAGTCACCCTTCCAACAACAATCTTAATTAAACCCCTGCGCTGCATTTTGCAATGTCTGAAAACCCATCAATAAATAAGGCTACAGATGATTATAAGAAATTGGACTTTAAATGGGAGTTAGTTCTGTACATCCCCCTCCCCCTGGGTAACCGCTCCAAATAGAACTTTTTATTGAGAGACAGAATGACTGACAGTATTACCTCAGGTGAAGATGATTCTGCCTTTATAGCCGAGAAAGTCTGACTTGTTACCAAGTTACCTGAGCTGAGACAGAGGCAAGTGTTTGGCCTCCTTCTAATGATACCTTCAGATGTTACAACCAATTATTGAGACCTTATTTCGGGGAAACATGGAATTGGATTGATATCCAACATCACCATAAGCATTGGAATGTTCTGTACATGTTTGATTCAAAAGTCTGAAGTGGAACATCCAAACCATTTTCAATTTCTCGATAGAGAATAATGCTATAAACTAAAATATTTCTGGATGCAAACAGTCGAAACAGGTTGTGGCATGTTTTATGCAGATTATTGTAATTTCTGACTAACAACCTATCCGCCACGACGCAAATTATCAGCAAGGAAGCAAAGAGTTGTAATATTACATTTCATAATTAATGTATAGCTTTAAACTTAGGATAAATTTGAGGATGAAAATGTGGGTGATGGTAATCTTACTACCTGCCAATTCTGCTCAATTGGTACCTGCCATTGTAAATCTTGATGTGGTTAAATGTATGTGTGCTAGTCTCAATAATGATCCGTAAACGAAACTTTTTTCATCATTTGGATATTTATTGTGCTTCAAAGGGCCTTTAAGGCGTCAGTCAAAATAGCAATAGCCTTCGAGACCAGTTATCTGGACCAGTATGTGCCCTTCACTGATTATTGTGAAACTAGTATGCATTTTAGTAAAATATTGATTAGAGCCCTGAAAACTAATAAAAGTCAAAAGGATCCTCGGTGGTTTAATGGTTAGCATCGAGAACTACAGACAGCCTTACATTGCGCTGACAATCTAAGCTACACCAGGTTTGATCCACAAAGACAGCCATCTATTACACATGTATTGTAACGTGTATCGGGTCCCTCTCGGAGTAAAGCCATCGTGGGTCACCCATCCAGGTACTAACCACTAAGTACGTTGCTTAACTTCGAGAGAAAGCCAACCACTCTACCGAATCACCTATAAAAGCCGGCTTCAACAGCGAGACTGTAGAAGTGGTAATTATACATAAACCCTATTACCGTCACATTTCTCCCACCTTTCTCTTGACTTCGTCCCGAAGTAACAAATGTCACAAAGACATACATGGACAGTTACCGACTTTTTTACGGTTCATGTAGGTACTACTGCCACTATAAACACTGCTACATACCAGAAACAAGGATCGAGAACATGCGACAAACTATTAAGGGTACGGGAATGATGGTGATATCAAATCACATCTCACCAATTCTGTAACGCGTATCGGGTCCCTCTCAGAGTAAAGCCGACGTGGTTCACCCATCCAGGTACTAACCACTTAGTATGTTGCTTAACTTCGAGAGAAAGCCAACCACTCTACCAAATCACCTATAAAAGCTGGCTTCCACAGCGAGACTGTAGAAGTGGTAATTATACTTAAACCCTATTACCGTCACAGTATCATGATCTATTTCACTGTGGGTTGTCCATGGGCAAGGCACATTTCTTTGCCTTATACTGGTAGGTCATCCATGGAACGTCATAAACTATGACACTCAAGACTGAGTCCTGGAAATTTATGGAAAAAAACACCCAGACAAAACAAGGTTATGTTGTAGAGCTTATCCGAATACCGTACCTATCCGTTTTATGTTTACTTTAAATTCAACAATGTCATCCAAAGTGAGCAAAGGTCTTATATTACTGTTGTTGAAACAAAATCATGGGAAATCAAAATACAATGGTTATCAATGAGTTCAATTTGAGAGCCGAATTTTCCCCGAGTTTAAATTAAAATCCTGAAACTTTCAGTGAAAGATTCGCAATTGATAATATTTGACCTACCATGAACACGGTCTCGGCAATGCAAATACAGCGAACTCGACTACACAAGACCAATGCTATGAAAAATGACAATACTTAGCGTTATGTTGTCCCAAAAAACCAAACAGAGGATGGATTATCAGCATATTTTGAATCGAAGCGGGCCAGAGCTTAAAATCCAAGATGGCAGATAATGAAAAAGTTTAATGTTTAAACGCATGCGCGAATTCTTATGGATAATCGATTCCCATTGGCTTATTCCATTTCATCCGGAGTACCTCCTTCGTCTTCCCTGTTTTTGCGTAAGTTGCCGACCGTAGACCATCGTTCATGTGTTCAGGAAAACGAAAGCGGTTGACACATTCGGAACCACTCGGTGATGTTGCAAGAATCTAAGGCTGAGTTGGTGGAGCGTAGCGGGAACGATTTTCCAAGTATCTGGTAAAGATTGTTGATTTGATTCCTGATTTCTTCTATTTGTTTATTTTTGCATCTACACTGTATATTTCCGTTTAGATACGATGTCGTTATGTCTTGTGGCTGATATCTGGTGTCCCAGACAGACACGGTAGTAACGTATCTTCTAATTTACGTTGAGTACATGCGTCAGATTTGATGTATTTTGATCATGTTGAAGTAAAGAAATTGTTGGTCAAAATGATTCACGAGTGAAGATTGCCTGCTATTTACTGATGGCGCGAGATGTGGGGCCATGGACATGTAGCTGCTTACGAGAGTGTTCCTCCATTATGCGATTAAGAGTCGGGCATCGCAACATAACTGAATTACTGTCGATGCAATGCAAAATCCATTTTTAACAAGACTACTTGTGAGACTGTGAGAAGCAATTCAAAACGTAGCAGCACTTGAAGTAATTCATAGTACTCCCAATGCATTTCCTTGTTTTATAACAGGGCCTTGTTAAGACACCTTTCCCATTGGGAAGTTCTTTAAAATCATTCAGTTTCCCTTTTCGGTTTCAAAGTTTAGTAATTTCATCGATACAATTTCCCCAAATTAGCAGGCATAGGCAAAGAACTCATATACGGGTATTAGTTCTTTGTCATAGGCAACCTCAATTTAAGGAAAATGAAGCCATGACTCCGTGACTTAAAGTGAATGAACGTAGCATTTCCCCGTAGCTCGCCGTGGGGTATAAGGGAAATCGCGACAAGCTTAATTGGCTAAAACTAGTCAGATTGATCCAGACATAGCTATTTCATTCAACAGTTTCACAGTTACAGCTTGTATAGCCCGATTTCGGCTAAAACGTGCAGACAAGCTTAACAACTACAACTGGACTGGAACTAAACGTGGTGGAGCATAACTTCATTGCACAGAACTATACGTTGTCGGATCATACTCTTGCTTCTCGTCTTGCAACGGACAATGTTCAAGTTGTATTAAAATCTGTAAGTTACTGGCATGTTTCGTTGTGTTCTCTTTGTATTCACCCCGTTTTACTACGCTCTTTAACCCTTATAGTGCTGGAACCGACTACATGCTAATGTACACAGGTTGGATCAAGGCCAGCCGCCAAGTAAATAGGCGGTTTGCCTGTAATCTAACCTGTTTGCTACTACGAGTATCTGTCCTCATCAAGATTAAGCAGTTATTTAAGGTTTGGGAAAGCAGAAGACACAAACATCTATTTTAAGAAAATTACATAGCATCCTAAGGGATAAAGAATGGCATTTTTGCCGGGACGTCCCCTGGAAAATTTAAGTCTGACGTCCTCCTGAAGTCACAGCGAGATATGTGTGTCGATACTCTTTCTCTACATTGTTTCACAGTCAGCCAGTTTCGTCAACGGTCATAACGTTTATTGAAGTTATTCTATTATATTATGCACAGGACATACAGAGAGCCAGTCGGTCGGTCGGACATATGGACGGACGGTCGAAAAGATCACTGTCTCTTATAGCTACGTTGCCATTCATTTGGAAGTCATGTCTTGATTTTTTATCGTGTTTTAATTCTAGATCCTGTGGTCAAAAATTGCATGCAGTTAGCTGAAAGATACACAAATATGTAGATAGCATTTCCCTTTGCGTCTTCTTTGTCGAGTTCCATGTCTCGATTAGCCCACTATTTCCGTAGACCTGAAAGTAAATAAATAAGTTTGATTAAACAAATAACTAGCTCGTTTTGGATACAGAGTGCATGATATGTATTTGATAATCTGTTTTCAATCAAACTGGCTCATAACCATGACATGTCCTATCAACTTGCCTTTTTGAGTCAAGCATTGTGGAGCATTTATGATTAAT
Organism: Cerastoderma edule; assembly: GCA_947846245.1. Classification (NCBI taxonomy): domain Eukaryota; kingdom Metazoa; phylum Mollusca; class Bivalvia; order Cardiida; family Cardiidae; genus Cerastoderma; species Cerastoderma edule. Next base: position 16,678,898 of record OX401414.1, on the reverse strand, counting down.
TACACAATAACATATCGAGGGTTAAATACAATACTATAGTAAGTGCTTCATGTTTATGAAGCACTTACTATAGTCTTGCACTGAACCATCGATATATACTCTTGCAAAGACAATGTACTCTTGCAAAGGCATTGGGTCCTAATGTTGCTTTGTTTCTTTCGAAAAATGATATTTGTCTTACTTTATTTATCCAATAAATCGAATGATTGATTATTCATTCGATTGCTTGATAATGTTCGATAAATTCATTATTTTGCTAATTTTCAGTTCGATTAATAGTTTGTTTCATTCACTTTTTAATTGAATGCTTGATTGTTTAATCGGTTCATTCATTGAAGACATCAATAACAGTTGCCAACAGTTATTAAAAGATGGCCGTGTGCACTTAAAGGAAACTTATCGGAATATTTTGTCTGATTAGTTCCGAATGTCGGAAATCTACAACAGACCAAACGCCGACCAAACTCCCAGGCGCTTAGTACCGTGTGCTCCATCGGAACCTTTCGACAAAGTCCGGAAGCCTTTCGGACAAAAAGTTCCGATGGTCGGATACTTACAACATGTCCACTTCGCATATAAAGGCCGAGAGGCCTTTTAATATTGTCCCATACACTCCGATTGTCGGAAATCTACATCAGACCAAACTCCTAGGCGTTTAGTACCGTATCGGAACCTTTCGACAAAGTCCGGAATGCTTACCGGACTTTACCGAAGAGTTCGAATGAAGGTCGGATACTCACGAGATGTCCACTTCGCAGATATAGTGCTGCGACTTGTGACAGGAATCGTCGTTCCATACAACACCATTGATTTCCGCACAGTTCTCGTCGTTGTTGCTGTTACTCGGGGGACCTCCCCATTTCGGTGACGTCACGGGGTCACCGGAAGTCAGCCATTTCCACTCTCCCTCCACTTGGAGATCGTTCGCGCCTATCCAGTATTGGGCTGCAATTTTTCAAGACAAAGTTGTGAATTTGGCTCGTTTATGGTTTAACGCCATTTTACGGAGTCGCTAGTGCCTTTGCGGCATTTAGGCTAGAATACAGGACTTGGAAAAATCATTGCCCCCTCGCTGTATTGGTTCAATCATTGAACTGGCGGTATAATCGAATTTCCTTAATGTATGCTCTGGACTGTCGCACGGAATACCGTTGTGTCCTCTCGCGACTTTTTTGAATGCCAAATATTGGTGCTTCTGACACATATCCACGTGTATAAACAAAGTAACTTAGACTGAATAAAGAATGTGGGAGGTGCGCAATTAGCCCTGATTTTTTTTTGTTTCCCAGGCGACGTAATGAAATACGAATATATTAACACATGACAACCTAACGCCACATTTTTGTGTCTTGCAGCAAACATCTTTTCACAAGAAATTTTTCTTTTTGCCATAATGCCTTTTGAGGGTTTTCAATCTATTGAGTATTCCCATATCACAACAGCAGAACTGAAATATATTTTCACATGTTATAAATCCTTTCTAAATCATCTACTTCACGTAACAAAATGCCGTCTGAAGGTGGTAAATAGTTTTAATAGGATATGACAATCTTAAACTTTTTGGTCATTGTCACGTTTCACTTAATAAAGTTTATCGTAGCAGAAGTTATCACTGTAAGGAATAATCTGGATTTGAAATGAACAACTGTCGGTAGAGGACTTGAATCTCGCAAAGGTACGTTAAAAGATGCTACTTACTTTTTCTTATCGTTGCTTCCCCACCAAGAAAGTTGTTTTCGTTGTCGTCATTTATTTCGACAAGCATGCCTCCATAGATACTCTTGCACATACCCTGTCACATGAAAAAATCAGAGGTCTAGAGCAATCATTTGCATTAACAGCTATTCTAAAAATGACTCTGTATAACTCAATTTTGCAAATTTCATCACGGTTTCGCTCTTTATGAGTCCTTTTCAATAGTTTGGTGTCCGACAAAATGTGGTTGCTTTTAAAGAAAAATGTACAGTGATAAAGAGAAAGGACAAGAAATACAGACAGGCCTACACTGAAGCGAAATAAACACTTAATTACTGTTGAAAAGGCGTAAACCCCTATCTTATCCCTTTTCTTATCATTCGTGTATCACATTTCTAACACAGAAAGCACGATCATTCTAGTCCGAATGATCCAGACGTAGATATATCAACATATTAACAGCATGCATCACCCTAGTTACCTTATTTCCACAGGTAAATGCATTTACGATGTTTGATGATTAATGAATAGTTTCTGGTACCGGTGAATGCAATGGTATACTGTTGAAATGCGTTTTACCAAAAAAGGAAAAATACAAGAACACTTACAGCTGCCACAAACCACTCTTCTGTGTCATGACTGAAGTGATAGCAAGCGTTCTGATGTCGTAAAAACCCGTCTGGACAGTCACCATGTACTATTGGAGGGAAAGGAAGCGATATGGTTAAAAGGACAATCCTATCTCATAGATCGTGACTTTTACTTTTTGAAATAGATTGTTTTCTACCGATAAAATGACAACATAGATTTCTAAAATAGCACACAAATATAAGTTGACAGCTTTACAGTCCTGCTCATAACTGCACGTAAAAGATATATAAAGTGAAGCCTCGTTAATCCGGACCCCGAATACCCGGATGTCTCGCAATATAAACGAAGTTGTAAGGGAACAGAATTATTGTGCAGTAATTTGCTTAACCAATTACCATACAACAACTACTTTCGATCAGTTTTTGCAGACGACTCTTAAAAACATTGTGGGTAAAGGAGAAATTGCTCGTGATGAGCAATTTCTCCTTGACCCTTAGAGTTTTCTGCCATATCAGAAGATTAATTTTGAATTTCAATTTGGGACGGTCGAAAATTTTGTGTTTGGTAAAGGTTTATAAGTAAACACGTGCATATAGACCGTTTGTGTCTAAAAATGTTGAAGACCAGGACCTGCTTCATTAGGCCGAATTATTCGTTAATCCGGAAAATATTTTGGGAACGGACGTGTTCGAATTAACGAGATATTTCTTTAGACCATTTATGTTGTATGTTAAAATTTTGTAAGCATATTTTGGGTGTGCGGAAACAAACTCCCAATATAGCTGTGTATGGTGAACTTGGGAGATTTCCGCTTTCGGTTATTTGTAAGGAGAGAACTTTAAAATATTGGGTAAAAATAATGAGTAATGAAAATTCTCCTATGCATCAAATACTACTAGAACAGATCAACGGTAATAGTAAAAGTTGCTGGGCCATGAGTATTAAACAATTGTTAAGCAATCTTGGTTTTAACGATATTTTCACAAATTTTGATAAGAACGTTAACTATTTTCCTCTATTAAAACAAAGAATTAGAGACCAGTATATCCAAAACTGGCATAGTTCACTACAAACTTCACCAAAGCTAGATTCTTATAAAATGTATAAGACTGATTTCTGTTTTGAGAAATATATTGATCTTTTAAAAGGAGATAGTTTAAGAAAGCAGATGACATGTTTTAGATTAAGTTCCCACTCTTTAGATATTGAAACAGGTAGATTTAATGGAATTGATAGAAGTGATCGAATATGTAGACTTTGCTCTCTAAATCAGATTGAATCTGAATACCATTTTTTATTGTGCTGTCCGGCCTATGCAAACATTCGTAATAAATATTTTGGACATCTACCATGGCCAAACACTTATACATTTGTTAACATCTTATCTTCAAAACGTCATTGTATTCTAACTAAAACTGCATATTATCTAAAAGAGAGCTTTAAATGTCGAAATGAAATTATTTAATGTATTTACCTTTATTATATACCAGTATGTGATAGATCAACTAAATTCTTGACTTGTATGTTTTCGTAATTTGATAATCTTTGTTATTTCTTTCTTTGTATATATTAACATGTTTACGTATATTATATATATGTCTGTACCATATTTGTAAATGTTGTCTTGGCCAAAGGCATTTATATGCTGGTTTTTGCCAAATAAAGAATTGAATTGAATTGAATATGTTGTATAGGCCTATATCACAAACCGTTTGAAAAGTTTCTTTTTTGTAAACAACGATCCAAACTTATAATAGAATATGGTATTTTAGATACCGTCGTTACGTGGGTCTTCTGCTCTTGTCACGTGACGCTATCAAGGTGCGCAATAAGGAATTCATTCGTTTATTTATAAACCTTCTTACCCTAAGAAGCAATGGGTGTTGCGGAGGTAGTCCTTTATTACCGATATTGAAGTTATTTCAACTTAATTCTGAGATGATATATGATTCGTTTAATCTATGGGCCAAGATTGTGAACACCCATAGCTACCAGCCCTAATAGACCAACATACGGACAGAATAAACCTCCAGACAGACACACACCTATCGACACCACATACATTTAGACAGACAGACAACAAACACAGATACACATACGAACATACATACAAAGACAGGCGAACACATATACAGACAGGTACACAAAAAGGAAGTTATTTCACAGCCAGCCAGCAACGCAGATAAATATACACATGTTAATATACACACAGACGAACAAACAGACACACATACGGATAGACATACACAGACAGGCGATTACATATTTACATACATATATATACAGAAAAGAAGGTAGTTCACAGCCAGCCAACAAGGCAATAAATATACAGACAAACATACACACAGACGAACAAACAGATACACATACGGACAGACATATTCAGACAGGCACACAGATAGGTACTCATACATACAAACACTTCAAAGTCAGCCAGCCAGCCAGGCAGATTGGTAGACCGGACTCGATAGACAGACAAACAGACATTCTCACAAAACATACAGACACACAAACATATAGATTACCCTGATAAACCATTATCAATCCTGTAGCAATCAATATAGATGGGAATCGAAGCATGTTTGTAGACTTCCTTTTTCAACACACCTTTTGAAACAGGTCAATCAACGTGTTATCTTCACTCGGGATTGAATGGTTTTAAATGTTCAGAAATGTAGAGAAATAATTATGCAGTTTAAGATAAGGATATCTTAAGACCCCTTCACACGCGTAGAGTGGATCAATATTGTTTAACAGACAAAAACCTATAAATGTTACAGGGAAACTGTGAAATCAGGAATTTCGCGCGAAATCCCTAATTCACTTAGGGATTTCGTGAAATCCCTAAAAATGTCAGGGATTCCACGAAATCCCTGAAAATTGCGAGGTCATATTACACAGTTTCACTGACGACCATTTGGTTAGATTCAGGGAAGTAGAGAAAATTAATGATACTATAAAAGTTTTATAGATAACTGTTCATTTTGACTTTAAGACTTATGTAAACTGTTAATTTAGTATAAAAAAACTAGTTTTCATTAGCTTTCATATTTTGATTTACTTATTTATTTAAACTTTGAAAGCTAAATATATATATTTTTTCTTTTTCTTAAGTAAAACATGTGATTAACTTTAAACAGTGAATTATCTTAATTATATGAGTTTATTAAAATAAGAATTACTGAAAATAATGATTTGAGATTTGTAAAAATTGAAGTTAAGGATTTAAGTTTTATTTCTTACAGAAGAAACAGGTAAATGCAGCTTTAGGGATTTTATTTTAATTTTTTTTACACCTCTCTTCGAACTTTCTTTTTCAAACTATAAACATTATCAGTTTGAAATAATTGATTGATTGATAAGTGATAAGGTTTAAGGTCCCTCCAGGCGTATCCTGCCCCGAGACAAGCTGTTTGCAGGCCTATTATGGTGTGGACCGTAAATGAAATTAAAAAGTACGAAATGTGATTGTAATCAACCAATTTGTAGTACCCCTTACATTATTAATTTATTTTCACACTTTAAAATATCCTAAATTGCATTTAAGACATGTATAAGTATAAGTTGTTCACAAGTTGATCATCATCGCTTTTGATGTAGATACTTAATAAGATTATTTGACAAGTTTTATTTTATACATTAATGAAATCCTGAATATTATCCATTTAAACTCTTATCATTAATTTATTAATATTATATATCGATGACATGTGGCAAAAATATTGTAAGTCCTTCACTTCTTTTTTAAATGGCAAACAGTACTGATTCAGATAAAGGAGCTCTAACAAGACCTTTATCATCTAGATCTTTGATGTTTGCAACCTCAATGTAAGACGTGATTAACAGGATAAGAGTTAAAATTTTAATCAGTTTTCAGCGTAAAATGTTTGTCATTGGCTATGCTTTTCTTTAGCACTTACAATTTTTTTTTGCACTGATCCGACTAAGAATGCAAGAGCCTTTATATTTCATTCGGTATTTACAACTGTTTTGCACTTAACAAGTATATTGGTTAAAATTTTAATCATTAGTTAAGCTTAGAATGTTTTTAAATAGCTTAAGTTTTCTTTAGCACTTACGATCCTTTTGCATTGACCTGACTAAAGGTTTAGTGGAAATCGAATGCAAGAGCCTTTATATTTTATTCAGCATTTACAACTGTTTTGCACTGATCAAGTATATCTGTTAAAATGTAAATCGTTAGTTCAGCGTTAAATGTTCATCAATAGCTTAAGTTATCTTTAGAATTTACAATCTTATTGCATTGACCCGACAAATGTTAAGAGAAAATCACATCTAAGAGCCTGTGTGTTTCATAAGGCACTTACACTGGTTTTGCACCGAACACGTTTTATCAGAATACAAAATGTATTCCCTTAATTCATTTAGAACTTAATATTTCTTCAAGCATACAATTAGTTTTAATTTTAATCATTTTTGTACTGAACATTTCTGTAAAAAAGTACAATTAGTATGCTTTTAATTCATTTTTGCACTGATCATGTTTTATAAGCAAACTTTGTTTAATATAATTCATTTTTGTATTGAATAATTTGATTTATAAAGCCAGTGATAATAGTCATTTGTTTGTGAAAAAAATGTCTAAAAATAGTAAAATGTTTATATTTACTTATTTTTATTCTTATCTTTAATTCCATTAACAATTTCTTCATACGCAAAATTGTTTGAAACAAAGGAAAAGTTAAAAATAAGTTTAAAAATATTTTCAGGGATTTCGGGATTGAAATCCCTGACGAGTTTTGTCAGGGATTTCGTGAAATCCCTGAAATTTTCAGGGATTTCACGAAATCCCTGATTTCACAGTTTCCCTGTAACATATATATATATATATCTATAATATAAGACTTGGCATTTTAATCGACTTTGGTTCCTATGTGTAAGAGGGGCCGTAGTTTAGTCCAGGTATTTGGTCTTAAAAGCTATTGCTTTTTTGACTGACGCCTTCGAAGCAAACTTAATGTCCAAATGTTGAAAACAAAACTTCGTTTACGGATCATTATTGAGACTAGGTCATAGCTAAGCCATTTGGTAAGTATGTGCAAGGCTGGTGGCATAATCCCCTATGAAAAAGATCTTATTTCTAGACCGGGATTAACCCCCTGCCAACTAAGGGTGTTTCGAACAATATATTTATGAAATAAGACTTGGCATTTTATTTAATCACATTTGGTTCCTATGTACACGCAGCGACGAAACTAAGCCATTTAGTAAGCCTAATTTTGTGCAAGGCTGGGGGCATAACCCCACGTGTGACATTTGTAATGCATGGTACTGCTTGAAATGTGCAAAGCTCAAGCCTGTTGCATTTGTTCAAATCTCTGAGCATGATTGCTTTGTCTCAGCTGCAAGATAAACTTACAAAGATGGAGGCAAAGTTCGATGAGCTGAACTCAAGCCGACCAGCTGCACCTGTCGATGGGAACAACAACCAGGTCCAGGACAAAGACAAAGAAGTTTATGTGCAAGATGCAGTGCAGAAAGCCTTGGTGGAGGAAAGGGAGATTGAGAAAAGAAAGTTAAACATCATTATTCAAGCCCTTCCTGAAGGTGTTGATGATGCGCAGAAAGTTGAACACTTGATAAATGGAAGACTCAGTTGTGGTGTTGAAATCACAGGGTGCGCCAGAATAGGTGATGTGATCCCGAACAAATCCCGTCCAGTGAGAATCAATGTGAAAGATTTTGAAAGTAAGCGGAAAATCCTTAGTGAGTCTAGGAAATTAAAGAATGATGCCCATTTCTCAAATGTGTACATCACACCAGATCTCACCTACAACCAACGTCAGGAGGCCTGTAACTTGAGGGAAGAAAAGCGATGGAGAGAACGAGAAGGTCAGACAGGTCTTGCCATTCGGAAGGGGAAGATTGTCAAGCTGACTGCAGAGCACAACTACACGGCAACTGCAGCGACAGAAGGTGCCACAGGTGGGGGAAAGAAAGGTTCTTTTCGAAACAAGCATTGATAATGCTGAGGAAAACTGTACATATGTTAGTTCTGACAGTTTAAGTTCAAACAGTTATCAAACCTTGAATAGTTCAAATATTTCTATAAATTCTGAAGATAGTTACACAGAGTCTGAGGATTTAAATGTCGAGGGTGTTGATGACAATCTGAAAGTGTATTATTTAAATGCTGACTGCTTGTTAAACAAGATAGATGAATTGAAAGTTCATATTGCACTTTATAGTCCAGACGTTATCGTGATTACAAAGGTTTTCCTTAAAAATTGTAATGCACAACTGGTAAACTGTAATGTGTATAAACTACAAGGCTTCAATTGTTTCACTGGAAATATTGCTGAGAATAGTAGAGGTGTTGATTTTTATGTACGTGAGAGTATTCCTGCTGACACATGTGAAATTTCGAACAATACAGAATTTAGAGAGTCTACATGGTGTGAACTACGAATAAACCGACATGAAAAGGTACTTATTAGCGGAATCTACATGAGCCCGAATAGTAGTGATGAGAATCAAGATCTTTTACTTGAACTATTGAATTGTGACTTCATAAAATCTCATAAAATGTTATTATTGTTTGAGATTTTAACTTCCCAGGTATTGACTGGAACAATTGGACTACTGTTCACAGTGAGAATCACATATCGTATAAGTTCATAAAACGTTTTATCGAAAGTTGAAGATATAGTTGAAAATGTCGTGTATAGGGATAAACCTATTAGCTAGTGATCACATAGGAATAACTTTTGATATTAAGTGTAAATTAAGTATGAACACAAATAAAGGTGCAAGAAAAACTTCTGCAAGGGTAATTTTAATGCATACAGAGATTACTTGGGTAATGTTGATTGGACAAGTCTTGAAGATAAGAATGTACAAGCTTCATGGGACTATAAAATACACCATATAAACCTCTGTATTGAGGGTTTTGTACCTTTGAAGAAGAGTAGAGCATTGACAAGCAAGCCTAAATGGATGGATCATTATTGTGTAAGAGCAAAAGAAGTAACATTCATGGAAACGTTTTACATTTAGCCGTAGCTATCACGAATATTAGGAGTATTGTCGACTAAGAAACAAAGCTTCAAAAGCAGTATGTTTTTCTAAGAAGAAGCACAAGAAGTTGATTGCTGAGAGCGCTATTTAAAGTGAATCCCAAATCGTTTTGGGGATATGTGAGTGAACAGACAAAGACTAAATGTGGTGTACTAGTAAGTGATCTTAAAGATGAAGACGGGGACATTATAACAGATGATGCAGAGAAGGCAGAACTTATGAACAACTCCTTTTCTTTGGTCTTTACTGATGAGGATGCAACCCACTTACCAGATTTTCCAAACAAAGTGAAAGATGATGACTGTACAAATAGTGTGAAGATTTTATATTGAAACAACTCAGTCGTTGGATATAAGTAAATTTTGTGGGCCTAATGACTGCCACGCGATGACATTGAAAAAATGTGCAAACGAGCTATGTAGACCACTTACCATTTTATTTGCAAAGCCAATTCAAGAAGGTATTATACCAGCGGACTGGAAGAAGGCAAACGTTACATGTATGCACAAGAAAGGCTCGAAATCGGAGCCGGGAAACTATCGCCCAGTGCCGCTGACATCTGTTGTTTGTAAACCGCTCGAAAGGAATGTGAAGAAAGCTATATTTGAGCACTTTAAGAAGCACAATTTGTTACATGATAGATAGTTTGGGTTTCGTGAGAACAGGAGTACTATATTGCAACCTTTGAATGTATTGGAAGATTGGACTTCAACATTGGAAGATAATCTACAAGTTGACAAAATGTACTTCGATTTTGCGAAAGCGTTTGACACTGTGCCGCATCAACGCATTCTTTTGAAAGTACAATCGTATGGAATTCGAGGGAATCTTGCATCTTGGGTTGAGAGTTTTTTGGAACAGAGACAACAAAGAGTGGTGATAAATGGTACGAAATCAGACTAAACTGATGTGAGATCGGGTGTACACCAGGGCAGTGTGTTAGGACCGCTTCCCTTTGTCTTGTACATTAATGATCTTCTACAAGTAGTGCAGAGTGTTTGTCAGCTCTTTGCAGACGATACTAAGCTCTATAGGGTGATACAATGACAGAATGATATGAATGATCTATAGAGTGATATTGATAACCTTTGCCAATGGAGTAACGATTGGTTGTTAAGGTTCAACGCCCATAAGTGTAAGACAATGAGTTTTGGGAATAAACAATTTGACTCCAACTATAACATGTATGACAAAGATGGTGTAAGAACAGTCATTAGTGAAGTAGAGACTGAGAAAGACCTTGGAGTCCACTTTAGTAGTACGTTAGCTTTTGACAAACATATTAGTACAGCTGTGAACAAAGCCAATAGTATAGTGGGGCTGGTAAGAAGACATTTTCGTACATGGACAACAATCTACTGCTGTGCCTGTACAAGTCAATAATTCGTCCTCATCTTGACTAAAGCCAAGAAAAATTAGCAAGCGATCGAAAACGTTCAAAGGCGAGCCACAAAGCTGGTGCCAGTATTGACAGAACTTCCATATGAGGATCGCCTTATGACACTGAACTTGCCTACATTGGAGTACCGACGAAGACGTGGTGACATGATCCTTGTCTACAAACCTTTGCACAATCTACTCGATTTTGACAATGAACACTTTTTTACACTTGCTGCAACTCCACACGACTTGAGACAACATCCGTATTAACTTCAAAAACCAAGAGCTATCAGAAGTATTCGTCAGAATTCGTTTTCGCACCGTACCATAAATGACTGGAACTATCTAAATAGTGCTATAGTTATGGCGAAAGATGTTGTGACCTTTAAAAAACTCTTGGACAATGAACCTGAGTGGAAGTTGAGCAGGTTTGACTTAACTAAAATCTACTAAAGAAGACCCTTCGAAACCGGACGACAATGTTAGAACACGTATAGAAGGGAAAGACAAGCTTTAGGGGCTTAAGAAGATTTCCCAAACATCTCAGAAGGTATCTCAGAAGAGTACCAACTAAGGGTGTTTCGAACAAGAATATAGACATGTATAAAACTTCGCGGTAAAAATGATTAATTCTAGGGTAAATTCGTACGCAAAACTTTGCATACTATACGCCGATGTACACATGGGCAAACAGTTTCCCGCAAGAAGCATGTTCAATAAGATTGAAGGTTCGAACAATAATCTAAAATTGTTCATCAGGGATGTTATGGGTTTCGAAAGTTACATTCAGAAAAAAAGGAAATTATAAAATCAATGTGTGCCAACTGTTGTCATTTAGTTAGATAAATAGGACGAGCCGGAAACTTGTCTTTTCGAGCTACGATATTATAACTTCCACATTTATGAGTTGTCGTTTGTTGGTCTAACACCATTTGGCATTTTTAAGACCTGTTCATTATTACCTCCCTTTAATTAATTGAAGTCTCAAATATTTCATATCAGTTCCTGTATATGATTTCTATCTGTCGGAAAAGTCATTTAGTGAATTCATCATTAGCGTTTTTAATTAATTATCAAGTATTTTGTTTCGATAATTGTAAAGATAGTTCAATACTGTGACCTTGCGAGAACACATCAAGATATAAATATATATATAAAAATGAACAATGCTAGTTGATTTTGTGATTGGTCTAAATTGATGAACGTGGTGATACGTGTTGAGTATCATGTTTGCGGAACTTCCGCGATGCCACGATTTGTGGACGACCCTTCTTCGGACGGGTCGGATATTCAAGCAATCTGAGCACATCGGGTTTATCCATTGAAAACACCTCTGAAATGATAGGGATTACGCCATATTGTTTCCCGCGAGAATGACGTCACTTTGCTTTCGTTTTAAAAAATAGATCTTAAATGTGAAATCTAAAGAGTCGTTAAAATTTGATTAAGGCAACAACTATACATGGTACATCAACAATTACGCCATTTGGTATGAGTTACTGATAAAAAAAATGATTTAAAAGGATGTCCAACACTTCCATACACTAACGTGCACGCTTAGAAAATGTGTTAGACGCCGGAGGCCGATTTACCCGAAAAATTGTTACCCTACACCTATATCCGAGGTGTATTTCACATCTCACGGAAATGCCCGAGTAGTTCCGATTGATAATCAAGGTAACCTATGTCATCATATGAAATCTCATACGAACGTTATACATTGAATAGAACGTTAAATAACCCTTTCATAGAATTTTCTAAATTTTTGATATGTTTTTTAAAATCTTATTATGAATTCAATATGCAGGTCGACGAGTTAGTTTTTTCGTAAAATGACAGTTTCCATGGTACCGTTTGGGGAAAAAATGTCAAAATGACCATACCATCTTCAAAGGTAATAGAATAATTTCTGGAAGGTTTATTAACACAAAAAACATATTTTTTTTCTTTCATTACTTTACAATTCAATATCATTTTAAATTATTACAATCTGAACAATTTTTGTAATCAAAATCAGTTTTTCAAATTTTAGCATTCGACAAAAACAATGAAAATTGATATGTTTATTACAAATAAATGAAGATATTTTGAAAACCCTTTCATAAAATTCTCTCTTTTTTTAGTATGTGAAGGCAAATTTGATGTTGAAATACAAAATGCAAAAAAAAGTATATATTGACGAGTAAGTTTTGCTGTAGAATGACAGTTTCCGTGGTAACCGTATTTGAAAAACTTATTCAAAAACGATTAAAATAACTTTAAACTTGAAAAATAGAAGCTGTGGGCATAATGTTTCTACAGGCGTCAGCTTGTCTCAATTGAATGTTTATGTTTGGAAGAAAACAGATGTCGTGTGTTTTGGAATCGTATTTTGTTGTACTGGTGTTAAAGGGACATCAAAGTAGAGGAGTACAAATAAATAACTGAAAATATATACGGAGTTCTTTATTATGTTCATAAAAGTCATGAGAACTAATTTAAACCCACATAACATTACACTGACAAGGTCAAAGGTTAAGAATCAGGCAATCTGAATTATTAAACTGGCTAATACGGATTATATCGCATTGGCTTTAACGTTAAGTTTTAGCTGATGTTTTATTTCTTTGGTGATTAGTATTTGAATCAGACCAAAAGATTACCAAATAGTATAGTTTGATATAGTATTTATCTCTTTTTATGAGCCTTTAACATAAGAACAGCCAAATATGGAGATGTGAACTTTCAAAAAAAGTTAATCGAATCGATTTGAATACAAACAATTCCACGATGTTATTACAAAAGCTGACGGGTTTATTGCTTTTCAAAATTCATAGTTAGCAATTTCTCATTTTGATAGCTGTGTTTTGTTGCATACGAACAAAAAGTATAACTGCGTGAATAAATATGTTACGACGAATTTGTCGTAGATTGAGAACCGTATCTAACCTCTCAAAAATAAAATTGATACAATTATTTCAAACTTGTATTACCTCCCTTTAATAGAGTTACAAGGTTTTGGTTTGATATTAATATTGATTACACAACGTCTATCAATACATAGAAAAAATGGATAAAAATGACAAAATTATAGATCGTGGATAGATATAAATGTGAAAAGAAAACAAATTTTGAAACTGCATACCTTTTAAAACATTATATAAGTAAGATTCAAAATCATCATTCAACGTTCTGTGCGGCCATGAAAATCCAAATCGATCCTAACGTGTTGGAGAACGATGCCGGGGCTGCAATTCAGCCAGACCGCAGTATTTGCAAACTCTTCTCCGGAAGAGTCACAACATCATGGGAAATAAAGAAAGCTATGTGTGGGCAGTGATCACTTCAGATGGTCCATACCTAGAAATTAGTTACACCTTGGAACATCCGAGGTACAGACAATCCGAATGATCCAGACGCAGATATTAGTTACACCTTGGAACATCCGAGGTACAGATAATCCGAATGATCCAGACGTAGATATTTCTTTCATTGTCACGCAGTTACAGCTTGGATCATCCGAGTTAAGGTACAGACGGGTAATTTTCTTAATCATTTACCAAGCGTCAAATGTTCGACTGTCCCAAATTGAAAGAGTTTGCAGACGACACTTCATTATTTGAAAATTAAAAATCAATATTCTGATAGAGCAGATAACATTGTGGGAAATGGAGAAATTGCTCGTTACGAGCGATTTGTCCTTTTCCCACAATGTGATCCAGAGTCGTCTGCAACAAACTGGTCAAACGTCGTTATTGTTTGGTAATGGTTTAAAGGAAACAAACGCTCAGAAAAACTACAAAACTGGGTAACATGAGTGATAAATTATAATAGATTAAGTTGAATGGAGAATTTCTCGGTTTCATTGGTGCCCGACGTTTCTCTGATGACCTTGTTTTAGGCTAATTGTAAACAAACTTTATCATATTCAATCTTTTTAAAACATCATATGAATATGAACATGATAACTACGACATTCTATCACTTTGTTGCAGAAGACTCTGGAAATCACTCCGAGAAAAGGGGAAATTACTCGTGACGAGCAATTTCTTCTTTTTTGACAACCAACAACTAAACGTTTTCTATTCTATCAGAAGATTACTTTCCAATTATTATACCATTTAGAAATGTCATCTGAAAACTCTTTCAATTTGGGACAGTCGAACATTTGACGCTATGAAAATGGTTAAAGATAGCATTAATTGCGCAGCTTTTTGTACGTATAATTTCTTTTTATACCCGCAAGCTGAACTCATCAGGTTTATACAACGAAAACACCGCGATAGCAAGTTGACAAGGGAAATTTCAAAGTTTCAGGTGTTGTAAAAACCGATTGTTTAAGTCAAATATTTGTAACATTGTGTAATTTTGACGTCATTGAAATATGCATTATATAGAAACAGTCGACGAAATATGCATCAGCTGCATGCAAGTCTGACCAATTTACTGAAAAATAAAAATGATAAGCTAGTTGTAAAAAATATTATATTACCTCCCTTTAATACAAGATGTGTAAAATGACGCAAACATTTCTCTATTTCTAAATAAGTGTTTACCGAAAAATTGTAAAGTTATCAATTCGCGTACAGAATAATATTTCTTGTCATCTTATTGTACAAAATGTTAAGATACTTTCATCACTTTGAACTTCTTGGCCTTATTCAAACTTACAGTTGTTATTTTATATAAACTTTAATAAGTACCTCTTAGAGCTATCCAAATTAAAAATTCTACGTGGTAAGCACAGGAAGCGTGCTTTTGCAACACTTCGCGAAACCACGATCTTTGAAGGCTCATCTTCGGGTGAGACTATATAACTAGACAATGTCAAATTAACCCTCCACCCGCCTCTGTGCATGATTTCCTTATCAGATAAGCATTCATGGTCAACTAGAAATTCAGATTCGTGACCTTCTAAAAGGCCATCGTGCATTCGTGTGCTGTTTATTTTTCAATCGAACGATACCACACCTGTATAAAGGGTGATTGGAATATACGCGGTTTTCTACCTTCCTTTGCATTCGATCTCTTTCACATGTTTACATTTTTTTAACTCGGCCATATTCTGTGTTGGACCTATACCGTACATAAATGCTTTGACAATTTATCGATTGACAAGTCATAGAAGTTTAATCCACGTACGAGATAGTAGATAGAGGTAATGCTGTTAAGTGACAACATTAGATGACATAACATATGAACTTGCGAGCAGAGCATACCACTGCAATACCCCAAAGACTATGTTGCATATTCCCCCACCCCAGTTTTGAGTAAACTATCTTTAAAAGCATCACGTGAACGTGTTACAGTCTCAATTCCTCTATAAAAGGGAATTTAGGATACGTGAATCAGCACATGTATGGCTTTAAGGGGTCTGTTCTATATTTGAGCCCAATTTAGTTTAAATAGGGAATGCAATATGACGTACTTGATTGCATACAAATTCAAAGTACATGTTATCACGGTTACATTGATATATAAGGTAGGTGTTGTTATTTACAGTGATTGCCTCTAAAGGTTATGCTTTTACTTTTTATATATCATGTTTTGCTTTTCACTTTCGTGTTACCCGCCACCCACCTATTACATATGCAGTTAATCCTTTACTAAACGCTAAATGTTCGACTCTCCCAAATTGAAAGAGTTTGCAGACAACATTTCAAAATGTGATGAAATTGGAAAATAGTCTTCTGATAGGGCAGAAAACATTGTGGAAAAAGGAGAATTGCTCGTCACAAGCAATTTTTCCTTTTTCCACGATGTTTTCCAGTGTCGTCTGCATCAAAGTGGTTATATGTCGTTATTGTTTAGTAATGGGTTATGTGACGCTCATGTGAGGTCATATATGGATGCATAGAAAGGCCTAGCGATAGATATAACTGAATTTTTGTGAAAAGGTGCAAAAAATGTTTATAAAGTTTTTTTTTCATTAATCATTGCTCAAGTTAGCGACTGTCATGTCACTTACATAGACACACAAACTTAAGTCATGGCATTAAACATTTTAAGAGTAAAGAAAGAAATGCATATGATGGTGTATTTTTGATGTGGTGTAGGGCAATTGAAATTTAATTATACTTCGTGAACTTTGAAGCAAATTGGGGAAAAAACACTTATCAACACATTGAACTTGGTAGAGTATGCTCCATTGATACTTCATATTCAATTCTGATAACTGATTGAAGAGATAGGCCTAAAGTTTTCTTTTAATATAACAACAATCTGTTCTCAAAATATTTCTGAAGGGTGTCATCATATAAATAATCAGATCAAATTGTTTAAAAGGAAATGCAATGAAGTAATATCAAATTGTTTAAAAGGAAATGCAATGAAGTAATATAATATATTACTTCATTGCATTTCCTTTTAAACAATTTGATCTGAATATTGTTTGACGGTAAAGCATTATGACATGGAATGCACTCAGGTGCATCTTCGTCGGTCGAGTATTTGTTTCCATTAGCATGGTTAATCATAAAAACATGCAAAATGAAAATGGGTGGTATGGAGAGAACAGACAGACTGACTGTCTGTGAGGGAGAGTGGTGTGTATTTAACGTGGATAAGAGAGTCTGAGACATGTCGTTTACACCTTTTTGTTTGACCAAAGTTTGACAGCCGGCAGCAACAAGGGACGGGTTAACAGCATGCAGCTTTGTTTACATTCAAATAGGATAAATTCCACAAATCGAGAAATAATGAGGGTCCATGGCAATAGCATTTCATTTGAAATAAGTTACTTTCCGTAGACCAGAAATTAACAAGGGTGAAAAGATTTGCATCGGCTTAAAAAAATCGGTCGTAACTCAAGATAACCAGAGTAAGCTGTTCAACCGCAATCGGAACTCTTCGGCAAATTCCGGCAGGCTCATTTTGCGTAAGCTCTTATGATATATATTGTGGTTATCCGATAGAATTGTAGCATGAGACTATTTTTTCATGAATACCCAAAATATAGGGATGAGAGAAGAAGTACTCAAGTAAGCTAGGAATATGAAAGAATACACAACAGATGAATTCAATTGATGAAGGATATAAATCAAATTGTGTCTCCATGATTTCCTACGATTTCTTTCGGTCTGCAGGTGAATAATCATGAGAGAGTCTAATAAAGTAAAGTTTCAAACTAAATACAAGCAAACAAATTGATGATGGTGGATCGATAATGTTTTGTAGAAGCACAAATCCTCTATTCACAAAACCTTATAATATATACTTCTTCATTTGCCTGTGGACGAAAATACTTTGGCAACCCTTTTTCTCATACAGCATTATTTTTTGTGTATTTTAATGTCTCTCAAATATCCCAATGCTTGAACAATCCATCTTCTTCAGTCGATGCCAGCATATGCTATTCGGGGTTTATATCAATAAAACACTAATTATGTCAGTGTACAAAATACACCAACAGTGTTCCGATGAAATAAACAACAATCGGCAAAATATTCCCAAAATTATCCTTTTCTAGATGTAATTTCCTCTTGTTTGTTCTCTGACCGTGTCATAACCCAAACAAATGTTGTCGCTATTCGTTTTTATCATGGATGGTTTTATTGAAATGTGTATGCGCTTACAAAGGTGAAAACGTTCCCGTTAAAAAATAAAATCCCAAAACATTGATTGTTTTTCAGCATCGTTCATCTTTTTCATAGACAAAAGACAAGCGCATGCGTCAGTCAACTTCAAGCCTTTAACGGGTTTGAATAATAGTTCAAGCTGTATTTATCAATTTAAAAAATATTGATAGACTTGATTGATCATCATCTTCAAATGTTTTAGAGTGTCCAAATCCTAAGAGCAGATATGATCCCTGAAGTTTCTAAACTGCAAAAAAGTTTCATATTCGGATTAGACTACGCAACATCGATCATTTCAACACATCGAATCCGTTGGATAACTGATAATCCTCAACGTGAATTTGCCTGGTGTTGTAAAAACCGTTTGTTTATGTCAAATATTCGTAACATTGTGTCATCCTGACAACATTGAATTATCCTTACAACATTATATTTATAAGAACGCTCAACAAAATATGCATGAGCTGCAGATCAATTTTCTGAAGAAAAAAAATCTAGTTGTAAAAAAGATGATATTACCTCCCTTTAATATCAATTGTGTAAAGAAACCCAAATATTTCTCTAGTTCTAGATAATTGTTTACCTAAAAATTCAAAATTATCGATTTGCATGTCGAATGATGTTTTTCTTCATCTTGTATGTACAAATTGTTAAATTACACTCACAACTTTGAGCTTCTGGACCTTAATCAAACTTACAGTTGTAGTATATATAAACTTCTGTATTACTTAAAATCATTATCCAAATTGAAAGTTTACGTGATATGCACCGAGAGTGCGTTCGCAGTACTTTTGCGAAATCACGATTTGTTGAAGTCTCATCTTCGGAAGGGATTGACCAAAACCATATATATGTGAGAACTCCCCTCCGCAGTGGGGCAAGATTTGTAAATGCTCTTATCATTAAGGTCAACTAGCATTTCATAATCCTGCCATTAATTTATAAGTTCATCGCTCTCTCTGCAAAGGTAATGTTCATTCGCACGAAACAATACCTTAGATAAAGGGTGATTCGAATATACGCGTTCTCTATAAGGTCCAACGCAGTATATGGCCGAGTTGAATATATGTGTACAGGTGTTATAGGCCAAATACAATGGTAGGTAGATAGCCGTGTATATAACAATCACCCCTTATTTCAGGTAAGGTATCGTTCGGTTGAAACATGAACTTCAGCGCGATGGACCTATACCTACCGTTGTTTTCGGCCTATATCACATATTTACATTTTTTAAACTCTGCCATATACTGCAGTGGACCTTTACCGTACCTTGATGCTTTGACAGGTCATAGACTTATAATCCAAAAAAAGATAAATAGAAAAAGTCCATGCTGTTGATTGTCAACATTTATAGGCTAAGATGACAAAACGTGATATTACCTCCCTTTGATATCAAGAATGTAATAAAACGAATATTTCTTAACTTCCTAGATAATTGTAGAAATAAAGAGATAAAGATTTGCCAAGACATTATTATTTCATGCTACCTTGTATCTACTAATTATGTAAAAAAAGGTGCATAATTTTCAAAACCTTTAACCTCATGCAAACTTACATGTGTGATAAATAAATAAAAATACTGACCTCTTATTGGCGATTGATCCAAATTGAAAGATTGACGTGGTCTGCACAGAAACAGTGCTTTCGCATTAATGCTGCGAGACCATCATTTGTTGAAGTCTCATCTTCGGATGAGATTGAAAATTAAAATAAAATGAGACAATATCTGAATACAGGGAACAACCATAGTTGGTTGGTGAAACAATGGCCTCTCACATTACTGCAGGGCGGATTGAGTGATAGATAACGATAATACATGCCAATATCGTCCAGCGGAAGTTGAAATCAGATAGCAGGCTTCAAAATGTGATAATTCAACTGATAACGGTGGTTATAGAACAATTGTTTTTTCCTATATGTCAAATTACCTCCCTTTTATTTCATTAACACTTCATACAATTATTATTCGTGCAATAGATTGTTGATCCCTGGTCGGGATGGAGAATTCTTTTTTATATTTATTAAATCAAGATGTTTTGATTCGTTTTCTTATTTTGCAACGGCGGTATTATCGAATTGAAAGTTAACAGCCTTATTAAACGTTTCATAAAGGGCATTTAAATAATATAGTTTCAGTCGGTGCAGTAGATTGTTCCAAATTGAAAGATTTACGAGGTCTGCATAGAACATGCATTCGCTGTAATTCAGCGAGACCGGCATTTGTTGAAGACTCTTCTTCGGTTGAGTCAAATAAAATAATGTGATAGAAAGAGAAAAGTTGATATACGTGAATACCATACGCATTGGACCAGTCCAACAACAACTCGCATTTCTCGGCCCACGGAAATACCCAAGTAGCCACGATAATATCCGCTCATGTCGTTCGAGTTACCATTCACTTTACCAAACACCAAGTTTTCGACTGTCCCAAATTAAAGGGGTTATAGAAGAAATTTCAAAATGTGACGAAATTTAAAAATAATCATCTGATAGGGCAGATAACGTTGTGGGAAAAGGAGAAAATGCTCGTTAAGAGCAGTTTCTCCTTTTCCCACAATGTCTTCCAGAGTTGTCTGCAATACACTTGTAAAATGTTGTTATTGTTTGGTAATGGGCATGCATTATTATAACATGTGAAGAAGTTCCTCAAGTCTTGACATAAAGCCTCGAGATCAGTGATTTTTTGTAAATTAAATCAATGGGTTTTTTTTAACAAAACTTAACAATCAATGGGGTTTTCTATAGAAGAATGATTCAGATAAATGAAAGTAAAGAGTTTTTGGGAAATTTTATGAGATTTTTTGGGCCAAAAATTATTACTGCGAGATACAGTGTATTTTGTGTTATCACACTACTTAAGGCAGATGCAAATTACACAAAGGCTGCAAACGATGATTTATTTATTTTATAGGCTTAAAAGTTGCAACAGCATCTAAAGATCGCAGCGTAGAAATTTGAAAAAAAGAAAACGGAAAAGAAAAAAAAAAAAAAAATCCGAATTCAAATTTTGTCAGTTTGACGAAATACAGGAAAAATCGTTTATGTTCAGATCAGCTGTATCTTAATTTTTAAAACACGTTCGCTGTATATATATTAAGATCATGCGTTCATATATAAAAAAAAACAGAAGCAAAACTGCCTAAACATTTATACGTTAGATTACATTCTGGATACAGAAACACATTGTTCAAAAACCAGTTTTACAATTAACGAACGACCCTTTAGAAACACCTGTTCTCAACACAACCTTTACATGTATTGTCATTGTACGTTATTCGATTTAGCTACGGAGGCACAGAAGTGACATGTATGCGTTTTTTTTATTTCGTAAGTCGTTATGTCGTTATTTCGAGTTAGTAAGTCGAAATAATGGCTTAATTATCTCGTTATTTCGAGTTACTTAGTGGAAATAACGACTTAAATTTCTCGTTATTTCGACTTACTAACTCGAAATAACAACTTAATTATCTCGTTATTTCGACTTACTTTTTTGGAAAAAGGAGAGAAAAAAAACCAAACAAAAAAACACTGCATACATATCACCTATGTGCCACCGTAGTTAACCCTTAGAATTCTGGGTAATTTTCTAAAAACATATTTTTGTGTCGTCTGCTTTCTAAAACCTTAAATATCTGCTTAATTTTGATGAAAGAAGATACTTTGAGTAGTGGCCTGGATCTAACCTGTTTGCATAAGTATGGTGTCGGTTCCAGCACTATAAGGGTTAAGGAAGAATGCAGATGTGATAGTGTATGGGTTGAACTCCATGTCGATTGCATACATTTCAAGATATAATATTCCGGGTTTTTTTTATTCGCGGAAAACCACTGTAACCTGTTATAAGAAACAATTGTGAAAAAAGGATTAGTAAAGATGGGTCTTTTTGAGGAATTTCTCCTTTTACATCATTTTTTAGGTCTTTTCCTATTCACCGTTCCGTTTTTGCATGGGCTCTAACACATAAACTCATCAATTTCAGATAAATTACGACTTAACCCATTACCAATCAATAGCGACATTTAACCTCTTTTTTTCAGGCGACACTGGAAAACATTGAGGGAAAAGGACAAATTGCTTATAACGAGCAATTTTTTCTTTTCTTTTCCCACAATGTTTTCTTCCCCGTCAGAAGGTTATTTTCCAGTTTTATTATATTTGGAAATGTCGTCTGCAAACTCTTTCTATTTGGAACAGTCTAAAAGTTGGCGTTTGGTAATGGGTTAAAATGATTTCAACGGTACCAGGCTGGCGCTTTGGTTTGGCGAACAAATAAAAGCCAGACGCACGTTTAGTAAGTACCTACCAATATTTACTAGTGCTCATTTGTAGGAAACAATCTTAGTTATTTGGAAGCTTGCTGGCAAATAACAATTTTCCAATATTATTTTCCATTTAAACACAATTGTATTACCTCCCTTTAATAAGGGACAAGTTATCTAAATAGGGTTGAATAGTGGTATGAGAAAGCAAAATGTTTTGTACATATGATTATAAATAAGATCGGACCTATTACAAATGAAAAAGAAATATGAACATGTTATTTCGATTAAGTATGCATTTCCTTGCGCAACTTCACATTACGCAAATGTTTTTTATAAACCATTATAGTCATCTTAATCACTTTGATGCTAATTTTGTGACTAGTTCAAATTGATGAACGTGGTAACACGCCTTGAGTATGGCGTTTGCAAAAATTTTGCTACACCACGATTTGTTGACGAAACATCTACGGATGTTTTGTATTATAAAAACAACCTTCGTGTAGCCCATCAATACAAAGAATCTAATACACCTCATCGCAATACAACCATACAGTACGACACATCAACCACTCATTCATCATGAGCCAATCCAATATAGTGACCATAAAACTGTATTTAGGGGACAAAAAAGCCGGCCACATGTAATGGTTCCCAAACCCAAAAGAACGTTGGGTAAGCCATAAATAAAATAATGCGCATCCAACAAAACGATATATCAACAGCACATAGTTATAAGACAACCAAACACAATGATTAAGTAACCTAACATAATTTTTGGTCAACCCAACACAATGATTGGTCAATCCAACACAAAGATTGTTCAACCAAACTAAATGATTGGTCAACCCAACACAATTATTGGTCAACCAAACACAATGATTGGTCAACCCAACACAATGATAGGTCAACCCAACACAATGATTGGTCAACCCAACACAATGATAGGTCAACCCAACACAATGATTGGTCAACCCAACACAATGATAGGTCAACCCAACACAATAATGAGCCAGTCCCATCCTTACAGGATAAACCCAACATTGGAATGAAACACTATCCTAACACAATGACATGACAACCAAACAGTATGATTTGTCAATCCCACATGAAAGCATTAAAACATAATACAACGAATTATTAACCACATTTTATTTTCTTCTTAATTATAACCTGTGCTTCCTTATGTCAGCCTTTTACCATTGCCAGTAAAAGGTTTGACACAAGCAAACACATTTGTCTTTCAACTCTTTCAACTTTGCCCCGTGTCTATTTTGCCTGTTCTATTTGTAATTATTCTTGTTTTTCACTTCATATTTTGCTTGAAGTTTCTGCTGTATGTATTTTGTTTGTATTTTGTGTGTCGGAACATGGCGCATATAAAATAGTGGTAAACAGAAGTAATCTGCTGAAACAAGCAAATATAGCTGTGGCGCGGCCATCTTGTTCGGACATTCTTCGATAACCTTGGTCACGTGATCACCCCGCCTGGAATTTTTGTTTCAAGTTTTGTTCAAGGAGAAACCAATCTGAACACATCGGGTTTATCCAATGAAAACACATCTGAAATAATAGGGATGACGCCATATTGTTTTCCGCGAGAATGACGTCACTTTACTTTCGTGTTTAAAAATAGATCTTAAATGTGAAATCTAAAAATTTGATGAATTGACTGAGGAAACAACTATATATGTCACAACAACAATTCCGCCATTTGGTATGAGTTACTGATGAAAAATGATTAAAAAGGATGTCCAACACTTCTATACACATTGAACTACTTAACGTGCACGCTTAGAAAATGTGTTAATTGCCGGATGCCGATTTACCCGAAAAATTGTAACATTTCAAAGCTCATGGAAATACCCGAGTAGTTCCGATTGAGGAGAAACATGTTTGTACCAATTCAGCCAATCACATCTCGTCGCTGCACTGAAGTGAATCATAACAGCTGTTCCTTAAATGACATTTATTTTCTGACTCGCTTTTCCAAATCTAAACTGAAAAATCGATAAATCGACATTAGAAACGGTAAACATTCAAACACTTTTACCATGTTTGTCAATTTGAAAACTTGGAACGCTGTAGTTTGCATATACGGTGGCATAGAGGTGACATGTATGCAATTTTTTTTCTCGTTTTTCAAAAAGAAAAGTCGTAATAACGAAAAGTTAAGTCATTATTTCGAGTTAGTAAGTCGTAATAACGAGATAACTAAGTCGTTATTTCGACTAACTAACTCGAAATAACGATAAATTAAGTTGTTATATCGAGTTAGTAAGTCGAAATAACGAGATAGTTAAGTCGTTATAACGAGTTAGTTGACCAATCAGATGGTTCGTTGTATTCAGCGAATTTATGTGATGTGACGTACAGAGTGACGCAATGTTAACCACTCCTGTTTTTTGTACGCACGTGGGTACATTATACTGTACGGAATTCCATAAACGACAGCCTACTGCCAACTGCCTACTGCCAACTGCCTACTGCCTAACCGAAGATTCATTAGCAGCAAATAACTCTGAGGCATTCCGAATGCAACTGCTGTCAGTAGACAGCTGGCATCAAGCAGTAAGCAGTTAATAGGAAGCAGTTGGCAGTAAGCAGTAGGCAGTCGTTTGAGATACTTGTCATACATAGTCTGTAACATGAACTTTACCATAACCTAGACCTGTACATTTATTTAAATGTTTACGCTTCCGAGACGTCAACTGCCATATAAACCAAAGACATGTTAACGCAAATACCAGCTAACCACGTGGACTTGTCTGAGGGTCGTGACCACATGCTTTGTCTTACTGCAAACTGCTTACTGCTTGATGCCAACTGCCAACTGCTGCATATGGGATGCCTCAGAGTTATTCCCTGCTAATCAACTTTTGTTTGGCAGTAGGCAGTTGGCAGTAAGCTGTCGTCTATGTAATTCCGTAATACTTTAAGTTAAAGAGTGAGTAATCTGATTGGTCAACTTACTCGTAATAACGACTTAACTATCTCGTTATTTCGAGTTAGTAAGTCGAAATAACGACTTAAATATCTCGTTATTTCGAGTTAGTAAGTCGAAATAACGACTTTGTTATCTCGTTATTCCGAGTCAGTAAGTCGAAATAACGACTTAGTTATCTCGTTATTTCGACTTACTCACTCGAAATAACGACTTTATTTTTCGTTATTTCGACTTCTTTATCTTTAAAAAACGAGTAAAAAAATCGCATACATGTCACCTCTATCCCACCGTATGCATACCATGAGGGCTGTTCGAAAAGTTTCAAATTTCATTATTTCGCCATATTTTTTGTGTGGGTGTGTGAGGTTTCCTTGATCGATATGGAATAGACATGTTGGGTCATTATCATGATTTCACCATACATTATAAAGGACATTTTTTTCGAAAGATCGGTGATTGTCTTCAAATACATGAATTATCCCACCAAAAAAAGAAACGGTGAACTGAATCAGGCTAGAAAACGATTACATTTCTAACACATAGCGTTTGAAGCTTATATATAGTGGGCGACAGTGGTGCAGTGGTAGAGCGTCGGCCTCTTGTACCGGAAGTCCCGGGTTCGAATCCCCGTAAGGCGAGGTGAATATTGCCGGGACTAACTCTCGGAACGGCGCGAGTACTGGTGTGGTATCCAAGGAGCAGTCACCGAGAGTGAATTCAATAAGCTTCAAGCTTTCGTCACAATCGATGTAAAATAAATGAACTTAATCTATTGTTAATCTTGTAACAACATCAATAAGTACGCATACTTTATACACAAGTGCATCACAATTATATGAACTTTCTGAGCAGCCCTTTTCCAAGAACATGTTTGCGCATGCGCCTGATCCGGTGTATCAAGCATGGTATTAGATGAAAAAACGTGTACCTAATAGAAAGCATTTGTGGTTCGAATGTTTTAACTCAGACTGGTTCAATTTCAAAAGTTGTCGAATATCTTCTGTAATTCAGTGATGAAAACGAGTTTTGGATTTCAACGTGCATAGTCGAGGTATGATCTTATTTTCCTCCAATATTTTTACAACAGCGGTGTTGCAGAGGTAGGATGCATAGAATGCTGTATTGCGCTAAATACAATAATGCAAGTACACCAGTTTGAAACAAAAAGGAAGTTATATGAAGTGAAGCAGGGGCCTTGACGTAAACGCTAGTTTTTCAATTGGTTTGAATATGTATTAAACTATAGGAGACTTCAAATAAAACCTTTGTTTTCACATTACATTCGAAATTAAAGGCTATTTGTTAAGGAAATGGCACAGCAGCTTTGGCGTTTGTTGATTTGCAGGTTTGGCTTTCTGCAAACGCAGCCTTTCGTCACCTCTTTCTTACCGATTTACGGCACTGTATCGTCTGATTTTGTTTTTATTTTGTGATCGTGATTGTTTCTAGTGTTAACATATAATGTAAGCCTAATGTACAGAGGATTGTGGGTTTATTGTCTGATAACCTTGCCAAACCAAACCGCCTTTAAAGCAATAGTTGTTCGTAATGGCTTCCTACCATTCTGAGTAACAAGGATAGCAAACTGACTGCAGTGCTGGTTTGTATGTAGTGAAAAAATATTAAAAACGGCATGAATCATTTCATCGAGTTTTAAACCATTCCTTTTCATGTGAATTTCGCTGAACCAGTCTATAGTAATAGGCAAATTTTGCCGACGATTGCCTAGAAAGAAAGAAGATAGGATCTGATCCGGGAAGTTGCGTTGTATAGCTGTTCTACTGTTTGGTTAGTTTGGACTTATTTATTTTACATCGATTGTGACGGAAGCGTGAAGCTTATTAAATTCACTCTCGATAACTGCTTCCTGGATACTAAACCGGTACCTGCACCGATTTGGGGGTTAGTCCCGGTAATTTTTATGTCACCTTACGGGAATCGAACCCGGGAACATTGGACGCTCTACCACTGCACCACCGTCGCCCACTGTTGGCTTAACATACAGTAGAGTTAATACAGACAAGAAATAATCGTCCATGACAAGCGGGGATTATTTAGAGAAGAAGGAAAAGAAGAAAGGAAAAAAAAACGATTAGATACATTTCATTGCTAAATCAGTTTTGATGATGAGTCGTTAAAAGCTGATGGCAATTAAAAAAGATCCCGCAATCTTGATGACTAATAATGGTCGTGTTTTGTCCACTTGCCTAACAAATAGAAATCAGCTATAACGTGTTTAACGTGTATACATACACAGTAACACTCTTGGTTGGCCGTCGTTTGACCTAATTAAATTCTGTTTGAATACTTCATGTACCAGAGCATTATGACAAGGAAGCTAAAATCAGTTCGGGACCTATAATCTTCATGTTCTTGAAACATCAAAATGCCTTTAAAAAACCGCATTCTTATGTTTTACATCACTGCCCTTATTGACCAATCGTAACTTCTCGGATATTTCCGTGACCTGAGAAATCAATCTGAACACATCGGGTTTATCCAATGAAAACACCTCTGAAAAAATAGAGATGACGCCATATTGTTTCCCGCGAGAATGACGTCACTTTACGTTCGCTTTTAAAAATAGATCTTAAATGTGAAATATTAAAAGTCGTTAAATTTGATTGAGGAAACAAATATACATGTCACAACAATTTCGCCATTTGGTATGAGTTACTGATAAAAAATGATTTAAATTATGATATCCAACACTTCCATACACATTGAACTACTTAACGTGCACGCTTAGAAAATGTGTTAATTGCCGGATGCCGATTTTCCCGAAAAATTGTAACCCTACACTTATATCCGAGGTGTATTTCACAGCTCACTGAAATACCCGAGTAGTTCTGTGACCTGAGAAATACACCGTGTATATATATAAGCGTCGAGTAACTTACTTTCTGTCTAATGGCCCGGCTGCGTGGCTCAGTGGTTAAGGTGTTGGACTCAACACACGGGGGTAGCGGGTTCCAGCCCTACCGATACCTCTGGTTTCGTGGCAGTGACCTTTGGCAAGGCACTTCAGAACCCTAACCTAGTACTGGTACATCCAGGAAAGCCTTTCCAGAACTGGCCCTGACGAAGAGGACCCATATGGGACCTGTGTCAGGTAATGACTCTAATCTAATCTAATATATATGGAAATGTTGAACATCATTTAAAACAATTGTTCTTGGTCGGTGACTCATACACAATAGTGAAATTATAGATCGTGATACATTTGTGTTCCCTAAAGAAAATTATATGACTGTTTAGATATTGCATTTGAAAACGAAAGTACAACGAAAGTAGTATTACAATGAGAAATGTGGTCGGGTTCCATATTTTATAAGAGGTGTTTTGATTGGATAAACCCGATGGGTTCAGATTGCTTATTTACTTGTTCGATTAATAGGTTACGCACGATGAAGCTCGGATATAGAATACTATGCTGGTCTTTCGTCACCTGCGTCTTGACATCTTTGGTTTATAAACGAATGCACCCCACTAGAGATATGGACACGGGAAAACTAGTATTTTTCACGAAGGAATTCCCGAAACCCTATCATGGCCACGACTTCTTAAAAGATGTAAGTAGCGCATATTTAGCCATTTGTAACGTGGGTAGTCTTTCAAAGTACTATTTCAAAGGACTTTTTCAATGTACTATTTCTAAGTATCATTTCAAAGTACCATTTCAAAGTGATATTTCAAAGAAATTTTTCAAAGTATTGTTTCAAAGTAATGTTTTAAAGTACTATTCCAATGAACTATTTTTAAGTACTATTTAAAAGTGCTATTTCAAAGTAATCTTTCACAGTACTATTTCAATATAGTATTTCAGAATACTAGCTCAATGCATGTTTAAAAGTACTTTCCCAATGTTCTATTTCAAAGTACTATTTCAAAGTACTATTTTAAAGTAGTATTTCAAATTTCCATTTCAATATACTATTTCAGAGTACTATTCCAATGTACTATTTCAAAGTATCATGTCGAGGTACTATTTCAAAGTACTATTTCAAAGTACTATTTAAATGCCCTTGTCTTTTTATCATTAGCTACTGCTTTCTACTCTTTTCAGCTGTTGTACAGTTTTAACCCTTAGAATAGTGGCTAATTTTCTAAAAAAAATATTTTTGTGTCGTCTGCTTTCCAAAACCTTAAATATCTGCTTAATTTAGATGAGGAAAGATAGTCACGAAAGAGTCGCAAACAGGTTAGATCGCAGACTAGCCGCCAATTTACTTGGCGGCTGGTCTGAATCTAACCTGTTTGCATAGTATTGTAAATAAAATTGAAAAGGTCCAAATCAAATTTTGTAAAAAGATCTGTAATCTATCAGATAAAACATGTGATTCCATGGCACTCGGTGAGTGTGGAAGACTGCCATTATGCACAACTTATATGGTATTTTGTTTAAAATACTGGCTCAAACTTATACGTATGGATAATTACAGAAATCCGAAACAATACTATGACATGCTTAGGCGGTTAGACTCTGTAGGGAGAAACACATGGGCAACTCATATCAAAGATATGCTTTATCTATATGGTTTTTGATATGTTTTGGTTGCGCTTGATGTTGGGAATGCCGATATATTCTTAGTTTTTACACAAAAATCACTAGATTGCTTTAATCAGATATGGATCTCGGATATTGATAACACCCTTAAAGCTTTAAGCTATAAGCATTTTAAGTCAATTTTATATCCCGAATACTATCTTAGCATAGATATGCCATATCTACACAGGCAAATTCTGTCTAACTTCAGGTGCTCTAACCACAATCTGATGATTAAAAGGGGAAGGCACCTGGGGATAGATAGAATAATGAGAGTTTGCCCCATTTGTTACAATATTACAATTTTTCAAAGCATACTGGCTAGGCAATAGAAATAGATTTACTTTTAACGTCATATTATCATTGAAGAATAAGACAACAATACGATTAGTAGCAACATTCCTAATGGAGGCTTTTAAATGTAGAAAACAATTTTTGGATAGTCCCTGACTTCTTCTATGTTTTATAACTATATGCTATGTCACTCACACTTTGTATTTGTATATGTGTTTATGTATATGGGTCAGAGGCCTAAGATACTTGAATAAAATATTGAATTGAAAATTGAAATGATAAGCAAGAAGTCGGTTCCAACATTATTAGGGTTATATATTAACTTGGCTTTCGGCATAAAGGTTTGGTTTTTAAGAGGTTTACAGGTAGATACTTGAGGATTTGCTGGAAAACCGTGATAGTTTCAAACTGAAATAGAGGAAGTCTGTTCGAACACTATAAAGGTTAAAGAAAATAAGTTTTGACTTCCAAATTTCCCCGCATCTGTAAACAAGAAGCTTTACACACGGCACACAAAGAAGGAATTATTGCGCTTTAATTAATCTTTTATCTAAAAATACATGTATTGTTAATTCACTTCTGGGCAATCACCATGTTGTAGAAACAACTACGTACTTGCCTTTGAGTGTCTGTCATTTTTTAAGTCTAGAAATAATTTGTTTCGTTTTCTGGCAAATTGTGATGCATAACTCCATTTTGGACAAAAACCTCTCACATTCGATGTAAAATACATACTTTTTATTCGTTACCAACAATAACGTAAAAGAAAGAAAACGGTACAATCTATGTTTTTCTTATTTTATCGTCCACTTTACCACAACCCAGCCTTCTATCGAACCCTCTTTATCCACACCTATATCTTTATCTCTATCTTTCTTTCTTTCTATCTCTGTGGGGTTTTTTTTTTGTGTGTGTGTATATATTTGCAAATACATGTATGTGTATAATATTTTGTTCTTCCTTTTAAGCTAGTAATGGAACAGGTGTTGTTCAAATCATATCTGTAGGCCGGGAGTGTTTGTCATCGACGAACGCAACAGCTGGGTCTGAAAGGCTAGAGCTTATCATCATCCTAATTCTCCCCATTCTCTTCATTTCCTTCACAATTATCCTCCTCAGTGTCCTCCTTCTTCTCCTCATTACTCTCCTTCTTCTCCTCATTCTCATTTTCCTCCTCCTCATGTTCCTCCTCCCGTTCCTCTCCCTTCTCCCTTCTCCTCCTTCTCTTTCTCCTTCCCCTCGTCATTCTCCTCGTTCTCCTCCTCCCCCTCATTCTCCCCCGCCTTCTCTTCCTTCCCTCGTTCTACTCCTCGTTCTCCTTCTTTTCCTTCCCCCGTTGTCATCGTTCTCCTCCTCCTTCTCCTCCTCATTTTCCTTTCCTCCCCCCCTCCCCTCCGCATTCTCCTCCTCATTCTCCTCTCCTTCTCTTACTCCCCTTCTCCTTGTCCTTCTCCTCTCCTTCTCTTCCTCCCTCCTCCTCCTTCTCTTCCTCCCCTAGTTTTCCCCCTCGTTCTCCTTCTCTTCCTCTCCACGTTCTCCTCCTCGTTCTCTTCCTCCTCCCATCCTCCTTCTCCTCCTCCTCATCATCATCACCACCACCACCACCACCATCACCACCACCACCACAACCACCACCACCATCACCACCACCACCACCACCACCACCACCACCACCACCACCACCACCACCACCACCACCACCACCACCACCACCACCACCACCACCACCACCACCACCATCACCACCACCATCACCACCACCACCACCAGAACCACCACCACCATCACCACCACCACCACCACCACCACCATCATCATCATCATCATTATCATCATCATCATCATCATCATCATCATTTTTTTTATATCATTTGAAATTGTTCTCTCTCCCTAGCCACAGTTTAAATTTGATGAACGTTTCAAGAACCCGTGTTGGTTTGACGGGGATAGGCTGAGATGCTTGCCATACTGTTTACTGTACGGTTTTCGGAAATGTGGCACCACGTCTTTGTATACTATCCTTACTAAGCATCCGGACGTTGTAGACTGGGGGCGTAAAGAAACGCAATTTTTCGGCTATTCACAGCTATATAAAAGTAAGTGTCCAACATTAGAGGGGTTGTTTTATCTTTTATTGTTTTGTAAGTTGTTTAACGTAGTGTTAACGCATATTCAGAAATCATAATTATTTTCCGGATTAGAGAGTATTAGGATATGGGTCTGAAGTGTCTTGCCAAAGGTCTTTCCCATATAATAAGGTAATACATCGATTCAGAATAATTCCATTGGCTTATACATACAGAATATCGTCTATTAAACAATATAGAACTTACGGTTTGATAACAACAACTTATAACATAACATGGTGTGTCAATGTAGTCATTTTATGTAAACAGTAAAACTGCTTTATATTTCATGGATATTATAGTTATTTTATATATAGAAACATTGGAAAATGTTTTATTTTAAAGGGCCATATACCTTAACCCTTTCCCAAACAACAATCTTTCGACTGTCCCGAATTGAAAGAGTTTGCAGACGACATTTCAAAATGTGATGAAATTGGGAAATCATCTTCTGATAGGGTAGAAAACATTGTGGGAAAAGCAATTTATCCTTTTCCCACAATGTTTTCTAAAGTCGTCTGCAACAAACTGGTCAAATGTCGTTATTGTTTGGGACAGGGTTAAACCCGAATGCAACAAAATCGAATCGTTTCAGACCAATCACAGTCCGACCAAATATCTGCGTACGTGGATATGTTCGACAAAGCGTCATGGACCATTCAACAATCGTTTAAAAAGCACCCTTCTAGCAAGAATGAAAAGATAATGGGTACGGTGTCTTTGTCCAATAGGTCTTAAAGGTACTTGTTCGCAGATGTTGGGAAATTTGGAAGATTAAAATTAATCGCTTTAAAACTGCATAACAGCTTTTCTGTTACGTGATACGAACTGAAGAATAGTCATTGGATGCAAATTTGGACCCCTTTTGATTCTTTCAAGTGTATGTATTGAATTGACATGTGTTGGCATCGCTTTTGAGATCTACCGCATATAAACTAAACATACTTTGATAAATTGACACTTTTTATATGAACAATGCTTTTAATAGCTATATTTATTTCTTTATCTAACAAAAAAAAAACAGAATCTGTATTATCTTAAAGATACTGTATTTGCCTTTAGAATTTTCTCTCATTTGAACAAACACCTTTAATACTTATTTCATCATTTCAAAAAGAATCCATTTTACTTTTACTCTGTAAAAAAGAAATAAAATGAAATTCCGTGATTTCAATTAAGGCTCAATTCACATAATTCGACGAAAGAATTCACGGGTTTTCAGCACTTGTAAGTAAAGAGATTGAAAATGCTATTTGGTTTAGTGACAACGAATGGACGTTATTCAACCTTTATTACACCCAAAGCACGAATCTTTGAGTGAATCCCTTTAATGCATATACATGGTACAACAAGCTGCTGGCTTTAGCACTTTTTTTTATAAATATATATCTGATATCATTAATTTATCATTATCTATAATGACCTTGTAAGTCGTTAACTCTTGCTTTAAAACCATACCACTGTTGATGCGATGTAAAAAAACTCAAATGAGAATACATACATTCTAAAGTCTCACCCATATACATATACATTTCTATACATATATTAAAACATTTAGATAGCCTAAACAACATTAGTATACATGCATATGACAATTCAATTTTGAATTCAGAGAGACTCACAGTTATAAACAATAAAACATACATTACACATTAATGAGAATCACAACGTAAACCAAGATTGAGTTGGTAATTATTTTGTAAAATAAGCAAAAAACAATTTTAGATGAAAAAGAAGTAAGGAGTGCATATTAGCACTGTTCCATATTACTATGAATGTATTTTAAGAAGTCGACTATAAGAACGAATATAAATCCAAACGTGTTATACCGTATACGGTCTCGCACCTCTTACGGAGTACTTCCGGGTCGGAGTAACCAAAGTAGTCCCATTTAGAAATTTTAAGTTTCGATTTTTGTTGTATAGGTTTGCTAGTAAGAGATGAACTGGTAGAACACTGATGTGTTTCCTGTATAGATTATAGTCCTGAAATGCTCTCAAAGTTTGTTTTTATTGCCTATTGCAGGACTATTTGTTTGGAATGTATGAAAACAAATGCCGGTACCTCGGCTAGATTTGACAGCTTGTGCACTGAATTTCGGACGGTACTAATACACTTTGCTCCGTAGAAAAAAATGAGACGATTGAGGTATCCATTTTATTACAGTTTTTGAGAGTTTAATGGCCAAACTTGACATTCCTGTATAAAGCTTAGCATAGAAACACTATTCTTCACTCAGCAGAGTCTTTAAAATGCCTGATTTAACATTGGAGTCAATGGGAATTCAAGATCGCAAAACTAACAGGTGTATTACCATACATGAACTTACAGTTGATGGTAGTCCGGACAGTATGTATGTCAACTATGATTGGCGGCTGTATCCTGGCAACGAGAACCTTCAGGAACCAAAGATTCTTGCTTTGGACTACATTCATCACTTCCTGCCTAAAGCAAAACTTTTAGTGACGGTGCGGGATCCTATAGAGAGGTAAAGTCAGGGTAACGTAAGTGAAATGTACGTAAATCGAAAATGTAACTTTAGGGTAACTTAAGGGTAACGTAAGGGTAACGGCAAGATAACTTAAGGGTTACGTAAGGGTAACGTTATGGTAATGGTAACGTAAGGGTAACTTAAGGTTAACGTAAGGGTAACGTAAGAGTATTATAAGGATAACATAGGGGAAACATAAGGGTAGCATACGGACAACGTTAGGATAACATAAAGGTAACGTAGTGGTAACGCAACGTCAAGTGCAACGTCAGGATAGCTTAAGGGTAGCTCAAGGGTAACTTAAGGGCAACTTAACTGTAACGTAAGGGTAACGTAAGTGTAACATAAATGTAACGTAAGGGAACGTAAGAATAACGTAATTATAACGAAAGGGTAACAAAACTGTAACGTAGGGTAACTTAAGAGTAACGTAAGTGTAACGTAAGTGTAACGTAAGTGTAACGTTAGTGTAACGTAAGGATAACGTTAGTGCAACATTAGGGTACCGAAAGGGAAAGACTAAGGATAACGCAATGGTAACGCAAGAATAACGTAAGGGTAACTTAAGGGTAACGTAATGACAACATTATGGTAACGTAAGGTTACTTAAGGGTAAAGTAAGGGTAACATAAGGATAGCGTTAGTCAATGTATTCTAACTAAAACTGCTCATTATCTAAAAGAGCGCTTTAAATGTCGAAATGAAATTATTTAATGTATTCATCTTTATAATCTTCATTATGTGTTAGATCAACTAAATTCGTGACTTGTATGTTTTTGAGATTTTATAATCTTTGTCATTTTTTTTGTATATTAACATGCTTACGTATGTTATATATATGTCTGTACCATATTTGTAAATGTTGTCTTGGCCAAAGGCATTTATATGCTGGTTTTTGCCAAATAAAGAATTAAATTGAAATTGAAGATAACGCAATGAATACGTATTGGTAACGTAAGGGTATCTTAAGGGACCAATCCTTTGTCATTTTCAATTCTCACAGCGGTTACTAACCTTACGTTACGGCTAGCACTGCTTCCACGTCCATTTAGCTGTACATTTGTATTTCAGCCCATTTCCAAACAGACCCGATTAACCTTTAAGTTTTACCGAACATTATTTTTTGTTTACAAATTTTGGTATTTTTAACCCATTTTCAAACAGAACTGACATTAGACCAGTTTGTTACAGACGATTTTGGGAAACATTTTGGGAAAAAGGAGAAATTGCTCGTTTTAGATCAAGACTCCTCCATTGATCGAGGGTTGCTTTTCCCACATATTTCTCAATGATCAATACCATGAACGAGTCTTCTAGGAGGTGGGAGTTCTGTATCGTTTGTGAAACGGATATGCCACTTTGAGAACCTTATTCATTGGTTTAGAGATCATGCAGCTATGCATACATAGACAACACAAATGTGCAGAGGACGACAGTGTTAACCTTAACAGCTGTTATATTTAAAACAAGCATCCATTCGTTGTAGACTGGGAACCGGTCTCTCATCCATCGAATATAGAGAACGGTATGGTACAACTCTACCAGGCAGAATATGGCTGGTAACGGAAGGAAGGAACACACTGTCCTTAAAGATCGATGTTTGCAGGTTCAAACGAACGGTTGGCTGTGATACGAAGTTTCTTTTTATTTACGGAAATATTGGTCAAAACGATTTGGAATTGAAATCATAACACGCTTATGATACAAATCAGTAAATAATTAAAGTTGGATAAAATGATTCAGGGGAAACAACCGTGACCGTCTTGTTGTTGTTGTCGTATTTTAGAAAGTTGCAAAATGACCAATCAACTTACTCAGGATTCGTAGGCTACCCGTTGTCTATCCTGTGGAACATAGTGAAAGCCAGTGGAACACAGTGAAAGCCAGTGGAACATAGTGAAAGCCAGTGGAACATAGTGAAAGCCAGTAGAAAGCGGGGACCCGTTTACCAGTTATTGTTGTCCGAATGATCCAGATAAATCATTCTATACACAGTTACAGCTTGGATCATCCGAGTTGCATTATTCGATGCCTTATCATTCATATATTACAGGTTATATTCGGAGTACTATTTCCTTTACGGGAAACTGTGGAAGCAAAACAACACGAACCCGCAATCCTTCCATAAAAGCGTCGTGTTCCTGATCGGCCTATACAGAGAGTGCTTCAGCCGCAATACCGTAAGAGCGTGCGTCTACAACAACACTATCAGACTCAGGATTGGGCAATTTGTAAGCTTTCGCGTAATCTAGGTCAAAGTTAACTTCCGGTGGTTGGGGGTATTGATCAATCTGAACACACCGGGGTCCTGCGTGGCTCAGTGGTTAAGGTGGTGGACTCAGAGACACGGGGGTGTTTAGAACATTTAGTTTCGAGGAAGTGGCATTTTGCAAGTCACTTCAGAGCCCCAGCCTACTACTGGTGCATCCAGGAAAGCCGTTTCAGAACCGAAAAATATAGAAACGGCTCTGACGAAGAGGACCTGTGTCGGCTAATGACTCTAATCTAAAATCTAATCTATTACAATGAATACACCTCTGAAATAATAGGGATGACGCCATATTGTTTCCCGCGGAAAGACTTCACTTCAAAATAGATCTTATATGTGAAATCTAGAAAGTCGTTTAATTTTATTAAGAAAACAGCTATATATGTCACAACTTATAATTTCGCCATTTCGTATGAGTTACCTATTATAAAAATAGGTTTTAAAAGGATGTCCAACACTTCCTTACGCATTGAACTACTTAATGTTCACGCTTAGAAAATATGTTATATGCCGGGCCGATTTACCCTAAAAATTGTAACCCTATGCTGTATTTCATAGCTCAGGGAAATACCCGAGTAGTTTCGATTGGGTATTGATAGGACCAAACTTCTCACAGTGGTCTCCCTTTATGGGATTGACAGACGAGCATTTATGTTGCTGTTCATTTGATTAACAGACGAGCATTTATGTCGTTGTTCATCCTATTAACAGACTAGTATTTACGTTGTCGTTCAATCGATTAAAAGACGTGCATTTATGTTGATGGTCATTCGATTTACAGACGTGCATTTATGTTGATGGTCATTCTATTCACAGACGTGCATTTATGTTGTTGTTCATTTTGTTAACAGACGAGCATTTATGTTGCTGTTCATTTTGTTAACAGACGAGCAGTTATGTTGCTGTTCATTTTGTTAACAGACGTGCATTTATGTTGATGTTCATTCTATTAACAGATGTGGCTTAACCTTGGGATATATTACATCTATATGGAGGATACATTCCGTGTTTATGGCAGGGAAAACGTCTTAGTTCTGCACATGGAGGACATCAACAACATTGCTAAATTACGTACAATCTTCAGATTTTTAGATTTGAGTGAGTTTGCTTTGGCAATTTTCTTTCCTCCTCCTCCTCCTCCTCCTCCTCCTCCTCCTCCTCCTCCTCCTCCTCCTCCTCCTCCTCCTCCTCCTCCTCCTCCTCCTCCTCCTCATCCTCCTCCTCCTCCTCCTCCTCCTCCTCCTCCTCCTCCTCCTCCTCCTCCTCCTCCTCCTCCTGCTCCTCCTCCTCCTCCTCCTCCTCCTCCTCCTCCTCCTCCTCCTCCTCCTCCCCTTCCTCCTTCTCCTCCTCTTCCTCCTTCTCCTCCTCTTCCTCCTCCTTCTCCTCTTCTTCTTCATCCTCCTCCTCCTCCTCTTTCTCCTCTTCCTCCTCCTTCTCATCTTCTTCCTCCTCCTCCTTCACATCCTCCTTCTCTTCCTCCTCCTCCTCTTCCTCCTCCTCTTCCTCCTCTTCCTCCTCCTTCTCCTTTTTCTCCTTTTCCTCCTACTCCTCCTCTCCTTCTCTACCTCCTCCTCGTCATCCTCCTCCTCCTCTTCCTCCTCCTCCTCCTCTTCCTCCTCCTTCTCCTTTTTCTCCTTTTCCTCCTACTCCTCCTCTCCTTCTCTACCTCCTCCTCGTCATCCTCCTCATACTCTTCCTCCTTTTCCTACTCCCTTTCCCCTACTCCTCCTCCTCTCCTCTCCCCCCCCCCCCTCTTACTCCACCTCCAACTCCTCCTCCTCCTTTTCCTACTCCCCCTACCTCCTCCTCTTTACCACCACTTTTATAATCATTATTTATTCAACGTTACTTGCATTATTATTGAGGTCTGGATATTAAGCAAAACAATTTGCAATTGATGCTAAGAAAAGATAACACGGCATGTTAAGTTCGACCGATACGATACCTTCAAAACATCAAAAGATGTGCATTGGTTCTCGTTTCAGAGGACCTTCCCAAGTCCGTATTGGAAAGCATTTCATCCATGACACCCATCAACGCCAGGTTAAGTGAGTATAGTGATACGGGCGAGATGCTACCAGCCACGCGTCGACTGTTAGAAGACTTCTATCGGCCGTTCAATGAACGCATGGCGGACCTTATGAACGATAAATACTATCTTTTTACACCGAATCATTAACCCTTTCCCAAACAATAACGACAGTTGACCACTTTGTTGCAGACGACTTTAGAAAACATTGTGGGAAAAGGAGAAATTGCTCGTACTGAGCAATTTCTTCTTTTCCCACATTGTTTTCTACCCTATTTAAAGATTATTTTCCAATTTCATCACATTTTGAAATGTCGTCTGCAAACTCTTTTAATTTGGGACAGTCGAAATTGTGTTGTTTGGGAAAGGGTTAAAGGGACTATCTCACAGATGGTGATTCTAATATTTTTCATCTTATGAACGAAAATACTATCTTTTAACAGCGCAAATTTAAAAGGATTAAATGACAGATTGTGATTTTAATATATTTCATCTTACAAACAATAGATACTATCTTTTTACAACGAATCCTTAAAGGGACTACCTCACAGATGGTGATTTTAATATTTTTCATCTCATGGACAATAGATTCTATCTTTTCAGGGACTATCTCACAGATTGTAATTTTTACATATTTCATCTTATGAACGATAGATACTATCTTTTATTATATTCCTATCAGTGAAATGCAGGTTTTTCTCAGTGTATTAATTTTCAATTTTATCACAGTGAATATCCTCATTTGTGATGATATCAAAAAGTCATATAATCACTAGTGGTGATATCAGTTTTAACAGAACTACTTTTTTACCATTCCCTTGCATTAAAGTCATTGCTGCACTTTTGCACACGGCACTAAAATGTTTGTATTCTAAAATGTATCCATTCGCGTGAATGACGTCATAGGTCGCAAAAATGACGTCATGGGCGTTGTTAACTGCTTGGCTCCTCCCATTTTATATTCCATTTGGCGTTTATGAAGTTATTTTGGCATATATATTTTATAAAGTGGAATAAAATAGATAGAATAAATAACTCCATTTGATTGATATCAAAAACATGTCACTCGAATCGGTTGTTATCCAAACTCCTCACAGTAATCTCCCCTTGCTACGCTGCATCGATCACTGCCACCACAAGATTTTTCATCCAGATTTGCAGATTTGGATGAAATTCAAATGATGCTGTTTTGTGAAGGGATTACCGGATATCTTTGTTAATTTAGTAACAATATCTTGTTGTATTGATTTCTGACCAGTTAAGTTGAAAAACAATTTGGTTTTGTTTATAAATAAAGCACTAATGGATTACAATTTTTTAGTTTCGCCACCATCTTGTTATGCCATTTTCGTTTCTAAGTAAGTGGTCATGTGACACTTGTGATGGCAGTGATCATCCCCATAAAGGGAGAATACTGTGAGGAGTTAGGTTGTTATCATGTACAGGGCCGTAGCTGGACTGTTTTTAATGATACGCACAATCGACATAATGGAAGGGGGGTTCGGGGGTCCTCCCCCGAAAAAAAATAAAAAAAGACGGCAAATGGTGCATTCTAGATGTATTTATTATGTCTTATTATTCCAAATATATGCTTATATAATTGGTCGGAGTTGAAGAAAAATCGAGCGAAAACTTGTCAAATGTGTCACTCTAGTATAATAAAAGTTAAACATGATATTTTGTGTAAACAAATGACGATCTCTAGATGTAATATGATTTTTGATGCAAATAATGTTTATTTCAATCATGTTACTATATTACTGTTTATCCCTGATTACATCAAATTTAGTATAAAAGGGAAACACAATTAGACTCATGAGAAATTCAAAAAATAAATAGTTTCCTATTTCTGTGTGCATTTTCAAGCCGATTTTGCTGCATTAGCAAAATATGTTTATACAGGTGTTAAATCCAAAAACAAATAACTATGAAATATCAAAACGGTCAGCTGATCATAATCATTATTATAATGATATTCACTTTATTGGAAATAAAAAGTATCATATTTTTCAAACATAGAGAAGACATAATACTCACAAATGTTGCCCTTCTTTTGTGACATAGTGTAAGTGACCAAGTGTAACTTATTATAAGGTATGTGTGTACACGTACATGTGAAATAAATTTACTGAACACGTATCAAGCTAAAATCCATCTAAACATTGAATATTAGAGAAAGCCGCCTCTCCTTTCTTCTGGCAAACGTATCCACCACCGCTTCTGAGTCAATCTCTCTTTCCCTGTAGATGTTGAGGAGACCTAGGCCAGACAGTCTCTTTGTTGTCATGGTACTTCTGAGGTACGTCTTTACCCTTCGCATTGTGCTGAATGATCTTTCAGCCGAGGCTGTCGACACCGGCATTGCGAGAAGAAGGGAGAAGCAGGCATGGACATTGGGGTACAGCTCTCTATTGATCTGCGACAGCGCCGTTTGGAGACAGTCGGTTGGGTTTTCTGACGTCTGACAGCGGGCCTTCCATCGCCGCACCTCACTCAGGAACTGGTCAATGTCCGCCGTCAGGTCCGATGCACATGCCGCGTGAATCTTTCGTATGACCTGTGGTAAAAAGATTGTGATTGCTACATTACCGCATTTGCACTGTCGTAATCAACTTATATTCCAAATTTAAGACATACAAATAAGATGCGTTTCACATTATTTTAGAATCATATTTGATCCAAGGACGGTGATTTGGTTGCAGCTGCAGCTGTATATGGAGAAAGGGTTAAGAAATGCCGCCTTCCAGACAAGTCTTCTATCTTCTCTGCAGAGATAAGGGCTATTGATCTAGCCCTTAACCTGGTGGAAAATGCAAATTCCACCCGATTTATTATATTTTCTGATTCTCTATCAGTACTGCAAGCCTTATCAAATCAAAAGTTGGAGAACCCTTTGCCAAATTATTCAAAGGATCTCTCATATTTTGTCTTCAAACAGACTTGTGTTCTGTTGGCTTCCAAGCCACACTGGTATCATGGGTAATGAACATGCGGATAGATCCGCTAAATCAGCTCTTAACCTTCCCATTTCAGATTTTAAAGTACCATACACCGACTTTAAACCTTCTATTTTAACTTACATCACATCCATCTGGCAATCAAAATGGAATGATGATGTTTTTAATAAATTGCATTCAATTAAGCCTACCCTCGGAGAATGGTACCCTTCTTACAGGTCCGTACGAAGAGAGGAAGTTACAATTGCACGAATCCGAATTGGTCATTCATACATTACACACTCCTGGCTCTTGGCTAAGGAACATGCACCTGAATGCATTCCATGCAATGCACCCTTTACCATCAAACATATATTGCTAGATTGCATTGATTTTCAAAGAATTCGTGCAAAATATTTCAATGTCAACACTATTTTTGAGCTTTTTGAGACTGTCAGGATTGAATTAATTCTTTCCTTTCTCAAAGAGGTTGGGATTTACAATAAATTGTGATTCCTTACACATTCTAAATATATATACATTTATCAATATCATTTTTTCATCACACACTATTTATTTCATATCACACATTCATTACAAACAATCAACAATCATTAATTCTTTACAAATTTTCTGTCTACTTTTGTTCATTAATTACAAATTCTTATTTATTTTTCTTTAAACAAATACATTTTAACCTGTTAATATTTTTAATATCCATTCATCCACATCATCATAATGTGCGCTAGATGACCTTAGCTGTCGATGCGCCTTAA
This sequence comes from Cerastoderma edule, assembly GCA_947846245.1. Classification (NCBI taxonomy): domain Eukaryota; kingdom Metazoa; phylum Mollusca; class Bivalvia; order Cardiida; family Cardiidae; genus Cerastoderma; species Cerastoderma edule. The sequence continues at coordinate 16,635,965 of OX401414.1, read as the reverse complement.
AACACCATTCATTCATTCATTCATAAACGTTAATCATCTAGTACTGTACTGTGTCATGTACAATAATTTGAAATGTTATTTGAAATTTGTTCGCTGAAGTTTTTACAGCGTTCAGTTTCAAGACTTTAGTGTACACAAAAACTCAACATACCTGTTAGGAAATGTAAACTTGTGTGCATGGGCCCAGTGATTCTCTAATATATCTTTACGTGCATTGTCATCCAAACGACCGCTGGCACCAAACACGTCTATGTGTTTTGGCTCTATAAAATCGGTCCTGTCGGCCATTATTCAAAATAAGACCGCCTCGTAAACATCTCATTCGGAACAAAATGATTTATAACGATGCAGTGCTAGTAAGGGGGCTACTTAGATTCACCGAGTACAGTACTGTCCCTTCGCTGTACTTTTTTTATTCAATGAACGCACGTAGCATTGTAGTACTTATTGTTTTTGCGATGTTAATTGTTCTTGCTAAGCTTGAAAATCTTTGAAAATAATTGACAAACTCTTAAGCATTAACCCCTAACCCCCCTTAGGCTCTGTTTTTTATCACATTTTTGGACTTTAAAAGACATTTATTTTTTTTTTCAGGTTCAAAAAATGATGATACGCCCGGGCGTACGGGCGTATGCCCAACTACGGGCCTGATGTAGAAAAAACTCGTTCTTCGAACTCGTTTTTTTCAACCTGATAACAACCCATTCTTGTGACATATTTTTGATATCAATCGAAAGGAGTTGATTATCCTCTATTTTAAAGCGATTCTTTAAAGGAACTATCTCACAGATTGTGATTTTAATATATTTCATCTTATGAACGAAAGACACTATCTTTTTACACCGAATCTTTAAAGGAACTATCTCACAGATTGTGATTTTAATATATTTCATCTTATGAACGAAAGACACTATCTTTTTACACCGAATCATGAAAGGAACTATCTCACAGATTGTGATTTTAATATTTTTCATCTTATGAACGAAAGACACTATCTTTTTACACCGAATCTTTAAAGAGACTATCTCGCAGATTGTAATTTTAATATATTTCATCTTATGAACGATAGACACTATCTTTTTCGCTGCGAATCTTTAAAAGGTTGTGATTGATTGTAATTTTAATATTTTTCATCTTATGAACGATAGACACTATCTTTTTACACCGAATCTTTAAAGAGACTATCTCACAGATTGTAATTTTAACATATTTCATCTTATGAATGATAGATATTAATATCTTTTTCACCGAATCTTTAAAGAGACTATATCGCAGATTGTGATTTTAATATATTCCATCTTATGAACGATAGACACTATCTTTTTACACCGAATCTTTAAAGAGACTATCTCACAGATTGTAATTTTAACATATTTCATCTTATGAACGATAGACACTATCCTTTTCGCTGCGAATCCTTAAAAGGTGATTGTGATTGATTGTGATTTTATTATTTTTCATCTTATGGACAATACCCTGTATACTATTTTTTTTTCAGCGAATCTTAAAAAGGACTTACAGATTGTGATTTGTATATTTTTCATCTTATAATGCATTTACAATACATGTATCTATACTATAAAAGATACACGTCTACATACAGCAGAACATTTGTAATGAAGATTCTTTGTTCTCTTCACATATAACTAGATTTATCATATTCCCGTATAATAAAAAAAACGACGGATGTTGATATCGCAGACTTCTGTGCTCTTTTTTTTCTTTTTCTGTTTTTCTTTTATTTTCTAACAGATTTCCTAGTGTCATGTTTACTATTTTGATAGATAGATAAATATTTTATTCAGTAACGTAAACTTTACAAAGATTTTAGGTACGTACATAATGAACATGTTTTTACATTTCTAAAGGTCAGATTGAATGTTTATAAGCAGTTACAATTATTTCAAAATAAACATTTATTTTTATTACTTCCCTCTGAACTCATGGCGGGCCTAATGAACGATGTAATTATCCTCTTTATGCACAGCGAACCCGTAATGTCGAGATATCGAGGTTATCATACTCTTTGCACAATTTATGTTGATTTTACACAAATTTAATATATTTCATCCCCACCATTTCGCCGACCGTCGGATTTTCAGCCTGCTAAGTAGCCTTTAGACTGTCCGATCCCGATCAATTCGCATTAAACCGAATACTTCCGGATCAGACCGGTGTATACCGAAATCCGCCGAAGTGAACCGACGACAGAATGATTTTCAAAATGGCGGATCATATGTATTCTAATTTAAATGCGTTTGTGCACGCATGAGACAATTTACACGCCAAAATAAAAACAATTCAATGTTTATACTACTGTATGATGTTCATTGAAAAATAGCTACTGAAAGCAAAATTGATTAAGAATGTGTCAATATATATAAGTATATACAGAAATGATGCGATGGATTCAAAAACGTTGCAACGCTATTAGATCTATAAACATATTCATTTTATAATATTTTGAAGGCTTTAATTACGAACATATTTTACTTCAAATGGGGTTTCTCCAGTACGTCTTTAATACAACTTAAACCATCCGACCAAAGCATTCTTAAAAGCTCCAAACTTTATTGCTATTCATTGACGGTGACGTATTAAATTGGTGACGTCAACAGAAACAATGTCTTACGTTATTGATCGTAGCAACGACGACGTTACTTAGCAAAGCCTCGATATCAATTCGTGATAGCAGACGTTTTGAGCTAATCGCAACAATATTTGTATTAAATATAACAATTAACCTTTTGATATCATTCACGTTTTTCACCAATAATGTTAGAATTAATGGAAACTAGTTTAGCATTTGGAGCATTATTACAGGAAATGCGTGAGCGAAGTCGACATCTCGATGTACTTTGTAAGTATTTTCTAATTCATTACTGTTCTTAAATGATTTCTTTTATCAACTCTTCTTTCACGAAAGATCATAGATAAGAACAGTTCTTCTCTTTACCCACAATAAGTTGAAAACGTCACACACAGGATGAGTGAAAGATAGAAATGATTCATGATGAACTCTTCTTAAAGCCAGCATGTGCTTTTTTTATAATTTTATTATAGAGGTTTATTTTTTTTTAAATTTATTATAGAGTTTCACTTTTGTATTTTAATTTTATTATAGAGGTTCACATTCTATAGTTATCTGCTCATACATACATACAGAAGGGGGTTGAAATGAATATCCCAACAAACATAAAAAAACGCATCTGCAAGAAAAAAAAATATATATTAAAAGAAATAGTTTTAAAAAAAAATTAGTTGACCAAGTAAATGGCTTCAACCTCCTTCCTCTTTATCTCCTAAACAGACATTCACAGCCTCTATATTGTTATGTATTTCAAAGTTAAGATAAATGTTAATAATTAAATTATTTAAAAGACGATCTTCCCAACTGAATGATAAGTGATGTACTAATAAGAAAAGGAAAAAACTTACAATCATTATCATGCCAATATATGTTATCACATTACATGTATTACATTAAATACAATAAATGATTCTAGATATTTTTTCAGTTGTATGGTATTTTCTTAACTTTGTTTGATGTAATGGCTGAATAATTCAAATCAAATCTTAATTAGCAAAGCTTCTTATGTTACACAACAAAGACCGATAAGAGACACCTTGCCAAATCGAAGTTTAATTAAAGTTATGCAGTTTTTCCAAAATTTCAAATCCATACCAGCTTTTGGGTTAGACAAATTTAACAATTTCGGCGGTAAATCTGCCCCAAATTAACAGGCATACGCCTTTTTCCCAACCATAATTATGTGTCGTTTACCACTTTCAGATGCAGATATGCTAATTGATATGGCAGTGGCAAATGTAGATGAATCCGACCTAGATCACGGTGATGTATACATTGATGTTGACGACACTAACAGTCCAACCATCCTACAAAGGTTTGACGAGGACACTGTAAGCGATAACGATATCAACAGAGGTTCACCGAGTAACGATCCACCAGTCCTACAAAGGTTCGATACTTATGATTATGAGCTGATAGAAATAGTATCCGCTTCAAGCAGTGATTTCATCATCAATGAGCCATGGGCCCGACAGGATATGATGGATGATGCTTATGAAAACGACGAACTGATGTCCATGTCTAGCCACGATTCCGACAGCGGGTTCGGCGATTCCGATTCCATCATCAGTTCGATCAGCGAATTTTCATCCACGACTGCCGAACTCCGGTACAACGAAGAACGCCATTTTGGATACATCGTGGCCCCGGAGCATGTGGCTCCTCCTAACGTCGTTAACGAGTCATGGCGGCATACACGCATTCTTGCTGTTTCCGACTGGGTTGAGGAGATTGATGAATTTGTATACGCATGCGCATATGCTGACGGGTTCACGTTTGGACACACAGCATTAGAAACCGATGGTGTACCAGTCAGGGAATGCTCGAGTGATACAAGCATAGCACGCGATAGAAAGAGGAAGCGAGATGATCCAAACGATTTGATGAAATGTACCAGTGATATTGATTGTTCTTACAAAAAACGAAAATTGTTAAATAACTAAATAAAGGATATGAAATGCATATTTGAATTGTTTGTTATTTCCTTATAAGTATCAACCAAAGATGCACGAAGCTGATGCTGGAACGACTAAGATCCAAACTGTGTTAAAACATATTCTCTTACCGTAATATGTAAAGGTGTTTCGTTGCCATTTTCAGCAATACATATTGGATTCAGTTCATTCTTTTTCATGGATCAAGTTTATTCATGGATCAAGTTTAGCTCTTGTATATTTAGTTGAAAGGTGTTGGTTCTACTGAACTTTACTTTATCATTATTGGCAGTTTACCTAGATATTATGGGCATTTATATCTTTTGGTCTGCCTAAACAATTTTAAGTCAATCATTACTAAACTACCGAACTTGGGCTAAACATTATTGACACTTAAGAGTGTTGCCTTCCTGTAATATTTATGAACCATTCATCATCAAAAGTCTTAGATACTATTTGCGCGATGAAAACCCAAATTAAACAAAAACGTCCAATACAGGGGTCTCTTCGCCAGTGTCAAACCAATAAAATTTCAGTTAACCTACTGCATTAGAATATTTGCGCATTGTCACACGTAAGTGACCAAAACTATGTGATGTATTTTGCTTGAATATCGACATATGTGTAACCAAAAAATAAATCTCGCAATAACGTCTTCGTTAATTGTTCGATTGATTATGATGGAAGAAAACACGTACAGTTTTCGTAACTAGAGTGTGAAATAGGACGGAATTATCTAAAGTGACAATGCAACTATATAGAAAGGAGGGTGCATATGTTATTTCATACTTAAATAACCCAAATCACAGAGTACCAGGCATGTTCACACACAAAGTCAGATATGAATGAAGACATGTCCACGGAAATCAGGTTCTTTATACAGACAGATATTCAGTTATGTATACAAAACAAATGCTAACCATGAAGGGATACATATAGTCAGTCAGTCAGTCATAAAGACAGGCTAGACACATAGAAAGTTAGTCTAGATACACAGACTCTCGTGCATTTTGATACACTTTTAACCATTTAATTAGACACATGTAGACACTCACGGCGAGGCTAAATATACATAGTCTCTCTGGCATTTAGATGCGCGTTACTTCAATCACTTAGACACAAGCAGCTGGTCATGTAAGACACACATATAGTCACACATGAAGACCCATACAACAAGGTTAAAGATGACACACATACAGTCGGGCAAATAGAAACAGAGACGTTTAAGCATGCGACCACAAAGCAGCAAGTCCTTTCAACACCGATACAGCCAATCATACAGATACACGAACAACCATGCAGATGTGCAGATACGCAAGTGGTAAGCTCATATGTAGATACACTGAAAGCTATTCATAGACACATAGTTTAGAAGGTTGTCAGTTCAAACTGTAAATTAGGTTTCCTCGTTAAATAATAAAGTCTTTATTATGTTATAATTGATCTATATCTATATTTGACACAGTCGAATATAGACTTATCGGATCTCGGAACTAAAAAATATTTTTAAGATGAACATCATCGAGGTTACTAGTATGACACCGGTCACTGGTTTTATACATTTTCCTCCATTGGGTTTAACGCAGCGTTAATACTATTTCAGTCATTTTGTGATGCCTAGCATCCTGCTCAGGCGTCTACTTCCTCAGTAACGGCAGATCAAAGTGCACCTGTCGGACACAATGGATGCCTAGCTCTTAAGGTAGAATACCCATAATCCGCCATTTTGAAACTCATTACTTGGTATACTTTGGTCGTTCTTGGGATACATCGGTCGTGGCCGGAACTATTCGGTGAAATGCGTATAGTTCGGGCCTGACCGATGTATACCGAGAACGACCGAAGTATTCCGTCGAAAGAAAGATTTTCAAAATTGCGGATTATGGGGTTTATACCTTTAGGAATGGAGGAAGACCACTGGCTAATATATCTTTGTTGGCTGAATCAAGTGTGGTATTAGGATCTTCAATCCGCTAGACTACCTGGTTTTGACAGAAATGCATTTTGCTTATTTGATTCATACACCACGCATAAACTAGGCCTATTCTTTCTTTACATGACGAGATCCCTTGACATATCATTGCTATAGATGTTATTCACAATACAACCAAAGAATGTCATTGGAGATTATAGAGAAAGAGAAAAAGTATAACCGTAGATTGAGAGAGAATAAGTAGGGAAATCATATTTTCAAAACAAAATTTCAATTTAAACAAAACCTAAACAATAATCATGACGTATTTCAATGAAATAAGGTCGACTTCCTTTCAACGATTATTTTTAAAGAAGACCAACGCACTACATATGTAGTTTACATTTTTTAATTTTTACGTGTTAAAATCAAGCAATTTTCGTTTTTTGTAAGAACAATCAATATCACTGGTGGATTTGTTCGCATCATTTGGATCATCTCTCTTTCTCTTCCTGTCGCGTTAGATGCTTGTATCGCTCGAGCATTCTCTGACTGGAACATCGTCAGCTTCTATCGATCTGTGTCGAAGCGAGAACCCGTCAACATCGTCGCGCCCATATGCGCATGCGTATACGAATTCATCAATCTCCTCCATCCAGTCGGATACAGCAAGACTGCGTGTATGCCGCCATGACTCGCTAACGACGTTAGGTAGCAGTACACACTAATGGGCCTTCGTTTGGGACGGCAGGTGCACGTCTGTTAAGTCTCGCCTCACTGAGTCGCGAAAACAAAACGGACGAAAGCAATATTTACACACCAAATGCATATTGCCTGTGGCTCTCTAAAAATATGAAAAGAAAATCTGAACAGTTATCATAGACCTTATTCCTTGAGCAATAACCGGTCATGAACGTGGCAAAAAATCATGTGTCCGAGGCCCAATTTTGACACATTTTCAACTTCTATACAGAATTCCCTGCGAATACAGGAGGTCCATCGCCACTGTTTGCGCTTTCCACACAGTCTAGGCATACAACTTATCCACAGAAAAGTGGTGCACGACCATGAAGATTTTTTGCTATCGTCCAATGTATGTACCCACCTGAAAAACGCACTATTTTGACGCCCTTTTCGGTGTTTTTCCCAAGCAGCCGATAAGTTCCAATATTGACACTTCCAATACAGAAATGTGTGTAACCAGCATATTCGTATTATTCAATATACCCTAATGAAACTTTATAATAACATTTACATTCAATAAAAAGCATAACAATGTCTCAGCACTGCTTATTATCAAGAATTTCTCCTTCAAACGGGTTGGAAGGCCCTACCAATTCGAAACTAAAGGTCAATTAGTGTTTACTGCCCCCTTAGGAGGAGCCACATGCTCCGGGGCTACGATATATCCAAAATGGCGTTCTTCGTTGTACCGGAGCTCGGCACTTCTGAATGAAAACTCGCTGATCGAACTGATGATGGAGTCAGAATCGCCGAACCCGCTGTCGGAATCGTTGCTAGACATGGACATCAGTTCGTCGTTTTCATAAGCATCGTCCATCATATCCTGTCGGGCCCATGGCTCATTGATGATGAAATCACTGCTTGAAGCGGATACTATTTCTATCAGCTCATAATCATAAGTATCGAACCTTTGTAGATCAGGTGGGTCGTTACTCGTTGAACCTCTGTTGTCATCATTGACGCTTACAGTATCCTCATCAAACCTTTGTAGGATGGGTGGACTGTTAGTGTCGTCAACATCAATGTATACATCACCGTGCTCTAGGTCTGATTCCTCTATAGCTGCTGTAGCCAGGTCGATCAGGATGTTTGTATCTGAAAGTGGAAAATAACAAGACATGAGAAAACTGATATAAGATTTGGGATTTCGAACCCATTATCAAATCCTATGTCATTACAAATTACACAGTAAGAAAGGAATACCCTAGGTTTATCATTATAGAAGCATATATTTTTATTTTCATTTTCATATGTTATACGTTAATAATGGAAGTTTCGAATTAACATGGTATAGGCATTAACTTATGTTACCCTGCGTGTACATTTTTGTTATTCGTGAAATCAGTTTTGAAACTATTTCTTCGTTCGATATACATATTTGGACTTTACGGAAATTTCTGTATGTTGCATAGACACATTGCAACTGAGAACAAAATTATTTGAAAAACAAGTTAAGAAAGAAATGTTTTTACTGGAGGCAAAGGCAAAGTCACAATTATTTTACCAAATGATAGATTCTTTCCGTTGAGCGCAGATAACTTTTTGATTATTGTAGGAAAATAAACAGTTGCTCTTATTAATGTTCTACATGACAATAATGATAAAACCATAAATTTGATAACAATTGAAATCGATTAAAGAGAAGAAAACAATGACTATGTTTCAGAAAACATAACAATCAAAGAATACTTACAACGTGAATCTAGGCGTCGACTTCGCTCACGCATTTCTTGTACTAATTCTCCAAATGCTAAACTTGCTTCCATTAATTCTGACATAATGGAATATTTGTTCTCAATTTGTAAACAATATAAATTAAAACTTGGTATCACAAATGGTGTCTCGATTTGTTTTATACGTCTGTTATCACGGAATGATATCGAGACTTTGCTTAGTAACGTCGTCGTTGTTATGGACCATGATGGCGTCATAACGTTAGAACGTCGACGTCAATACTTCCAAGTCAAATCGATATTGTAGACTTTCTTTGAAAAATCGCGTTTTAAAGCTTCAATGATTCGTCCATTTGTATGCGAGGTCTAATTAATAACCTTAAAAGATCTTGATAACCCAGAGACATAGATAATGTCTCTGGATAACCAAATGAGTTCGGCCTAAATAAAATGTAGATTTTCCCGTGAATCGGTGATTTTTGCGAGAGCCGGAGAATTTTACTCTGATTTGTGTAAATGTGGTTTAATATGCACATTGTTATGAGACCAAATTGCTAGGACTTTTTTGTATGCTATGAACACGCACACCATATTATTATATGTACAGTTGACCAAGAGTGCCATCTTGAATCAGCATTTGCGTATGCGCATGCTGATCATTGATGAAATGATATGCAATTGTTAGGTCCTCTCCGAATACTTATCACATCTCGTCTTAGGAAATTCATGTCTGTACATATGGAACGAACTTTTATTGTATACATACGCAACAGAAGATATAAGAACTTTTTTGACACAACGAGCGACTTATTTCTCATTTTGACGTGCTAAATGACCATTAGCTGTCGATGCGCCTAAAACACCATTCATGCATTCATTTCTCATTTTGTTAAAATGGTTTAAATCAAATTTTATAGCTATAAAGAATATTTCGTTTATGAATTTGTTCAAACGTTAAAACTGAGGTTTTCACTTGCTTTAGTTTGAATATGAAAAACATTTCCATATTAAGGAACACATTAACCCTTAAATAGCTTGAAACGACTAAATGCTTATGCAAACAGGTTAAATTGGCGGCTGACCTGTGATTTAACCTGTTTACTTCTGTAAGTAGCTTTCCTCGTCAGAACCGAGCAAATATTTAAGGTTTTGGCAAGCAGACGACAAAAAACTTTTTTTTTAGAAAGTTACCCAGCATTCTAAGGGTTTTATTGGTATTACCAGTCAGCGTAGACCTTGTGATCGTAGCAGACCTTTAAAGCACTGTTGACCTGTGTACACTGGTTAGAATGAATGCAGACGGAAGGTAAAGTAATCAACGGAATAACAAACTGAAATAGAAAATGTTTGATTTTTCAATAATAAGAACCCTCATAACAAACATGGCATATGAATTCTTCAACACAGTCCGACCCATGCTGATGAGTATATTTGCTATGTCTATGTAGTCAAAACCAAGAAGGGTCCTGCGAGGCCTAGTGGTGAAGGTGGCGGACTTAGAACTCGGAGTCCCTCCTGATGTCTTGAGGCTAACGGTTGGCAAGCCACCTCAAAGTCCTAGCCTAATACTGGTGGATTCAGGAAAACCATTACATAACTGAAGATGCATTGATACGGCGTTAAATACCATATAAAACCAAGAAATGGGACGCCATATGTACCACAATACTTCAATACCTTTACTAATGCCCTCATGTGAGTTTATTTCATGATCCAAGTTGACGGCAACCAATTCGACGACAACAGCAGACGACAGTTGTAATGCACAAACATACATGTTCGTCAGAGTGTTGGGTAGAAACAACTGTGACGAATAAACCAAATGCTCATTGCAGAGGATTCTAATACCCTCTACTGCAAATCGAAGATTCTATGTAATACCATAGTAATTGCTTCATGTCAGATGTCAATTTACATGGCGGCTGGCCAGGATCTAACCTGTTTGCATAAGCATGAAGTTGGTTCGAGCACTATTTGGCTCTTAATGGGCCATTTAAGTAGATGTAATTTACAAGCAAAGCTGTTTGTTAACACGGGTTGTATTGCGACTTTGATAAGTAAACGTTTTAGTACGAACATGCGGTATATTTATTACATGACAAGGTACATGTCGACTAGAAAAGAACTGAATAAGCATCGTGAACAAGACAGACTTGGCTCATAAAGGGTCGTTCAAACAGTTCAGTGGCAAAGCTTGTTGTGAACAAAGACCTCATTAGTAGTTCGAAATAATGTCAAACATACATAGTGTAGCATATAAAATTCAAATACATAGACCAAACAGAGACATAGATAACATGTTATCTATGTCTCTGGACCAAACGACATTAATTTTAGTCTTCTGAAATTGAGACTTCGCAGACGAGAGTTTAAAACGTAATCATATGGTAAGACTTTCTTACAAAATGAATAAATCTGTTGTTTGAAGAGGGGGAAATGATCGTATGTGCAACTCCCCTCCCTGTTTAACGGCGAAATGTGGGAAACAGTTAGCATGAATAACTTCTCAACGAATACCCGAATTTGAACTTCCAGTTTAATCAAACAACTACATGTATATAATCGACTCTTAAATGTTTTTTCCCAAACAAAATGAGTCATATATAGGCTCAGATCAGTGTGTCTGTTCGCCCATGTGTTTGTATCACACGAGTTAAGAAGGCAATGTTCCAGAATGTGCTACTCTTCAAATAGCGCGTCACTTTTGGTACTTTGATTTTTAAACGTTGTTGCACGTGCTCGGAGAAGAAAGAACGGCCATGTTTCTTTTCTATTACACGTGGGTGTAAATGTAAGTTCTTATTTGTTTTTGGTCACTCGATTAGTATCATCGTACATAATATATTGCAATTATTCGGATAATAACTGCCACCTTCGGATCACGACGAATGTTTCTTTTATTATAGCGCCATGATTATATATTAACGGAAGTATTTACTGAACGCTGCTTCGTGTACAATGTTGCCATGCGACTGGCATCTTTGTATTAGAATCCATTGTCAATTGAACCGTGTTTAAATCACTTTTATGACTAAGAACAATGCATCTCGTATATCTTTGTGCGCTTCTTGAGATGATTTGCCCTTCGCTTTCACCCAATGGCTTACTATTTATGAACCCATTGGAAACGAACACTTTACAATGAGCAGACGACATATTTATGGTTTGTTGCGGTGTAAATGAATTGTTAATGCCTAGTCTTTCAGGATAAATAAAATTCAAAAGAAACAGCAAGTGTAATAATATTGATGAACATGATGCTGATGATAATGTTGATGATGCTGATAATAATGATGATGATTTTGTTGTTGTTGTTGTTCTATCAGGATAAATAAGATTCAAAAGAAACAGCAAGTGTTATAATACTGATGATAATGATGATGATGATGCTAATAATGATGTTGTTGTTACTGCTGTTGTTGTTGTTGTTATTGTTGTTGATGATGCTGTTAATAATGCTATTGTTGTTAACAGTGATGACGATGATAATGCTGCTGAAAATGTTGTTGTTGTTGATGATAATGATGTTGTTGTTGTTGATGATGATAATGATGTTGTTGTTGTTGATGATGATAATAATGATGCTGATGCTGATTTTGTTGTAGTTTATGGTGATATTGATGGTAAAAATGATGTTGTTGTTGTTGGTGGTGGTGGTGGTGATGATGATGGTCTTGTATTGTTATTGTTGTTGATGATGATGATAATGATGCTGATAATGATGTTCTTGTTGGTCGTCGTGGTGGTGGCGGCAGCGGAGGCAGTGGTGATGATTTTGATTGCATTTACATTACATTTTACAATGTTTAAAAACATAGTAACAGGTGAAGATTTTGCTGCCCTGAGAAATTCCTCAAATTATGACTATGATAACATTGTGCATCTAACAATTATGGTATCAATGTTTCATTTGAAATTGTTGGTTTTTGTTTTGTCTTATGCAAATAACTAAAAGGAAAAGGAACGGGTGAACATCAATATTTAGCAAAGTAACTTTCAAATCCAATAAATTTATTTTCAGAAGCGACACATAAAGTTTTGTGCAAGTGAACACATTGAACAATGGACAACATATTTGTTGAGGATGGCAAGGTTGAATGTTCGGATGAGCAATTATCAAAGCAGTTAAGATCAGATCAATTAAGGCATTCACTCTGCCAACATGAAACCCAAGTTGTCACCATCGAAAAGGAAACCAAAATGGCATTGCCAAGACGTGACAGGAAATGGACAGGAATGGTTGCCCACATGGTAGAGTCTCCAGAGGTCAAACACAAGACGTGTTTGGATGTTAATGGAAATATGGAAATGTACAGAAATCAGTTTGGCACTGGAAGTGCTTTTATGACATCTGAACAGAAATCTGCAAGTCCGGAATACTTAAACAGAAATCAGTTTGGCACAAGTAGTGATTGTATGTCATCTGATCATAAACCTACGAGTCCAGAATACTTAATCATTAGATGTGGTGCGAGTGCTGGTCCAGTGGTAAAAGACATGAAAGAGTATAAGATACCACCAAAATGTCATGACATAGATAGTAACTTTATGAATAAATTTGACCCTTTTGATCCAGACGGTGGGAATATAAGTCCAGAACTATTGCCTCACAATGATCATTATACAGCTGGAGACTTTCATCATGGTGACCTTGGTTACGTTTCCCTGTCACTTAGCGATATGTTTAACTATGGTTACCAGAAGGATGGTGATGCCCCTGACATACAGGAAACCAACTTCCTGAACATTATGGTTTCCTCAGCAGATGAACATGCTGATATACAGAATAAGCATAAACTGGGAACCATCTTTGAGACACAGGTATGTGATATAATAATTAATGACTTCTATGAAATTCATTTGATCCATTTAGATGTACTTGTTTTTCTTTGCACCTTAAGCACCAGGTAAACAAACCATTATGACAAACAGAGTTAATGTTTATAACAACCTTTTCCTCCTTTTGTGATAATACTTTCTTCTTTTAGACTAAAGGCAAATGTTAATTTTTAACTGTTATCTGCCATTGCTTTAAATTTGTCACTTTCACAAAATCCCATATGAAGGAATGAACTGTATGTTTATTCATTATTTATAGTAGACTATATGTTTATTCATTATTTATAGTAGACTGTATGTTTATTTATTATTTAAAGTAAATGATATTGACTAGGGTTGACTAGGGTTTACTATCTTTATGGTTTGGATGTAACACCATCTTGACAAATGAGTGAACAACAAGGCTTGATATTAGTTATTAAATTATGAGAGAAGTATTTCCTTTTTTCCCCTTCAATATACCTTTCCTGTAATGGGTACATGTCAAAATCATGCCTTTGACAGGATTGTATATTATGAGAAGGGAACTTACAGAATAGAACTAATCAATTAGTTTTAAAAAGATTATAATGCAAGGGATTAATGCAATACTATATATACTGCATTGTTGTGAAGCACATGCTTTAATCTTGCATTGAACCCATGAACGGTTCTTGTATACGCCATCGTCTTCCCCTCAGTGAGTTAATCTAATGAAATTATTATATCATTTTATGATTATCTTATCGGCAGCATTTGCTTTTTAGAGCAAATTGTTGCAAACCATGTTGAGTTAGATAGTAACGTGACAAAAGTAGCCAAGTATCTATAAGATAAAGGTGTCATCAAATAGGAATGGTAGTGACATTACAACTCAATTATCATTTGTCCATCTTATTTCAATTACTGATGCATATGTAGGACAATCATATGATAAGATAATTTTCATTGCTGGCTAAGTTTCTAACAAAGAATTACAAAAATTTCTGTCAGTGACATATTTCAAGACAGGAGTACAGTAAAATCTGTGTACAACAGCCAGTGAAGGGAAGTACCCAAAGTGGCCGCTGTGCACAGACTGGATGTTGTTCACAATATTAGCCCTCCATTTTATATATCTCTTACAGGGTAGTTGTACATTAAAAATGTACATGTAAAAATGAGCATTGTTTAAACCATTTATCCTTTGCAAATTAATCCACACTTTATCCTAAAAAACCAAAAAACAACGATGTTAGATAAGTTTAAAAACACAAATCAAGAGAGGGTAAGTGATTCATTTTGAGTTTCCTATCATGTAACAAATTTAATCTTCAATCTTAGACATCATTTTAACATCCAACCATAAAACCATTGAAAGTCATATTCACCGGAATCATTCACAAATTTTAAAGGTTTTTCTAACAGAAGAGGTCAGGGCAAATTAATAAGCTTTGTTTGTGAAACACATATTTAACCTCCAAATTACTTAAAAAAACTTAATTCAGTTGCGCTACTTAAAAAGAAAACACCGCCCGTACTAGGAAAACAATTTCTGCAAATATCTTGAGCCTACTAAGCATAAAAAAATTCCCCCTAAATTGGCGTTTTATGTAATCTATTGACAACGTGTACACATAGGTTAAATTATCCCTCGGGTCACAGTTTGTGTACTAGTTAGGCCACGTGTGATCGACTTTCTTTGTTTGCACATGCTCACTTTTGTTTAAGTTGTAAAACTTTGGCGTCGCAATTAAAGTGGCCGTTGTGCAGGTGTGATATACAGTACAAATAAACCAATTAGAGTGGCCCTTGGCTGCATTGCACAGACTCCCGTTAGGTGCAGTGTATTTAAAGAAGGAAAATGCACGGGCGGGCCTGAGCTGGCCATTGTTGACATTTTGGCCGTTGTTCAGGTATGACCACTCCCTCAGGTTTGACTGTATATATAAAATTGAGATTTTATTAAGAATTACACAGTTTTCTATAAAATTCTGTTATGAAAAACAATTTTTATGATAGCCAAGTTCAGAAATTTTAGACAAAGTTTTCGTCTTTCAACAGGCTAAGACCTTTTTCCTTATCTTTGGAAAAGAAGCTTGTAATTCTTATTTGATTAATGTATAGAAGACTAACACTGCAGAACTTGTCTCACTTCTAGTAAGGGAGGTAAATCTATTTAATTATACATAATATGACATGAATTATCTCCCTTTGAAGGACTTTGTATATGGGAAAAGTCTTTTGAATGTCATTTCTAAAAACTTTTGTAGGAATTTGTATTTTGTTTGTCCTATGGTAGATTCATCTCATTGAGACAATTTTGATGATTACCAATGATATAGTGTTTAAAGAAGAACAAAGTTCTCAGCTTCTTATCTGATGCACTGATGTTTTTCAAAAGACAAAACACAATTAATTTACTGAGGATAGTCTGTAACTATACAACAATCCACCAATATACTGTGGTATATCAGGCATATTATATTGCATCGCAGTTCAGGTTGCATCTACCTACTGCTTTGTTAAGGCTTTAAAGCCCATTTTTACCTTTCAATATGACCTCAAAATCCTGTAGGTACTTTTGGTATCCATGAAGTTATTAACATGACACATTCCACAACCACACTCTGATGCAGTATGAGCTTTATCTCTACCTCATGTAGTGGTAGTTTGATTGTTTCCCTTTAAGGTTTAAGCAGAAGAAGTGTTTCATATACCTTCTGTTCCTATCTAGGTTGTTGATTTTTGGCAGTATTTGGAGCAGCCAATTACCTAGATTATAACCTTGAAATGGCGGGTATAATTTGTGAGTTCTATCACATTTTTTTGCAGTTTTGATGGACTTGTGGCTATTAAGGGAAGCATTTGTAGAGAAATGTTTATCCTTTATGAATTTGATCACATGTAGCTAGGTCAATATCAGACAGTAGTTGTCAAAGAATCAGTATCATACCTAAATGAATCAATGCGGTTCGGTGGTTTTGCTTTCAACATGTATTTTTATTAGCATTACATTATATATTTATGACATTATAATTTTAATACAAATGGTGAAACATAACAAAAAAAGACAATAATTTACCAGGAGTATTCAACACATTTGTACATATAACATGAAAAGTGTTTAAAATCAAGAAATTTTAATTGGAGCCATTTGCTCAGAATTTGGCTCCTACATTTTAAATTTGGCTCCTTTTTTTGTCATTTGGCGAATGTGCTGGCGCAGACTTTTTTCCAGCCAGGGTGAGCCCTGATTGTTATCCGCACAGGGAGAAAAATAGATAAATAGCTTCCTGGCATGGAATAAACACCATTACAGTCAATCTTGGATTATGAGACCACCCTACAAGAGGCAATTAAAATTGTGCTCATCCATATTCAGGACATAAGTCCTGCATCAACTTATAAATGTACTTTCTTCATGACTTGGTACCTGTTAATAGCAGTTTATTGTCTTGTGCGCATCATTTTTCTGTCTTATCTTTGAGGTTCCTAATATGAGAATCCTAAAAGAAGGTTTTTAATACAATGTGGAGTATACCTTAGCCAAGCATCTACATGTAGCAAACAGGTTAGATCACAGGCCAGCCACCTCTGATCTAACCTGTTTGCATAAAGATTAAGTCGTTTCCAGGAATACAAGTGTTAAATTTGTTCTATAGTTTCGTAACCTTTGAACAACCTTTAGGGTAAGTAGACGGCCCAGTGAAAGACTAAAACAAGTCCCTTACAGAAGTGTAAGACTTACCATGGCTTGCATTTAACCCTCTATTAGTGACAACTGGTGTTGAATTTCATGGTTTCTTATTTGTGATATATATGCATTATTCATGTGAAAGGGAAGCTGAAGTAAAGAACATGTCGTCATAAATCACATTATCAGTATTCATGTATACCTTTACTCAACCCAGTTACTCCATAATAACTTATTCTGACTTATGTGAGGTTGCAGACGGGGTATTCATGTGACCAATGCTTTAGATCTTATGTCCGAACAAGATTTATGTGCAGGTAGTTTTGCTGCACCCATGATTTAACTGGTAGTTTTGCTTTTTTTTTCACCTACCAGAGAACCTGAGGAATTGCAGTTGAAGACCATCTGTTTTGGACATGCTCGCCTGTCGACTCTATTTCTATTCCAAGTGTTAGAAGTAACACGGTTATAAAGCATGGGTTATCATGTACCACCATAACCGGAAAGTTGATGATCGACTCATATGGGGTACACAATGCCCCTATCATTGGTAAAGGTAGGTTGAAAAAGAAAGAATGCCTTTTGGGCAGCATTCTTGTTCAGCCATACAAGATCGTAAACATTGGTCACATGATTCCCAAGCCTTTGCTGGAGTCCACATCGACCACTATGATAAAAAGATAAATTGTTCCCAATTATCAATTATTCCTTAATACAGTAGTAGATGGAATATGGTGATATTGTCAAGAATAGGGTTGTTCAAATACTTTGGGCGATTAGTAAAATCTTAAAACCAAACCATGATCTTTTACTTTAGACTTATCATTTACTGACTGATTACAATTAAAACCATTTTAATCAGTCCAAAGGGGGAAATCTTGTCAAGTTTCTGGGTCAGACAGATACCTATACCTGAATGGTAACACTTTTCTACTAGATAATGTCAACCTTTTATGTCTTAGCAGCAGACGTCTTTTGAAATCATTTTAATGAAAGAAGAATTTGCTCAGTATGAGCAAATTCTTCTTTCATTAAATTGATTTCTATGCAACTGAAGCAGTTTCAAGTAGTCGACTATGGATGTTTTTTTTTTTCAATTTTGATGAATAATCTTGATCTCTTTTGATAAAAGTTGGGTAGAAACATGAAAAGAGCTAAATGGACCATAATGACTGTTTAAATTACATACAAAGATATCATCTTCTATGGGTTTCCGGTGGGCTGTTATTTTACAGTAGACTGAAAAGTTGAATTTTCTCTTGCACATCCATAACTTATCGGTTTTAAAGCTGTGTCAACCATTTTTCAGTTTTACAATAATTGTTAAGAGGGGTCTTGCATGGAACGAGTGGTTAAGGTGGCAGACTTAGAACTAGGGTTTCCGGGGCTGAGCCCCACTGACACCTCTGGTTTTGTGGGAATGACCTTTAACAAGTCACTTCTGAACCCTAGCTTAGTACTCAGGTGGGCCTAGGAAAGCCCTTACAAAACTGAAAAAATTGTTGAAACAGCGTTGAACAACATACATACTAAACAACTGTTAAGGAGTTCACCTGTTCTAGGCTAAGGCTCTGAATTCGCTTGCCATATGACACTCCCATAAAACCAGCAATGCTGGTCGGGCTCAAACCCCAAACTGCAAGCAGACTCTCTTTTACCCCTGGACCGCTGTCCTGCACAAACTGTGGTGTTGTGGTAAGTGTACTGAAAATGAATATGAATGTCCCTGAAAGTGACTAATTAACCTTACTTTAGAGTGTTCTTTGGAAAAACAAGCATAGGGCTGGTAGATTACAGAAGGTCAAGGGTTCAATCCCAATAAGTGGTGAGGTGATAATTCTTTGATTGAACCACTAATCAGCACAAGTGCTGGTTATAATTAACAAATAAGCAATATCAAGAGTGATTGATTTAAGTTGAATACAAACTAGTTTTACAATCAATATGAAATAAATAGCTTTACACTAACTTAACAAATTCTCATACAAGATAAATACATGGGTTCAATGCAAGACTATAGTAAGTGCTTCATTGACATGAAGCACTTACTATAGTATTGCACTCAACCATCTGATAATGAGATAACAACCTTTGTTTTTGGACTCCCCACAAAACTTTATATGAGGTAAAATTCTAATCGGCATTTTCATGTTTGACTTATTGATCTCGACCACTAGATATTTAGATGAAAAGGACTATATGATCATATAACTAACTGTGCATTTGAATATTCTTTGCCCAAAACTATTTTGTGGATACTCTTTAGAATATTATACATGAGACAACTTTCATTTCATACTAAGAAATAGGGTTTTGATCCATATGAAATAGCAAAGGAGTAGAAATAACCCACTTATCAGGCTCTAACCCAAACTTCTGTCATGATCCCTTTCAATACTGCCAGATGTTACATTCGTGTTTTAATTGGTATGCACAAACTCATGATACATTTGACTTCATCCTTTTTCTGCATTCGGAACACCTCGGCCATTTCTTAAAATAACCTCGGAGGTAATGGGGAGCCATTTTTGAAAGTAGGTCAGCAACGAAGGGCATGTCCGCTTGCAATCGTATCTACTCGGAAATGCCCGGGACAAGCCGGGGATTGCCGAAAAGAGCTGATTGACAAAATATAAAACAAAGATGTGTTGATATGATCATCTTTGATGAAAAGGGTAAAAAAAACATGCAATTGTGATAGATAACCAATTTGTGTGTATTTAAATACATATTTAGTGCCTGTGTGCATTTTGCGTCATCCGCCGGAAATAAGGCGAATTACCCCGGGATTTTTGGTGTATTCATGTACTGCCTACGAGGTATATCTACCGACTTGTTACGGGGATTGCCGAGTAGATATGATTGCCTTTTTCTGAAGTGCCATATTGTGAATGGTTCAGTGTGCATCATAAGGATAAAAACTTAATATATTCCTTAAGATATTTGGTTCAAACCTGGAGCTTTGGGTTGTCATCTTAGAAACAAAGTTTCTGTCATGGCCCCTCTATTAAAATTTCTCTATTGAGTACTCTCTTATTGGTGAATGTCTTAATTAGTATACTGGTGCACATTTACTAATAACAGGTTGGTTTGAATTTCTTAGTATTTCAGTCCTCATTATCATGTTGCGTTTTAAAGCTGTTAAAATCTGTTGATATTGTCCTATAACTCTAAAACCATTGTGACAAAAGGAGAAATTGTTTATTTTCCTGTGTTGTCTACTGGAGGTTGCTTGAAATGCTATAATATGAGAGAAATAGTTTACCCTTTCTGTAATGGTTTTTGGCTTTTCTTGCAACAAATAACATTTGAAGACACTGGGTTTCCAAAAATAGAATTGGTTGAAAATGCACACATTTTCTTTTTGTCACAATGTCTTTTAGTGTAGTCTTCTAATTTGAATTTGTGTTGCCTTTATGAGGCAAGATATTAATCAAAGCGCTGTTAAAGCTGAAGGACTAAGGTGCGTTTAAAGCAAGATGATTGAGGACACATTTGAAATTTTATCTGGGCAACATCTCGAGGAAAACAGCTGCTCCTTTTACCACAATTACTATAATTATTATTTCTGTGAAGTGAGACTGAACGGTAGTCTTTTTTTTTTTCCGAACATCTGGACATTTTACTTTTTCCCATGAGGCAACAGTTATAATAATATAGAGCAAAACAAAGCGAGTAAATCTGGACTACATTCCTAGTTCCAAGAAGGTATTAGTCCTCACAGTGAAGGCGGATGTTTAATGAGTAATTGGGGTCAGACCGCTGTTTGCGTATCGATAAAGTACCGTCTCTCAAAAAATGGTATGTAAATTCAATGGACTAATTAAGGTGCTGACACACCCTTAGTCCAAAAACAGTGTACATTAAAAAGATAAGAATGTTATAGATATCGAGTTACAATTGGCTAGAACACTCTCTTTAATTTTCCCAATACTGCCATTCACAAGAAAGGCTTCAGATGAGAAATTTAAGTAGATGCAAACTGATTGGAACAGGATTGGTTTTCTCTAACCACTCTATTTTCTAAAAAAAAAAAGAAAGAAAAAAAAAGTGTAATAGATCCGTCTTTATAGCTCAATCCAAATGCTGTAACTCCTTGATAAATATAAATGCTGTGCTACATTTCTTTTCGCTCTCACTTGTACATAAACTGCTTGTGCAATGACGATTTTCAGATAGCAGGCTTTTATGTTCAGTAGGAAGTTAAGATAAATATTAATTTTATCTAGAAATAAATGTAAATGTGCTGTTGTAAGTGTATGAATGGATTATTTGGGGGCTTCTGAATGTTTTGATGTTGGATTTTACTCTTTCTAATATGATTTTGTTGCCGGTCCAAATTGAAAGCATCAGCAGACGCCACGAATGAGGTACAAAATAGAGCAATTTATTTGTGATGTTAGGAGGAAAACATATTTATGACTTAATAGGAATAATCGTTAGAGGGGCCCTAGTGGGTTGTAGCAGAGCATGAGTTGTCCATCAAGTTTTCAGTTCTGGTGGTATATGATAACCAATGCTTTATAACGGCGTTAGGTCTTGCACTCAGCAAAGAAATTACTCTCATTGGGCAATGTTTTTAGGTTATTTGCGGCTGTTTACTGAGATTTCTCTGCCTTGTGTAGGACCTAAGGTCATTATAAAAGCATGACCATGGCAGACGTGAGTCAGACTTGGGGACAGCATAAAATGAAAGTCTATCAGCATTTTAGAGTCATCAGTCGGAATCTACAAGGAGAGGGACTCAAACACAATTATAAAGCACTTGTTGGTTGGTTAACCCATTACCAAACAATAACAACATTTGACCACTTTGTTGCAGACGACACTGGAAAACATTGTGGGAAAAGGAAAAATTGCTCGTGGCAAGCAATTTCTCCTTTTCCCACAATGTTTTCTACTCTTTCAGAAGATTCCGATTTCATCACATTTTGAAATTTCGTCTGCAAACTCTTCCAAATTGGGACAGTCAAAGATTTGGAGTTTGGTAAAGGGTTAAGAGTTGAAAAGTTGATAGTGCAATGTGATATCTCAATTCATCATCAGCATGGTATTAGGTTCTTACCAGCACATCACAGCTGCTAGACTGATACCTACACTTACTGCAGGAGATTAGTTGTATAAAAAGTTCTGTGAGATTCAAAAGAGTGTTTCTCTCGTTATCAACATATCTTTGGGTTTAAAGATTTACCAAGGGAGATTTTTTGTGCCATAAGGCATTGTTTATAAACAAATTGACTCATCTCTTTTAGTGACTTCTCTTAGATTCATTAAGTGTGTGAAAAAAATTGATATATTTAAAAGAGTGTTCTGATATATTTAAAAGTTCTGTGAGATGCAAAAGAGTGTTTCTCTTGTTATCAACATATCTTTGGGTTTAAAGATTTACCAAGGGTGATTTTTGTGCCATAAAGCATTGTTTATAAACAAATTGACTCATCTCTTTTAGTGACTTCTCGTAGATTCATTAAGTGTGTGAAAAAATTTGATATATTTAAAGAGTGTTCTGATATATTTAAAAGTTTTGTGAGATTCAAAAGAGTGTTTCTCTCGTTATCAACATATCTTTGGGTTTAAAGATTTACCAAAGGAGATTTTTTGTGCTATAAAGCATTGTTTATAAACAAATTGACTCATCTCTTTTAGTGACTTCTCTTAGATTCGACCATTAAGTGTGTGAAAAAATTTGATATATTTAAAAGAGTGTTCTGATATATTTAAAAGTTTTGTGAGATTCAAAAAAGTGTTTCTCTCATTATCAACATATCTTTGGGTCTAAAGATTTACCAAGGGAGATTTCTTGTAGTTTAAAGCATTGTTTATCAACAATTTCTTAAAATGTCTCATCTCTTAAGTGACTTCTTTTAGGATGGTTTCAAGTGTGAAAAGTTTTTCGAGATTCAAAAGAGTTTTTCTCGCTTATCAGCATTATCTCTGGTTTTGAAGATTTACCAACAAAAATTTTTTGTGTCTTAGGGCATTGTTTATAAACAAATTAACCCATCTCTTGAGTGATTTCTCTAAGAATGATATCAAAAGTTCAGGAATATTTTTGTGATGAACTTTAAATAGCAGTGTCAAGTCTAATAAGGTAATGCCATTTGTTTTTTTTTATTGTTGGTTTTGTAATTCTGTAATGTGTTCTTATTTAACACATTCGTCCATAATATCTCATTTTGACACATCTGCTGCAGCAGACTAGAGAAGCCATTGCAACAAGAGGAGTACCCTCCCCTATGTAAACTGTTTGGTTATGAGTCAGGCAATCACTATAAAACTGAATACTGTTGAAGTCATAAATCCAAACAAGTAAAATGTGTAGTTTTCTTGGTCTTTTGGTAAAAATTGGCAAAACAAATACAGTGAAGCCTCGTTTATCCGGACACCGATAATCCGGATGTCTCGCAATCCGAACGAAATTGTAAGGGAACGGAATTATTTGACCAGTTTGTTGCAGACGACTTTTGAAAACATTGTGGGTAAAGGAGAAATTGCTCGTGACGAGCAATTTCTCCTTTTCCCACAATGTTTTCTGCCATATCAGAAGATTATCTTTGAATTTCATCACGTTTTGATATGTCGTCTGCAAACTCTTTCAATTTGGGACGGTCGACAATTTGGCGTTTGCTAAAGGGTTATAAGTATACATGTGTGTCCAGACCGTTTATGTCTTAATGTGTATAAGAACATGCTTTGCTTCATTAGTCCGGATTATTCGGTAAACCGGACATTTTGGTGGGAACGGACATGTTCGGATTAACGAGACATCACTGTACGTCTACTTAGCATAATCATTGCTTGAAACCTAAAGTATTCAAAATAAACACAAAAAAATGCACTGTTTAAGAGTAAACTTTGATATCATTTATCAAAGAAGTTGCTCATAATGTAGTCGTAAGGTCCTGAATGGCCCAGTATTAAAGATGGCAGACTTAGAACTTGGTGTCCTGGGTTTGAGCTTCACTACCATCTCTGGTTTCATTGGAGTGACCTTTGGCAAGTCGCCTCAGAGCCCTAGCCTAGTACAATGGATCCAGGAAAGTAGTTACATAACTGAAAAACTGTTGAGACAGTGTTAAACCCCATACAGATAAGCATGATGTACTGGTTCTATTGCATTTTGGTGATTTCAAGTGTCTTTTTTCAACACTGTGGAGCAAAATCTCATAAGCTCTGTTGGTAATATGTCTCACTTGGAATGCAAAGGTTATCACAGATGGTTAACCCTTATAGTGCTGGAACCAACTTCATGCTTATGTAAACAGGTTAGATCCAGGCCAGCCACCAAGTAAATTGATGACTGGCCTGTGATCTAACAAGTTTGCATCTCTGAGTATGTTTCCTCAGCAAAATTTAGCAGATATATAAGGTTTTGGAGGGCAGACGACAAAAAAACTATTTTTAGAAAATAACCCAGCATTCTAAGGGTTAATGAAGTCAGTGGAACATGCTTTATATATCCCTCAATACTGATTAATCATTTCCATGTTGGATAAACTGCCTTCAGCTTGGAAACACCATTTAGCATTACTGGAAAGAAGTTACCAGGAACATTGATAGATATGCTTACCACTGCAATTTAACTGAATAACTGTTGAAAACGATGTTAACCTCAAACAGCAAAGGGTTTTGTTCTTCTCCAAAGGACTTGTGGGTCCTAATTTATGCTTTCTAATTTCACTTGGTAGAGAAGGTTCTATTTGCGCTAATGACTTTTAACACTACAGTATTATAGAATAAATGTCATGTGTAAATTATAACGTAGACAAGACGTGTTGAAACCTTCAGGAAAGTTCTGTGTGGTTTATCATCATTAAAATATATCTTTATCTTTCTGTTTAAAAAAGATTGACAAATATAAAGAGTGATACAATATCCTTAGCTGACAATTACAGTCTATTGTAAAGAATATCATAGACTCTAACATTATCTATCAACATTAATATTCAACTTCATTTTACTGTCGTTGAACAAAAAAAGTTGACAATCAAAGAGGTGGTACGTTATTCTAGCAATCACAGTGAGTGAGTGTATCATATGATAACGCTATTCAAGTTTATCTAGATGGGTAACATCTAGAAGTCAGTGCGAGAATCATACCGCATAACACGGTGTGGGAAATCTCCACGAGCAACTAAGAAGCTCTCCAAGGAATTAAAAAGAAAGCTCTGCAAGGAATTAAGAAAAGCTTTGCAAGGAATCAGGGAAACTCTTTGCGTTAATTCAAAGTTTCAGTGTTAGGATTAATGTGAAATAGCTCTGCATGTGTTCATTCTTGGGATTAACTATCGGACAAATGGAAATAACGGAAGATGTGACAAGCCCGTCCAAGGCTCTCCAAATGAGGCAAAAGTTGAAGTTGAGGATCTCGATACCGCCGGATCTGTACGAGTCGGATCAGGTAGGTCAAGTTTGACACATTTCTACACAGTTGCTCCGAATGCTTACTTAAACTTTGTTTGAACCCTTTTCAATTAAATAGCCTCTACCTTCATATATATCGATATATATGACTTTTATCACAACTGTAGAAAACCTGTCTTAACCCATTACCAAAAAGTGACGACATTTGACCAGTTTGTTGCAGACAATTCTGGAAAACATTATGGGTTTGCTCGTTTTTGCTCGTTTAGAGCAATTTCTCCTTTTCCCATAATGTTTTCCAGAGTTGTCTGCAACAAACTGGTCAAATGTTGTCATTTTTTACTACAATGTTGTCTACCCTCTCAGAAGATTATTTTGTTTTCTGCCCTCTCAGAAGATTATTTTTCTATTTTATCGGATTTTGAAATGTCGTCTGCAAACTCTTTTAATTTTGGACAGTCCGAAATTTGGCGCTTAGTAAAGTGTTGAAAAAAGAAATTGTCTATACGAGCAATTTTATCTTTCATCACAGTGGTTTTGACAAGCTCTTCATACAAATTAGTCATATTCTATAATGTCGACTGCTGTCTTTCTCAATTTGGACCAATCACAATTCAATTTGAAAAAGTGTTTAAAATGAAGATTCTTTTACCACTGACCTTATAAGAGTCTGGTCAAGCGATTATCAACACACTTTTATAATTGCTCTTTGATCACCTTACCATGTTCGGAAGTTTATGGCCATCAGGAATGTAACAATATGTTGTTCAGTATTGTTTACCTGTCTTTTAATACATGCATTACCATGCAAAAGTAACCATTGTTTTTTTTACGAGGCTTTTGAAACTGATGCATACGCATCAAGGGTGCGACGGCTAAATTCTAAATTCTACTTAAAAGATGTGCTTTTTCGTAATGATGGATAGTAAAATGAGTTTGCTGTATTATTATTCCTTAAAATCAAGGCTAAGTTGAACTACTTTACTATCTCTCAATTTCATAAGGTCATGTAATGGAGGGCTTGTTTGTAATTAATTATTTCTCTCCTGAGACAATTGCCTCAGTCCACTACTGAAATGTTGTCCAAGTAAATCCTATCTGCACTCGTCATTGCCTTTCCCTTTTAATGTGTTTGAATAAAATTAATTGTTTGTTTATGGATTAACTCTTATAGTGCTGGGACCGACTTCATGTGTATGCAAAAGGCTAGATCCAGGCCAGCCACCAAGTAAACTGGCGGCTGGCCTGTGATCTAACCTGTTTGCTACTCTTATTATAATTCCTCATTAAAATAAAGCAGGTATTTGAGGTTTCGGAAAGCAGATGACACAAAAATCTGTTTTTAGAAAGTTACCCAGCATTCTCAGGGTTTAATAGGCGTAAAGGAGTCTGTTTATAAACTGCATGATATGAAGAATAAAACATAAGACAACTTGGGGGGGAAGCTATGTGAATAGAGTTGTAATCCTAGTACATGGTAATGGAAGTTTAATGTGCTGATGTTTTCAAAAGTGGCCTGCAGTAGATATGTAACAGATTTCTTGGGCTTTATGTAAAGATTTTAACTTGTTTACTGATATAGGGTCTTGTGTGGCCCAGTGATTATGGTTGCAAAGTTAGAACTTTGGGGTCCTTGGTTCGAGCCCCTCTGACACCTCTGGTTTCGTGGTAGTGACCTTGAGCAAATCTATTCAAAGCCCTAGCCTAGTACTGGTGGATGCAGGAAAGCTGTTACATAACTGAAAAACTGTTGATATGGCATTTAATACCATACAAACAAACTCCATGATATCTTACTCTGACTCAACTACAGTCTTTAGAAACCAATGTGAGAAAAGGATAAAATGCTCTTGATGAGCATTTTATCCTTTCCTCACAATGGTTTCTACGATTTAACGTAATGGTATTTTGAGTCATCTGCTGTTGCTCTTAGTTTGGACCAGTCAAAAATTTTACATCTAAGAGGAAAGAGGTCAATCTATTGCATTAGGTGCTCATTTTCCTTAGGTTTCTTGATACGCTTCAGTGCTAAAAATTAACATCTAAGAGGAAAGAGGTCAATCTATTGCATTAGGTGCTCATTTTCCTAGGTTTCTTGATACGCTTCAGTGCTAAAAATTAACATCTAAGAGGAAAGAGGTCAATCTATTGCATTAGGTGCTCATTTTCCTAGGTTTCTTGATACGCTTCAGTGCTAAAAATTAACATCTAAGAGGAAAGAGGTCAATCTATTGCATTAGGTGCTCATTTTCCTAGGTTTCTTGATACGCTTCAGTGCTAAAAATTAACATCTAAGAGGAAAGAGGTCAATCTATTGCATTAGGTGCTCATTTTCCTAGGTTTCTTGATACGCTTCAGTGCTAAAAATTAACATCTAAGAGGAAAGAGGTCAATCTATTGCATTAGGTGCTCATTTTCCTAGGTTTCTTGATACGCTTCAGTGCTAAAAATTAACATCTAAGAGGAAAGAGGTCAATCTATTGCATTAGGTGCTCATTTTCCTAGGTTTCTTGATACGCTTCAGTGCTAAAAATTAACATCTAAGAGGAAAGAGGTCAATCTATTGCATTAGGTGCTCATTTTCCTAGGTTTCTTGATACGCTTCAGTGCTAAAAATTAACATCTAAGAGGAAAGA
This sequence comes from Cerastoderma edule, assembly GCA_947846245.1. NCBI lineage: Eukaryota > Metazoa > Mollusca > Bivalvia > Cardiida > Cardiidae > Cerastoderma > Cerastoderma edule. The sequence goes on along the minus strand of OX401414.1, from coordinate 16,607,618 downwards.
GGTCAATCTATTGCATTAGGTGCTCATTTTCCTAGGTTTCTTGATACGCTTCAGTGCTAAAAATTAACATCTAAGAGGAAAGAGGTCAATCTATTGCATTAGGTGCTCATTTTCCTAGGTTTCTTGATATGCTTCAGTGCTAAAAATTAACATCTAAGAGGAAAGAGGTCAATCTATTGCATTAGGTGCTCATTTTCCTTAGGTTTCTTGATATGCTTCAGTGCTAAAAATTAACATCTAAGAGGAAAGAGGTCAATCTATTGCATTAGGTGCTCATTTTCCTTAGGTTTCTTGATATGCTTCAGTGCTAAAAATTAACATCTAAGAGGAAAGAGGTCAATCTATTGCATTAGGTGCTCATTTTCCTTAGGTTTCTTGATATGCTTCAGTGCTAAAAATTAACATCTAAGAGGAAAGAGGTCAATCTATTGCATTAGGTGCTCATTTTCCTAGGTTTCTTGATACGCTTCAGTGCTAAAAATTAACATCTAAGAGGAAAGAGGTCAATCTATTGCATTAGGTGCTCATTTTCCTTAGGTTTCTTGATATGCTTCAGTGCTAAAAATTAACATCTAAGAGGAAAGAGGTCAATCTATTGCATTAGGTGCTCATTTTCCTTAGGTTTCTTGATATGCTTCAGTGCTAAAAATTAACATCTAAGAGGAAAGAGGTCAATCTATTGCATTAGGTGCTCATTTTCCTTAGGTTTCTTGATATGCTTCAATGCTAAAGATGAGAGTCATATTTCTGGAGCTTACCTCTCTATCTCTACCTTAAACCCTCGGTTTCAATATAAGAAAGGTCTTGTTATAAACAGGCAGTTTAAATCCCCATGATGACATTTGGATTTTCATGAGACTAACTTACAGAATGCCAATAGTTCTACCCGGCTTAACCAGCACTTATGGGCTGATGAGTCTGCGGTCTCCCTCCATCATTAAAAGTTAGACATCGCAACATTTCTGAAATAATGTTGATGTGATGTAAAAACCCCAAACTAAGTAAACAAATGATACCAGCAACACGAGTTGTAGGGTGGCATAAACTTGATGAGGGAAATCGCCTCTATAACTATAATATTAGCTACAGACTCGGATGTTTTGAGTTACCAATGGGTATGTACTGAAACTAGCCCTGGAGATAAGTCACCAGATAAGTCTCCAGATAACGAAATATTTCATTAGTTCATCCAATTACTCTATATTTACTCATTTCAAACTCATTCCAGGTGATGGGAATTTTGGGCTATTCCAATCTAAAAACAGTTGCAGAAGATATTAAAAGATATATAAGGAGGCTTTACCTTAATGAAGTTTTGAAGAGACCACTATTACAAATATTTAAAACTTGATTTTCCTTATAGCTGTAAACTGGTTTGGAAGTTGATAAAAAGAATGACATTTTGAGAGCATAACTATTTCTTCATTTGTCATATTAATTTTCTGGTGTTATACTCATTTTCCTCTTAGGTTTTTATCTTGTAAACGAAGGGAGATTATCACTCCCATCTTCTTGAAAAATTCTCTTATCACCATGTAAACAGTGTCTAATCTATCTCAATGTAGATGTGTTGTTTTGGTTCAATCAACCTTTTCCCTGTTATTTGTTCTGACTAGTTAGCAGTACTAATCATCACAATGGTTTAATCTGTTATTTCAAAGTTGAATTTTAGATTGATTGATTAATTAATAACGAAATGCTTGACAAAATGAGTTCTCATCCATTATAGTTCTCCTTTCGTCCAACATGTGTTCACCATTGGCAGCTTCAAAGGAACTTAAAGATGTCTGTGTTAAGTTGGTGGATTTAGGAATGGGCCAAGGTTCAAGCCTGACCCAAACCTCTTGTTTTCTTGAAATGTCCTTCGTCACTTTGAAGCCATAGCCTAGTACCAATGGCTTCAGGAAAGAAGATGTGACATAACTGAAAACTTGTTGACACAGTGTTAAACTCTATTACATGTTTATACAGTGAACCCTCGTTTATCCGGACCCCGATAATCCGGATGTCTCGCAATCCGAACGAAATTGTAAGGGAACGGAATTATTGGACCAGTTTGTTGCAGACGACTTTTGAAAACATTGTGGGTAAAGGAGAAATTGCTCGTGACGAGCAATTTCTCCTTTTCCCACAATGTTTTCTGCCATATCAGAAGATTATCTTTGAAGTTCATCACGTTTTGATGTCTTCTGCAAACTCTTTCAATTTGGGACGGTCGACAATTTGGCGTTTGCTAAAGGGTTGTAAGTATATACCGCTCATACAGACCGCTTATGTCTTAATGTGAATAAGAACATGCTCTGCTTCATTAGTCCGGATTATTCGGTAAACCGGACATTATGTTGGGAACGGACATGTTCTGATAAACGAGGGTTCACTGTATTAACAATATCTCTCCTTTGTCATGGCTTCTTCCCATTATTATGAACCCATTTATTTTAATAAGTGATGATTTTTTTTTTATGTTGCTTTGAATTTGGACAACTCAAGGAATTTGTTATGTGGGAAAAGGCTCAAGGGGATTTTGTGAATGTACGTCATATTAGATGTTTAATCACCATTTAACTAGATAAACAGATAACTTTTGTTTGTCCATACACATAGATGTTTAATCACCATTTAACTAGATAAACAGATAACTTTTGTTTGTCCATACACATAGATGTTTAATCGCCATTTAACTAGATAAACAGATAACTTTTGTTTGTCCATACACATAGATGTTTAATCACCATTTAACTAGATAAACAGATAACTTTTGTTTGTCCATACACATAGATGTTTAATCACCATTTAACTAGATAAACAGATAACTTTTGTTTGTCCATACACATAGATGTTTAATCACCATTTAACTAGATAAACAGATAACTTTTGTTTGTCCATACACATAGATGTTTAATCACCATTTAACTAGATAAACAGATAACTTTTGTTTGTCCATACACATAGATGTTTAATCACCATTTAACTAGATAAACAGATAACTTTTGTTTGTCCATACACATAGATGTTTAATCACCATTTAACTAGATAAACAGATAACTTTTGTTTGTCCATACACATAGATGTTTAATCACCATTTAACTAGATAAACAGATAACTTTTGTTTGTCCATACACATAGATGTTTAATCACCATTTAACTAGATAAACAGATAACTTTTGTTTGTCCATACACATAGATGTTTAATCACCATTTAACTAGATAAACAGATAACTTTTGTTTGTCCATACACATAGATGTTTAATCACCATTTAACTAGATAAACAGATAACTTTTGTTTGTCCATACACATAGATGTTTAATCACCATTTAACTAGATAAACAGATAACTTTTGTTTGTCCATACACATAGATGTTTAATCACCATTTAACTAGATAAACAGATAACTTTTGTTTGTCCATACACATAGATGTTTAATCACCATTTAACTAGATAAACAGATAACTTTTGTTTGTCCATACACATTGAGGCCTAGATAAAAGAGTCAAGGTCAAGGGAACATCATCATGGTTGAGGTCATTTAAATTGTGACAGACATTGTAGTCAAAAAAAGATGTGCATGTCAGATATCAATTGTCCATTAGTCTTGGTTTATAATGACAGGGATCCTGTGATAATATCTTAATTTTAAATCACAGACTGTAGCTTTTTATAACAATTTCAACTTTACCTTCATCCATTAAAACTACAACATAATAAGAAGTAGTCATCGAGAGTGACTTTGAACAAGTTTTAAGCTTCCTTTACAATCAATGTAATACAAATACGGTGAATAGTATATTTTATATTAATTAATTTTGACTACTTATAGCCAGTAGCAGGGGTCCTGTGTGGTGCTCTTAAAACTCGAGGTTCTTGGTTCGAGCCCCACCAACACCTTTTGTTTCGTACAAGTGGCCTTTGGCAAGTCACTTCAGAGCCCTAGCCTAGTACTGATAGATCCAGGAAAGCTGTTACATAACTTGAAAATTGTTGATACAATGTTAAACACCATACAAATACAGCCAGTAGACTAAGCTTTAGAAATCGCTTTATTAAAAAAGAAATTGATTTTAACACGCATAGCGGTCTCTTTCTAAAAGTTGCAATTAAAATCATATTAATTATAGCGGTTAATTATAGTCTGCTTATCATATCAAGTTAGACCAAATTCTACATGATATTATGTTAGGGGGAATGGATTAAAATTATTCACATTAACAATGTTTTGAGATGCAGGCTATATGATACACGTTTCCTGTTTACTAAGGACTGAAATTTCATTACCATAAATAACATAAATGCTTGTTCGCTGTTCGAAGGTTCATCGCAAGACTATAGTAAGTGCTTCACAAATATGAAGCATATACTATTGTCTTGCACTGAAGACTCGTTTTGATGTTTTACAGAAATGCTACTCACTGTAGCCTCATTCTGATGCAATCAGCAAAAGATACATCAGTTGAATGGTTAACCATTATAGTGCTGGAACCACCTTTCATGCTTATGCAAACAGGTTAGATCCAAGTCAGCCCCCAAATGAATTGGTTGCTGGCCTGTGATCTAACCTGTTTGCTACTCTGAGTATCTTTCCTTATCAAAATTAAGCATTTATTGAATGTTTTGGAAAGCAGGTGACACAAAAATCAATTTCAGAAAATTACCCAGCATTTTAAGGGTTAAGGGTTAATAATGATTGATAAGATTTGAGCCTATAAGGAAGAAACGTCTGCTGTAAATAAACCAAATTACTTTTGATCCAACTTTTCTTTTGTATGTGTAGCAGGAAACAGAGCAATTAAACTGTTGTTGTTTAGAGTAGAGAACTTGAAATCACATGGACCCTCTGGATGTGGGTTCAAATCCTTGTGACGGCTTTGGTGATTTTCATGGGAGATAGTTTTCTGGTTGATTTACATGATGCTGGTACTTCTTCTTGTCTTACCTGACCATTATGGGTTAATTTGTTAAGTTTAGTGTCTTCTTCCATCAGTATCAACAGAGCATCACAACGTTACTTATGTAATGTTGGATGTGATGAAAAACTAATATCACATAAATAAAGATAAACTGATTATATAAAAGGAGCATCAAATTAGTTTTCATTCGATATATACAAAACACTTATAGACACCTGCAATGATGTCAAAATTTCCCAGAAGAATGTGACAAAGAGAGATATTGTTTGTAATGTGATAGTTGTTATCTGCCAGGGATTATCATCCTTTTGTTGCGTTGGACATAGCACTTTATCCTTCTGCTGGTTGATAATCCTATCAAAATAAGTTGTAAAACTGAATACATAAATATTGTTGAGGCTGAATTTAAGCCATCAAGAATTTAAGCTTAGATTAATCACACAAACATCTTCAAGGTTGAGACATTTGAAAATTAGCATTTTGATAAACGTCATAACAACTTACAAATTGTTTATGACTTTGACACAGATACATAATTTGCACGGACATTAATTTTATCTCTCATGATTAACTTATTCCATTACACCATAGGCTCTTAATTGAATGCTTTTGTTCAACTTGAATTACACAATGCACCTTTAAATCCCTTCATTAAATCATTAAGACCCTGCCAAATAACAAATGTTGATAATATGTCCAATTGATATGAAGAGCAGATGATGTTTTGAAGTGTCTTTTCAAAGAGCATATGCTTTTAGTTGTATTTATGATTCAACAGAATGAACTTTCAGACAAACTAAGATGCTAATGGATTACTCTATTTTAATTGCTTACATAGAATGATTAATGTCTGAAATGCAAAATTGAATTATAGCAGTTGTGAGACTTGACTTGAAAATGTGCAACATGTCAAATTGTTGCAACAATTTAAGAAACTAGGATGCAAGCTAAAAATTAACCTTCTTATTATGCAGTATTGTGACATTTTAGATTTGTTTCCAAGATTAACCGTTATAGTGCTGGAACCTTATTATGCTTATGCAAACAGGTTGGATCCAGGCAAGCCACCAAGTAATTGGCGGCTGGCCTGTGATTTTACCTGTTGGCTACTCTGAGTATTTTTCTTCATCAAAATTATGAGAAATGATAATTTCATATATATTTCCATTACACACCGTATCAGAATTCACTGCACATAGATTGAACAATTTTCTGGATATTACCAGGTAGTTTGTTTGTAGATAATTCAAATTTCCTTTGTTTGTTTAAATGATGGTTAATGAGTGTAAATGAAGTAGAATTTTTTATTTACACATGACGAAAGTAACTGTTGGTAAATGAAAGGGAGATAAAAAAGTTATTAATGGTGTAATTCATGTAGAAGTTGCCTCCCTTATTTCGTTTAACATTCATTATTCAATATCCTTATTTATAGTTTAATCTCTTATAAATTGTGGTAAGAAGTATGAAAGGCCCCTTGGTCAACTTTGCAAAGGATTGAAAAAGTAATTATTGTCCTTTATTTTAGGGATTTCACATGATAATTGAAATGGCTGTCAACTTGGATTATCCATAATACTTTCTCCTATGGCAGGATATTCAAACCTAAGTTACATCTCTATCTCCTTATTGTAAGCACTTTTATCAATCATGATGTCTGTCTGCTGAAGAGATGTTGGAGACGACTAGGGAGAATATCAATCAGCATATTATATAAAAGCTCCGAGACATTTATTGCGCATTAACTCTTCCTCTCATATATGTTTATGCATAGAAACACATAGGAGCCTTCGTTAGCCAGTGGTTAGAGAAAGGAATTTGAAATCACATGGCCTCTCTTTATGTGGGTTCAAATCCTGGTGACAGCGTTTTGATTTTCATGAGAATCAGTCTCCTGACTTACCTATGGAATGCAATCATTCTACCAAACATGACCAGTCCTTTTGGGCTATTGCGTATTGGGTCTCCCTCTTTCATGAAGAGTTGGGATTTGCAATATAGCTGAAATGATAATGATATGATGCAAAACCCATATAAACATGCAGTTTAACGCTTTTAAAGTTGAATGTTAATGAAAAGATTGTGACAAAGGAAGAAATTGCTTCGAAAGAATATTTGCTAAAGACTCTTGATGCACAATCTATCTTAACCTCTGTCCTTTGTTGTTGGTGATCATATTAGGAATGTTCACAGCAGTCGGGTTGATGGAGAATGATTCATTTATGGTTATATGGTATATGTCTCTTCAGCCAGGATGATTTGGCCGATTATTGTTGGATCTGCATAGCATTACCATACCTAATTCCCAGTTAAGCTGTGGGTCTTTCTCATTTGATAATGAGACAAGCATCATACATTAACTGAAATACAGTTGATGTAATGTTAAAACAAACTTACCAATCTATTAAAGTTTCTTTGTGTCATAGGATTATTTTTTTAAACTTTCGCAAATAAAGGAATAAAGATTAATTAAACATTTCAGCAGAGAAACCAATAGCATATAAGATGAATTTTGACATTTTTCATTTCATAAAAATCCGAGGGAAATCAGACATAACCTAAATACAGCCTCAAACTATGAACAACCAGTCACATGACGCTCACTTGATACTAAGACTACACGCTGAAAACAAAAATGGACGCCGACACTAGTATCTTCTTAGTTAGGTGTACATCGTCACGTGACAGGCACTTGACAGCCCATGTGACGTTACTAATCACCATATATATAGCTGTAGTAACATACAAAATTCGAGGCCGTGGGGGTTTTCCGTCAATATCTTCATTTTATATACCGCGATTTCAGCGAATTTTTTTAATGAATATTTGATAGAAGCATAGCTGAATACCATACGCAAGTTCTAGTTTTTACCTTTATATATTTAGTGTATGACGTTCAGGATCTTTAAAGTGCAAAGGATTCAAGAAATGTGTTCATGAAGTTGACTCCAAGAACATACATAAATGACAAATGGTTGTTTAAGAACAATAAGCTGTTCTTGAATATGTTTTAGGGAACATAGACACATGTTCATAAATTTATTGATGGACACGTTTATGTCCGTGAATATGTTCATGAACATGTTCTTGATGTTCATGAACATATTCAAGAACGACTTTTTCATCAAGTTCATGAACACAGCAGGGGTACCCAGCATGTAATTATACCTAATTGCCAGATAAGATGTGTTTCTCTCTCATTTTTGAATGAGCCTGGCACCACACTTTAAAGGAAATACTTTTGAAGAAATGTTAAAATCAACACAAAACCTACTTGTCTTTTAAAGTAACTAGTTTAATTAAGACTCATCTATTTAACATTGATCATGAAACAAGTACTTATAATTTGGATCAATTACTCTCGATTCTGCTTCCAAGATACATAACAAACAATTGCGCCAAATGTGGATTAATGAATGGTTCTAATGTAGATTCTGCTACTAATGAGATTTAAACCTATGACCCATGTGTCTCAATCCCAGCGCTCTACCCCCGGACTAACTAGTTATTAAGCAAAGTTGTATGGTCTGCATAGTTAATGCCAAGAGGGAATGCAGTTGTTAATAATTCTCTGTTAATAATTCAAACCTCATAAATCCCTCATTTCCCCAAAGAAATAAGACATTGCCTCGTATGAGATCTTGTGACTTTCAGAAATGGGAAGCAATGCTGTATTATTATCATTAGTAAAAGTATATCGGATCAGGGGAAACATGTTAAAGGCACATAAAAGGAGATGAGTACATAAAAATTACTGAAAAAAGATATGGAGTTCTTTTATTATGTTCATAAAAGTCATGAAAATTAATTTATGAATGCTTTGAGCCCTATTAGACTCCCTTAACATAAGTTGTTTTGTGCTTGAAATATAGTTGTCTCCAATTCAATCATGTTTATCAACAACCTGATTGTTTACATATTCAAAATAACAAATTCTGATTGGTCGGTTAAAAAATTTGAGTATCAACTGTCAAGGTCAGAGGTAAAGAATCACACAATCCGAATTATTAAACTGGTTAATTTAGGTTATTTTTTGTCGGCTGTCACGTTTAAGTTGTGCTGATGTTGTTTTTGGCGATAACTATTAGAATCTGACCAAAAGTTTACCAAATAATATAGTTTGATAAAGCATTAATCTCCTTTTATGTGCCTGTAAGATTAGCATTCAAGGTTGATCAATCTGATAACCATCTACCCTGCACACAAAAAGTGGTACAAGTCGCATCAAACCTGAAACAAACACACATTATGTTTTAACCCTTTCCCAAACAACAAATTTTCGACTGTCCCAAATTGAAAGAGTTTTCAGACGACATTTCAATATGTGATGGAATTGAAATTTTTTTTTAGAAAGAGCAGACAACGTTACGAGCAATTTCTTCTTTTCCTACAATGTTTTCTAAAGTCATCTGCAACAAAGTAGTCAAATGTGGTTATCGTACGGGAAAAGGTTAAGAAGTTTAAACAATGAAGAAACACATCCAATTACTAGATAGATTGCTTTAAAAATTTTTGCAACACTTGTACAGAAATACCAATTAATGAAAAAAAATTAACAGGACAGCGGTAAGGGTGTTGGTCTCAGGATGTGAGGGTGGTGTGTTCAAATCCTGTGAGAAGAGAGGTCCACTTTGCGACCTTTCACTGATCCACATTTATCGCGACTACTATCTTTTCATTCCCAAAGCACATTCATGCAAGAGTGTTTGATATAAGGTGATGAAGCTTGTTTCACAAATCAATATAGAATAACAAAGAGCTTAGAATTAACTGAGTAGGATAGAAATTATAAACACAAATAAGTGAAATAGCTCATACTAGTTAGTGTGTTTAGCCATAATTTGAAGCCAGCAGGTGCAATGACGTTAACCCTTTACCAAACGCTAAGATTTCAACTGTTCTAATAGTTCCCAGGGAAATAAAACAAGTTCTGCTTTTGTCTCTTTAAACGCATGACAAACAACAAATTTTTGACTGTTCCTAATTGAAAGAGTTTGCAGCTGACATTTCAAATTGTGATGAAATTGAAAAACAATCTTCTGATGGAACAGAAAACATTGTGGAAAAAGGAGAAATTGCTAGTTAAGAGCAATTTCTCCTTTACCCACAATGTTTTCCAGAGTCATCTGCAACAAACTGGTCAAATGTCATTATTGTTTGGTAAAGGGTTAAAACAGTAATCCTCAAAGAAAGGGACTGACAGTTTTATGAAGAGAGGGAATTTAGCCATTCCGTGTGATTTGATTCCTGTGAAGATCTCCAAAGACAACCCACCAATTTGTCCTCTCTATTGATTCTTTAGCTTATTGCATTAGCTAATCATTTATCAGACTTTGAGGCATCCCCCTGTAACTTGCTGTTGGAATGCTGAAATTCCATTTTAACCCTTTACCAAACAATAACGACATTTAAACCACTTTGTTGCAGATGACTCTGGACAAAATTGTCACAAGCAATTTCTCCTTTACCCACAATCTTTTCTACTCTATCGGAAGATTGCTTTCCAATTTCATCACATTTTGAAATGTCGTCTGCAAACTATTTCAATTTGGGGCAGTTGAAAATTTGGTGTTTGGTAAAGGGTTAAGCAAGGGCATTTAAGTCTGTTAGTATCAAGGGTTTGGTGCAAGCCTGTAGTAAGCTCTTTGCTGGGTCCTGCATGGCCCAGTTGTAAAGGAAGCGGACTTAGAACTTGGGGATCCCGGGTTCAAGCCCCACAAACACCTCTGGTATTGTTTGAGTGACCTTTCGCAAGTCACTTCAGAACCTAGTACTGGTTGATCCAGGAAAGCTGTAAAGTAACTGAAAAATTGTTGATCTGGCGTAAAGCATCATACTAAAACAGCAGAAAGTTCTTCAGGTTTGTGAGCATATACTGTAGCATTGGTTTGTGGATGAACACACTTTTCAACAACCTTTCATCTTTTTTGAGTCACAGTTATTTTTTTCTTGGTTAGAAAAATGATGTCATCACAGGCCATCATTAAGAGCATACTAGCCCTCAGAAAAACTGCAACCCTGGGTAATATGAGTTACAAATTATGATAGAATATGTTGAAACATAACGAAAAACCACAGGATCTTGACAATATAACATCTACACTATTTATTATCCATTTTCAAAGTGCTATTTTCATAAATTTGGTGCCAACCAATTTAACTTCTTTGTTTACATTTGAGTAAAACCTAAAATAACAAAGAGCGCTCGGATTAATGAGTGGCGATGACCTGGTTAGAAAAATCACATGAAACACAAGAAAATACTATCATTGATCTAATATTAACAACGTGAACATTCAAAATGGTGAATTTCGTAGGTTTTATTGGTTCCCAAAGTTTCTCAGCTGACCCTGTTTTAGCGCTAGTTATAAACAAACCATATAGTATTCACTCTTTTTAAAGAATCCTGTGCATGTTTACAGACTGAATACCTCTGTAAAATGGAATTTAAAGTACTTTTAAGTTAGTTTTTAATCATTTTAGAACTTTCACTATTTTAGTGTAAATGAGTGCAAGTATAGATGGCTTTAATAGTTCATCATTCTGCTTGTACTGATTTTGGAGCCTCCATGGCCTAATTAAGTGTAAAGATTTTGAAATCACAAGGCCTGTCTCTGTGTGGGCGACGACTTTTGAATATTCATGAAAGATATTAAGTCTCCGGACTGACTAACAGAATGCCACCTTGACCAGCACGAATAGGCAGTTGAGTATGGGGTCTTCCTCCATCATTAAGAGTTGGGCATAGCAGAGTCTTCCCGAAGTATTTTAAGTGCTGTGGAACCCCAACAACTGAATTTTATAATTATAAGCACTCCTGGTCTTGAATTGATCCCAATGTGCTAAAGAAATTTGCCCACAGCATTTTGAATTTGTCCCACAGCTGATCAACATGCTTGTAACACCGTTTTTTTATATTTGACTTTGTTTAAAAGTAGTATTTTTGTCTACAAAGAATTCTACAGTTTCACCATTTAAGGATGCATCTGTAATTACCCCAGGGCCTGAACAAAATTCTGGGGAAAACCCTGAGCATAGCAACATAACTGAAATTTTAATGTTGACAAGATGTGAAAACCCCCAAAAATAATTAAAGTACTGGGCTGTTTGAAAACACATATAAAGTAATTGTTTATCCTTCAACCTGGATCATGTTGCTGATTCTATTCAAAAGCAATAACAGACAACGTATTTAATATATCAAAATTGACATTATTTTTCCATTGAAAAACATACTGGGACCAATGAAAAAAATTTAGGCTTATGCAAACAGGTTAGATCCAGGCCAGCCGCCAAGAATATTGGCGGCTTGCCTGTAATCTAACCTTTTTGCTACTCTTGGTATCTTTCCTCAACAAAATTAACAGGTATTTAGGGTTTTGGAAAGCAGATGACTCCAAAATCTATTTTTTTAGAAATTTACCCAGCATTCTAAGGGTTTAAGCAAATTCTAATTTTGTAACAGTGGTTTATCTAGTCACTGTTTAACACATTTATTTCTACCCCTCATTGAATTAAATCTCACTTGACTGCATCTACTGTAGAAATTATCAGAAGTCAGTGCGACAAAACAAAAAAAAATGTTTGTAAACAAATTATTTCTCTGTTTGCCACAATGGTTTCGACCTTAAATCATGAATAAAATCATCTTCATCCGAACCTCAATATGAGGATATGGGTTAATGCTTATAGCGCTAGAACCGACTTCATGCTTATGCTTACAGGTTAAATCACAGGTCAACCGCCAATTTACTTGGCAGCTGGCCTGTGATCTAACCTGTGTGCTACTCTGAGTATCTTTCTACAACACAATTAAGCAGATATTTAGGTTTTGAAATCAGACGGCACAAAAATCTATTTAAAGAAATATACCTAGCATTCTTAGGGTTAAAAGTGTATATGAATAAAATATTGAGGTAATAAGCTGCAATCTGCCATAGCAACAATGATTTAAACTACCTGTTGTTACAATCTTATCTATCAATCCTTTCTTCCCGTTTTGCTCAAACCTCTGTTGTCCCCAGCTTTAACTCGCTATATTGTGATATTCAGAAGAACCTGTTAACAAGAACAATTGATATTCCTCATCAAATCCCATGTTGTAAGAGCCTGACAGTCAGAGATGTTACTAGTGTCTCGGGAAATAAAACAAGTTCTGCTTTTGTCTCTTAGAACGCGTGACAAAGAAGTTCCCTGTTAGACTTGGTCGAGTTTCCCGTATTTCTCTTCAGTCGACATCTTGTCCCATAATGCCTCACTTTGACATATCTTCAGCTGAAAAATTTAGAAAACAATGTGACATAAGGAGAAATTGATCAGGTTGAGCAATCCCACAAAATTCCATATAAGGGACGGTGTTAACCCTTATAGTGCCGGAACAGACTTCATGCTAATACAAACAGATTAGATCCAGGTTGCTGCCAAGTAAATTGGCGAAAGGCCTTTGATCAAACCTGTTTGCTACTCTGTGTATCTTTCCTCATCAATTTCAATTTTAAGGTTTTGGAAAGCAGACAACACCAAAATCTATTAATAGAAAATTCCCAGCACTATTAGGGTTAATGCCTTCTGTCGTGACTCTCATCTAAACCAGGAAACAGTTTCCGAGGAAGACTTGTAAGTATCGACAGATCTCCCCCTCCCCCCAACTTTACAACATTAACGTCTCAATGCGTACATAAAAGACACATTTTTCCGGATTTCTCCTTCTTAAACAAGTTATATACACCAGCGAGGGTAATTAAGGTCATTGCTTAACTTTCTATATTTGATATTACCTTGTTTGTAGGAATTGGGGGTTTAATCAGCTTTTATACAACTATTATACAGGTTCATGTAAGAATTAAACAGCGTACTTATCCATGGTGTCCCGCATGATCCGGTGATTTAGGGTTTTTTCTTTGTAAAGTAGTGTAAAACATTTTAAAGTAAAGCACTTGAAGAATACATTTGATTAGAATATAACTGTTATATAATTGAGATTGCATAAAATCATTATATATGATAAAATATGTATAATGTATATAACATATGTATAATGTATATAACATATGTATAATGTATATAATATATGTATAATGTATATAATATATGTATAATGTGTATAGTATATGTATATAATGTATATAATATATGTATAATGTATATAATATATGTATATAATGTATATAATATATGTATAATGTATATAATATATGTATATAATGTATATTATATATGTATAATGTATATAATATATGAACATGCTGGTTGACCTAGACAGTAAGCTGGTATTCCCAAGTATAGTACAGACAAACCTTAGGCCTGATATCGTGTTATGGTCTAATACAGGAAAGCGACTCATCGTGATTGAGTTGACAGTACCCTGGGAAACCAGATGTGAAGAGGCCTATGAAAGGAAGAAAGCGAAGTACACAGAGCTCCTCGACGAGTGTAAACAACGAGGCTGGCATACATGGCTCTTCCCGATAGAAGTAGGCGCGAGAGGATTCTGTTCTCAATCTGTGTGCCGGCTGATGACAGCAATAGGGTCCACAGGCAGGGATAGGCGGAGGACTATCCAGAAACTGAGCCAAGCAGCTGAACGTTCCTCTAGCTGGCTGTGGCTGAGACGAGAAGAAAAGGAGTTGGAAGAAGTAGAGCTATCGACAATCACACCGTTCCTACGGTGGCCCCACCCTCTATCAGATGTACATGGTTCAGGGGCGAAACATCCATGACGGAGGGATTCCATGCTGAAGATGATTGTTGATTTGCATTCTCAAACCACCTCACTCACAACAGGTGCTTAAGACTGTTTCATACTCAACTTGACAACTGGGCAACCAGTGACTTCTAGGAAAGACTGGATGACAACCGAGAACAGATTGGTGACACTGGAGAGACAGATGACCACCAGGAACAGACTGGTACCGGGGCACTAGGGTTAGCCGCCCGAAATGCAGTTTTCGAGAGAAAACACCCACACCCAAGCTACAGACTCCAATACAAAGAGATACCCCCAGAGTCTTCCGAGAGGGGGGGAGGATGAAAGACTCACATGGACAGATTTTATGGAATCGAAACAGCCCGCTCAATCGACTATGAATGAAACATCAGGAACAGTGACATGCCCGTGTGGAAAGGTTTGCAAGAACAATCGTGGTCTGCGAATCCACCAAGGAAAATCTGGTTGCCAGCGTGTGAAGCCCCAAACACAGCGCTTAGTTGTAATGACTAGTGAGACGCAGGAGTACCCCAGTCAGGACTCAACCCACAGTACTGAGGAACCCCCCGTTTTCGAGACAGCACACGATGTCATCCGGGAACCAGAGGCGGAGGAAGAAGACCCACTCATGGAGCTACTTAAGCTTGACTGCAGCCAGGAAACACGACAGCAAACTATTCTAGATAGACCCGCCTAGACCCGGCTACGAGATATAAGAAAGCAAGGATCAAGTGGCCCAAGGCATCAGAAAGGACATCATGGAAACTCCTAGATGAGGACCTAGACCCTATTCTCGAAGCATCCATGCAAGGACCAGTGGACCGGAAGCTTCACACCCTCACTACTATAATCTATTCAGTAGGAAAGGAACGGTTCGGAATAGAGGAACCAAAGGTGCACAAAGAGACTCCTAAAGTCAACAGGAGGCAATCCCGCATTGAGAAACTGAGACGTGAACTCAGACAGTTAAAGCGACGCTACCGAAATAGCTCATCATTGGAGAGACTCGGTATATCCCAACTAAGGGAGTCAACACATACTCAACTGAAATCTCTGCGGAAAGCTGAAAACACGAGGAGGAAGGCCAGGGAGAGGGCCAAGAAGAGAATGGCGTTGCAAATAACCCATACAAGTTTGCGCGAAATCTGCTAGACAAGGAGCGGTCCGGAGTGCTTGAGACCAATATCAAAGAGGTTGAAAAATACCTTCATGAGACACATTCCGACAGCAATCGAGATGACGCACTAGGGAACTGTGATCGCATAGAAGCAGCAGCACCTCCAGAGGTCGAACTCTTAACATCAGAGCCAACGCTGGGGGAAGTGAAGGACACCATCAGGAGAGCTAGATTTGGATCGGCTCCTGGACTAACGCCATCCCATACAAAGTATATAAGATGTGCCCTCTCTTACTGAAAAGATTATGGAGACTTTTGAAGGTGGTTTGGAGGAAAGGCAAAGTACCATCAGCTTGGAAAGAAGCAGAAGGAATATTCACACCCAAGGAAAGGAACTCCAAGAATATTAACCAGTTCCGGACCATATCACTATTGAATGTGGAAGGGAAGACATTCTTCGCTATCCTTGCTAGAAGGCTTACGACTTACCTTACTGCCAACAGATACATAAACACCTCTGTCCAGAAGGGAGGCGTTCCCGGTTTCTCAGGTTGTGTAGAACATACAAGTGCAATCACTCAACTGATTCGAGAGGCAAAGGCGGGGAAGAAGGACCTCACAGTTGTCTGGCTCGACCTTGCTAATGCATATGGTTCCATTCCTCACCAATTGATCTACACAGCCCTTCAACACTACCACATCCCAGACCAAGTTCAGAAAATTATCCTCAACTACCTGGATGGTATCAAACTCCGGTTTTCTGTTGGTGACCAGCTGACGGACTGGCAGAAGTTGGAGAAAGGAATTGTCACGGGGTGCACAGTTTCCGTGGTACTTTTCATCATGGGAATGAACCTTCTGATCAATGCAGCCCTCAGAGAGACACGCGGTCCGAAGACAGATTCAGGGATTTACCTGCCATCCATTAGAGGCTTCATGGACGACCTCACCCTCACCACTACAACCCATGTACAGGCGAGATGGATGTTGACAGCCCTTACAGATGTCGCTTCATGGGCCAGGATGAAATTCAAAGCTGTAAAATCCAGATCTCTAATTATCAAAAAGGGCAAACCGACAGATAGATTCATCCTCCGAGTACAAGATGAGGAGATCCCATCAATCATGACGAATCCGATCAAGTGCCTTGGGAAATGGTTTGATGCAAGCTTGCAGGACAGCGACAATGCTAGAAAGCTTGAGAGGCAAGTAGAAGAGGGTCTGAAGAAGATAGACCGCAGCAACCTTCCAGGAAAGTTCAAAGCCTGGCTTTACCAGCATGCCCTTTTACCAAGGCTAATCTGGCCAATGATGCTGTACGAGGTACCAAGCTCAACAATAGAAGCCTTGGAAAGGATCACCAGCAGACACCTAAGAAAGTGGCTTGGAATTCCCCCCAGTTTTCCAGTGTAGGGCTGTATGGAAAGAGCAACAAGCTTCAACTCCCACTGTCCTCACTGGTGGAGGAATTCAAGACTGCAAAGACAAGACTGGTTCTTACTCTAAGAGACTCCCCAGATGAGCAAATCCGTGAAGCAGGGATTGCCACACGTACCAGCAGAAAATGGTCAGCTGTAGAGACTGTCAGCCAGGCAGAGAGCAACCTCAAGCATCGAGACATTGTCGGAATGACCGCTGTCGGACGTCAAGGGTTAGGTGCGACGAAAACACGTTTGTGGAGCCGGGCAGACCAGAAAGAGAGGCGAGCCATGATCCAGACAGAAGTCAGGAGAGCAGAAGAGAACACTAGACAAGCTAGAGCGGTAGAGATGGGAACACAAGGGGCATGGACAACATGGAACACGATAGACAGGAAACTAACCTGGGATGACATCTGGAAGTATGAGCCACTCAGACTTTCCTTTCTCCTCAGGTCAGTCCACGACCTCCTACCATCCCCAGCAAACCTATGCCGATGGGGGCTAACAACAGATCCAAACTGTAAGCTCTGTGATCGTCCCGCAACTCTGGAACATGTTCTTTCTTCCTGTTCTACAGCACTGTCTCAAGGAAGATACAGATGGCGTCATGACAACGTCCTCAGAGAGGTGGCTGACTGGTTGGAACAAGAGAGAAAGAAGGAGCGTAGGAGTAACTCGCATCATAGAATCAACTTTGTGAAACGGGTGAAACTACACAGCGACAGCTACCACAGAAATCGTCGTCAATCCTCGATGGTACAACAGGTTGGAACATGCTGGTTGACCTAGACAGTAAGCTGGTATTCCCAAGTATAGTACAGACAAACCTTAGGCCTGATATAGTGTTATGGTCTAATACAGGAAAGCGACTCATCGTGATTGAGTTGACAGTACCCTGGGAAACCAGATGTGAAGAGGCCTATGAAAGGAAGAAAGCGAAGTACACAGAGCTCCTCGACGAGTGTAAACAACGAGGATGGCATACATGGCTCTTCCCGATAGAAGTAGGCGCGAGAGGATTCTGTTCTCAATCTGTGTGCCGGCTGATGACAGCAATAGGGTCCACGGGCAGGGATAGGCGGAGGACTATCCAGAAACTGAGCCAAGCGGCTGAACGTTCCTCTAGCTGGCTGTGGCTGAGACGAGAAGAAAGGAGTTGGAAGAAGTAGAGCTATCGACAATCACACCGTTCCTACGGTGGCCCCACCCTCTATCAGATGTACATGGTTCAGGGGCGAAACATCCATGACGGAGGGATTCCATGCTGAAGATGATTGTTGATTCGCATTCTCAAACCACCTCACTCACAACAGGTGCTTAAGACTGTTTCATACTCAATATGTATAATGTATATAATATATGTATAAAATGTATATAATATATGTATATAATGTATGCATAATCCAGTTGAAGGCTTCAGCCGAAACGTTGAAATGATACTATAATGTTTTGACTAATAACGTGTTGTTGTCAAACTTTTTCCAACAAAATAAAATAATTATGAATTTTTTCTTTTTCTTCAGTTTTCTTTGAAGTGATACATAAGTATAAGCATAATTGACTACAATTAACTTGAAATAAACTTGTTAGTTGGATTCGGGGTTTTAATCAGCTTTCATACAGTAATAATACAAATTTATGGAAGAAACAGCTTACTTATCCATGGTGTCCAGCGTGATCTAGTGGTTAAGGTTGTGAACTTTTTTAACCCAGTGGTTCTGGATTTGATCCCCACCAGTACATCTGGCCCACCAGTACATCTGGTCTGGTAGACATGTCTGAAGACAAACCTATTTTCAGAGCTTCTGCCTAGAACTGATCCCATGAGGAAAGTCGACATATGTTTATTTCTTAACCCATTACAAAACAATAACGACATTTGACCACTTTGTTGCAGACGACTCTGGAAAACATTCTGGGAAAAAGAGGAATTGCTCGTGAACGAGCAATTTCTCCTTTTCACACAATGTTTTTTGTCCTATCAGAAGAATAGCTTTCAATTTCATCACATTTTGAAATGTCATCTGCAAACTCTTTCAATTTGGAACAGTCGAGAAAATTGGTGTTTTGTAAAGGGTTGAAGTACCACTGGCAAAAACAGGGGTTCTGGATAGCCAAGCAGTTGGAATTTTGGACATAAAACTTGGAGGACTTGCGTTAGAGCCCAACCATGCCATTGGTTTTCTGGCAGGGTCCTTTGGTAAGGCACCTCCCAGCACTAGCTGTTGTTTATAAAGTGTTATCTTTCCCACAACACACAAACTCAATAAAAAGCATTTGATAAGCCTCCCTATGCATGCTTCTTGTTATTGTCCATTAAATGAGATTTTTATCATGTCTTGTTGATAGAATTAGCACAAATTTAAATGAAAATAGAATAAAAAGATACACCTTAATTGATTCGGAAATTGGTGTAGTTAAAAAAATATCATATTAAGAAATTGTCTAGTGTGTACCTATGATTTAATGGATTTAATGGAAAAATCATTAAAATATGCTATTCGCAACTCTACTTGACTCTTAAAGACATATTATATTGGCCTTCCTATTATTAAAAGAGGGTCAAAACAATTAAAGCTGTGTGTTCACAGATTATGAGGAAACTTGGATGTTGAAATTTGACTACTTTAATACTGTAAAACAGCTGTATTGTTGTATAGGGTACACTGAAGAATAGCTATTTAAAGTGAAATAGTTTATATCTAAGTAATTTAGAATCTGGACGATAGATATGTATTATGTATTCAAAAGATACAAAAGCATTGTAGGGATTTTTGACGTCCATCACATACTGACTGGAGATCCATAGCTATATTGATACCTTCTGAATTAATTTTGCATTCAGAGGCTTTTTTTCATGAAATATTATACCTCCATACACAAAGCCGAATTGTTTCAATGGCTTCGGATTTAACTTGCAAATTTATTTACATGTGATCAAGAGATTTAAAAGCTTTTTGAAAAAGTAGCAAGCCAAACCGAACTGTTTCAATAGTTTTTAATTTAATCTTGACTTGCAAATTTTCTCATGTATGATCAAGAAGCTTATCCCTTTACCAAATGCCAAATTTTAGACTGTCCCAAATTGAAAGAGTTTGCAGTGGACATTTCAAAATGTGATGAAGTGGAAAAATAATCTTCTTAAAGGGCAGAAAACATTGTGGGAAAAGGAGAAGTTGCTCATTAAGAGCAATTTCTCCTTTTCCCACAATGTTTACCAGAGTTGTCTGCAACAAAATGGTCAAATGTTGTTATTGTTTGGGAAAGGGTAAAAACCTCATAATAAAGTAGCCTGTGAGACTGGCTTACAAAAAGATTGCATACTACTTAATGAATACATGGAATCATGGATAGGTGTATTGACTGTTGTAAAGTAATTGGAACAATGTTCAAAATAGTGTAAGAAATAAGTTTAGCATAACCATTTGATTGTTTAGAATAATTGAATTAACTGACCATTGTGTCTTTCCAATATTTATTGAATATTTATTGAAAATAACTTTTGAAAGAATCTGTTAAAACAAATTTTTATTAGTTCATGTAGGATTTGACCTGTTCCACAATATCAAGTGTCTAAATTTGACCTGTTCCCCAATAAATTTCTGAATTAAAAACATCAGAAAAAAAATAACAAAGAAAAATTCTGTCATCTCTATGATGGCTGGTATAGCTGGTATAGCAACTATCGAAAAAGAAAAGAAATTTCTTGAGACAAACAATTTCTTCTCTTTTTACAATAGTTTTACTTCACAACTTGTGTATCCAAATGAAAGATTATGAAATAGGACAAGTCTCCTTTAGCAAGGTTAGAAAGGGTCTGTTGTAACCAAATTTTTATTGGTGCCGACTTAACAGATTTAACCCTTATAGTGCTGGCACCGACTTCATGCTTATGCAAACATGTTTATTCCAGGCCAGTGGCCAAGTAAATTAGTGGCTGGCCAGTGATCTAACTTGTTTGCTACTCTCAGTATCTTTCCTCATCAAAAATAAGCAGATATTTAAGGTTTTGGAAAGCAGACGACACAAAAATCAATTTTTAGAAATTCTTTACCCAGCATTCTAAGGGTTTACCCATTACCAAATAATAACGACATTTGATCAGTATGTTGAAGATGATGCTGGAAAACATTGTGAGAGAAGGAGAAATTGCTAGTTAATGAGCAATTTCTCCTTTTTTATAAATGTTTTCTACCCCCATCAGAAGATTATTTTCCAATTTCATCACATTTTGAAATGTCGTCTGCAGACTCTTCCAATTTGGAACAGAAGGAAATTTGGCGTTTGGTTAAGGGTTAAGACACACTTATTGGGGAACAAATCCACTGTAAATATCAGAGTGACCCAACTGTTTGAGTGCACCAATGAAGGAGGGATTTTCTGGATGTAAGGTTGTTTCATGTTTGGATAAAGTGGGCACTGTGAGAAATAAAGTGGTTGTGCTGTGTTTCTGGAAAAATAAGGAAATTATTCTAAATTACACCTTAATCCGCTTTGAGAGATAACACCAATATTTGGATATTTTGGCTCAAGTGAAATGAATAGCAAGTGTCATTATAGATGATTATTTTGCTATATATGTTTTTTAAGTACTATTTCTATATTCGAGAGAATACATTGCTTTGCGCAAGCATTTTGTAAACTTATTGCAGATTTTTTTTCTAGTGTATTTTAGTGGTTTTTTTTATAAAGCAGTGTAAAACACAAAGTACTCGAAGATTACATATGGTTAGAATACAAATGTTAAATTGTTGAGATTGCATGAAACCAAAATGAAATTATTCATTTTCTTCAGTCTTCTTTGAAGTGATGCATAAGTATAAGTATTTACAACATTTAGTTTGTATGAGTTGAATTGTTTAAGAACCGTCTCTAGAAAATTGATTTCATAGTTAAGATTGATAAAAAAAAATTGCATGAGAGCAATTAAGCAAAATACAGTAACTCGTCTTTTGTGTCAATGTTTTCTTTCAAATATTGCAAAGAAAGTGTTATTTTTCATTTTCAACAATTGTTGTTTGCTGTTGTTTAATTTGGACCGGTCATGATATCTTATGCAGGGGAGTGAATAACGGACCCCTGCTAAGGATTCAAGAATTTTTTGTTTTTTATTATGAGCTTCACAAAAGGTAAATGGCCATTCATGGAAACATAATTTGTTCATGAAATTCAAGAAAAGATTCATGAACATCAGGTACAGGTTCAAGAATATATTCATGAACCTGTTCTTAATGTCCATGAACATGTTCATGAATTTCATGAACAAATTGATAACCCGCTTTGTATTCATAAATGGCCATTTAACAATATTGAGTATTCATTAAGTTCAAGAACAAGTCCTTGAATCGTTTACAGAGTAGATGGTAGAATTAATCTCAAATTTGGTCCTTTGGAAGAATTGGTGCACAAATTGTATTGACTGGTCAACAAAACCCCACCCCAATGTTTGTAGGAGATGTTTCAAAAATGAGTGCTATAAAAAGAATGATCGTGTACATATGTGCATTTGTTTGTCGAAGGCTTCAACATAATTTCATTGGTTTAACCATTATGATTATTCTTTTTGAGGCGTTTTGTTGATCGGTCAATTTTGAGAATTGCCTTAATCACTTAAATCTGAGCACACCAACTGACTGATCACCAAATGGCAGTTGGATAAACATTTAAACCAGAGTATTCCATTATCAAACAATAACGACATTTGACCAGTTTGTTGCAGATGACTCTGAAAAACACTGTGGGAAAAGGAGAAATTGCTCTTTACGAGCAATTTCTCCTTTTTCCACAATGTTTTCGGCCCTATCAGAAGGTTACTTTGCAATGTCATCACATTTCGAAATGACATCTGCAAACTTTTTCAATTTGGGACTGTTGAAAATTTGGCATTTGGTAAGGTGTTAACAAAAGGATCGATCAGGAGTTCAATAAAAGGCTATCCTAAGTCCTTCACAAAAGTGAAGTGCTTAGAATAGTCTTGCACTGAATGCTTGAGTAAAACAAACCTTCGAACAACAAATGCCTTTTGTATCATTTGCTTTCAATTGCTCCTATTTTGTAAACAACTCTGATAAATAAAAAGGCAGGGAATTATGTCCGATGTTGAATCATTATTTACGGAAAAATGACTATAATCATTTTGACTTTCAGTACTGAACATAATGGCTATTTTTCTTCTTTTATTCTAATGACATTTGACCAGATATATGGCAAACAAAATTTTTCTGAATCAATGTTTAATGACTTTAGGGATGATCCTGTTATTTTATGAGTTTAACCTTTTCCCAAACAATAACACCATTTGACCACTTTGTTGCAGATGACTTTAGAAAACATTTGGGAAAAGGAGAAATTGCTCGTTACGAGCAATTTTTCCTTTTCCCACAAGGTTTTCTGCTCTATCTGAAGAATAATTTTCAATTTCATCACATTTTGAAACGTCGTCTCTTTCAATTTGGGACAGTCCAAAATTTTGTGTTTGGGAAAGGTTATTTTGACAGGACTATTCTTACAAGTACCTACAATGATGGGCATGGAAATGAGATAAAGACGGTTGTTAAGGAAATTTCACTTTATCAGTTCTTTGTGGTCCTTTCGCATTCATATTATAACATGACAAAATTTATTCAGCATTCAACATATAAAAACATGTTTCTAGCCTATAATATATACACAGTTTCATGCAGGCTTAATTATCATAGTTTTTGATGCACCATTAACAACATTCAATCAATCAATAAGGTGGGAAATATTTCTTTTAACTTCACGTCTGCAAGCATTTCTAAAGTCGCCTACTGCTACTGTGTGGACATTGTTATACATGAGAGGATGAGTTGATTGGTGTTTGTTGCACTAAATGATGACCATATGCTGACTAATGTTTGTTCATGGGCCCTCTGTAATCAGTTAGGTTTGGCTGAATTGGATTTCCGAATGCTTTCTTGTTTTCACTCTTCCTTTTGTACACAGCTTTGAAGCAGGAAACCATCAAAACCATCAAGACAAAATGAGAATTTGCTCATTCTGAGCAAATTTTCATTTTGTCTAAATGATTTTCATAACTATCAATCAATCAATCAACCAATCAACTTTTTCTGATTTCCAATACATTCGAGCCTCGTTTATCCGAAGACTTTTGTTCCCAGGAGTAATTTTTGTATTAACGAACAATCCAGAATAAACAATCGGTGAGTTTCCAGTGAAATGTTTACCTTTACACCGTTTTTCATAATAATTACTATGAAGTAAAAAAAACAACGTAATAGTTGAAAATGATTGTCAGACATTGTCCCCTGATCGCTGTCAATGCAGCGAGTTAACACATATTACAAACTCGACTTTCTGCCCGCGATGATAATTACAATTAGGTTTGACAAGTAAACTGACTAAATGAGAGATTTACAAACAATCAACACTTTTCTTTAACGCTACACTTTGTGACATTTTATGGTCAAGCATACATGCTAATTTGCCAAAGGTGTAAATGTTGGATTACCATATTGTCAATGAACGTAGGTTACTGCAAAAAAAAAATCATTATGCTGGTTTCCATATAAGTCGTGCGCATATACTATTAGAAGTTAGGCTTGGTCCGACTTTTATTGTCCAGAGCCAGAACGCGGATTTTCCGGATTAAACAGTGGAATTAATGAAGGTAAGGACTGTTCCCTACCAATTCTGTTTGGATGGCAAATAATAGGGATTATAACGTTCGGACTATGGAGGCTCGACTGTAATCAATAAATCAATATAATTATCTAGTATTTTTGACAACTGATGTTAAAGTTGTCTGCTTTAATTCTTAGAATGCTGGGTATTCTTCTCAAACAGACTGTTTTTTGTCTGCTTTCCAAAGACCTTTAATATCTGCTTGATTTTGATGAGGAAATATACTCAAGGTAGCAAACAGGTTAGATCACAGGCCAGACGCCAATTTACTTGACGGCTTGCCTGGATATAATGGCCTGGATCTAAACTATTTGTATAAGCAAGAAGTTGGTTCCAGCACTATTAGGATTAAAGCAGAAATCTTAAAGAGTAAAAGGATTAGAAATGTCATCGTGCCTTGAGATTATTAGATAAGAGGCTTAAATACCGATATCAGTGAAATGTTTTTTCGTTCCTTCCATTGTTTGTTGATCCCCCCAAGCACTAATGAGAGTAGAGTATTGCCGGAAATGATGCTTTTACGTAACATGATAGCCTGGCGTAAATTGTGACAGGTTTATGATGTGTAATAGCGTGAAAGATTTAACCATCAATGCTATAATACCTTGAGTATGTTCTCAACTTGTATACAGACTACGTGACTCTGTATTATCTTTCTTACTTAATCCTGATTTTATTTGTCATTTGCTGAGGAAGACCCAGTCACTGGGGTGTGCAGCAGGCGACTAGATTTTCGAATAAACTGATTGGTTAATATTCTTTAGGTAACTCTTCGGACCTTGTCAATACTTGTTGGGTTTTTGTTTGGGCAATATTGATCATGCATTATTGACATGATAATTAACGAGGTTTAGATTAGGGATGTGTTTTGTTTGCTTACTTCTTGAGAACCTCAGTGACCTTGAGGTTATGGTACAGAACTTGAAGTCAGATGGTCCTTTCCTGCGTGGATTCAAATCAGTTTTTTGGGGAATTTAGATTTTCATGAGAGGTAGTCTCTCTGCTGCCTGATGAAACAGTGATGGTTCTACTTGGCTTGACCATTTCTTATGGACAGTTTAAGATTGGAGTCTTCCTCCATCGATAATGAGGCAGTCATTTCAATAAAACTCCAATATTGTGGACATGCTAGTATAAAACAGTTACAGACAAACTACTTTATTTCCTCCCCAGGGGCCTCCGTGGCCTTGTGGTTAGAGTACAGAACTTGAAATCACATGGCCCCTCTCTGTGTGGGTTCAAATCCTGAAAGGGATATTGATTTTCATGAGAGGCAGTCTCCCGACTGACTTACGGATTGCCGATGGTTCTACCCGCCTTGACGATTCCTTATGGGCAGTTGAGTATGGGGTCTTCCTCAATCATTAAGAGTCGGGCATCGCTACATAACTGAAATAATGTTGATGTGATGTAAAACCCATATAAAAAAGAATAAAAAGAAAATTCCTCCCCAGACCCAATATTGTGGATGCTTGTTAGAATGACCTTTTGCATACAATCCAAGCCTATATTTTGAGGGTTCAATGCAATACTATTGTATATTCTTCATAAACTTGAAACACTTACCATGGTCTTGCACTGAGCCCATGAACTGCTTTCTATGTAATTCATTCATGAAATCCTTTCAGAAGTAATAAATTGATTTTACAATTGGAGGGTTCAATGCAAGACTGTAGTAAGTGTTTCACAAACATAAGGCACTTGCTATAGACTTGCACTTGAACCCTTGACCTACCAATGGGTTCCACTAGGTTTGTAAAAGTACATGCAAAGACTCTGTAATTTAAATTATTTGGACCTTTAAAGGTGCTTGTTCACAGATGAGGAAATTTGGGAGTCTTTCAATAGCAACTTTTGAGATATACCACATATCAACTGTACATGCATAGATAAAGTGATGCTTCTTGAACTGAATATCCTTTCAATAGCTACTTTTTATTGTATACCAAACAACAGAACACAAACCATATTGTTTCAACAACGATGTATTTTGTCTTGCAAATTTTACTTCTGTGAACAAGCACCTTTAAATGATTAACGTGTTCAGTGTGGCTTGGCTGTCTTTAAATCCGCCTCGTCTGTGGGAATGTCTAGCCTACTCCTAATTTGCTCATTACTGACTGTTTAGGCTACTTGAATATGCATCCCAAATGGCCAAATTGTCGTTGGATTTGAGACTGGACATACCATGTTAACCCTCCCTTGTTAGTCATCATTAAGTGTGTGGCTTTTGTGTGTCTAAGTTTCCATGTTTATCATGGCTTCAACATTGCTGTAAACTGTCAACCAAGATGGTCGCCTTGTCTTTATTATATATAAACCCATGAGAAATCTTCTCTTATAAGTTATGGCAGAAGCACAAAACTTGAAATCACATGGCCCCCCGCCCTCTGCATGGTTTTAAATTCCGATGACAGCATTTGGATTTTCATGATAGGAAGACTCCCAACTGACTTACAGAATGCTGAAGGTGTTCCCGGCTTAGTCAGCCTGTACTGTTTGGCCCAGTGTTTAAGGTGGTGGACTTAGAAATATGGGGTCTGGTTTTGTGGTAATGACCTTTGGCAAGTCATTTCAGAGCCCTAGCCTAGTACTGGTGGATCCAGGAAAGGTGTTACATATCTGAAAAAATGTTGATACGGTTTTAAACACCATGCAAACAAACAAACCAGTAGCAACTGTTGACTTTCAGATTGACCTGTTTTTGCCAAGGACATCTTGGTTGTGTTTGGGGATTCTGAACTGTTTCATAGAGCATTTGAGACACCTTAAAGTTTTCATTGACTCCTTCCAATCAATTCTTTGTCCCAATGGAACTGCTTATGTATGTGGGTGTCTGGTATGTTGCAAAAATAGCTGCCCACGGGAGCCTTCTTGTGCTAGAACATGGTATGATCTAAAGGGAGATTACCCTTGTGTGTACTTTGGTATTCAATACTTTTTTCTGCGGTCTTATGTGCAGAACACATGTATAGGATGTTATGATGCCCCCATCCCTATCTGTACTTCTTCAACATTACCCTCTTCCATTATTTCTTGAAAAACATGTAAACATCATTCATACATATCAATAAAACACATTTAATTAACATTGTGAGGTGCCCATAACTTATGACTATAAAGTATAAAAAAGATAACCAACTCACCACTGCCCAAGCAGGGATGACCAAATTTTCTTGCTTCTTGTCAACCAATGACTGGAGGGAACAGTCTCAAATGCACCTCTTGGAAATGGGGAAAGTAGAAAGCCGGTTTCAGGTCATCAAAGGGAAGTTTTGGTGGTACTGATTAGTATCCAGAAAGTTAGGATATGGAAATGATTTTTGAGATATGACTGAAAAAGATGTATGAATCAATGCCCAAAACAAAGCAAAATGGTTAATGTGCAAAGAGAATGAAGCACCTAGCTTGAAAGACAATTGAATGTGTTTTGTAGAGACAGGAAATACTCTTGGGGGAGGCATTGCTGTAATGAAGAAGGTGGTGTTGTCATTGTTATTTGTAAACATGAATAGTTAATGGTTTTCCAGTGGGAGGATGGAAATCCTTCTCCTATTTTAGTAACAGCATTTGGATTTTCAAGAGAGGTAGTCTCCAAAATGACTTTTAAAAGGCTTGACCAGCCCATAAGGGCATTTAAGTATGATTACGAGAAGGGCATTGCAAAATGACTGAAATAATGTTTACGTGATGAAATACCCATATAGATGATAATAAATTTCCCATTTTAGCGCAATTTGCAGCTGATAGAATGAAAAGGATTGTCAGACTTACAAAATAGTTTAGTAAAAGCACTTTGTCTGCTGCTAATTGGCTTAAAGGAGTTCTATTAGGAAGAATTAATACTAGACAGACTGTTTATTTGTAGCCATGGTTGGTCAAATTCTTTAATACTCCACATTGTATTCATTTTGATGGTGGCCTTCATGGCATAGTGGTTAGAATGGAGTACAGAACTTGAAAACACATGGTCCCTTACTACATGGGTTTAAATCCTGGTGACTGTATTTGGATTTTGATAAGGAATAGTCCTGCGGTGAGAAAAGAAGTTATCTAAGACGGGCAATTCTGCCTTTTGTCACAATCGTTTTGCCCAATATCAAGAAACTATCCCATGATTTAAACCTTTTACCAAACGCCATATTTTTCGAATGTCTTAAATTGAAAGAGTTTGTAGACGACATTTCAAAATGTGATAACACTTGAAAGTAATCTCCTGATACAGTAGAAAACATTGTCGGAAAAGGAGAAATTGCTCATCATGAGCAATTTCTCCTTTCCCTCAGTGTTTTCCAGAGTCGTCGGCAACAAACTGGCCAAATGTCGTTATGGTTTGGTAATAGGTTTATAATGTGTTAAGGATTGAAAGCTCTATATTTATCCCTGTTGATGTAATTGCAGATTCATTAACACGTAGCATCGGTACATGAGGTTCAAATTTCAATGTTATCGGTAAATGTTTGTCTTCATTGTAAAGGCTTAATTGGGAAATATTTGCATGACTAACGAGCATAACATCTTTTCTCAATAGTTACTGGTTTTGTGTAATAAATGATTTAAAAGGATGTCCAACACTACCATACACATTGAACTACTTAACATGCACGCTAAGAACAGGTGTTAAACGCTGGGGCCGATTTACCCGGAAAATTGTAACCCTACACTTATATCCGAGGTGTATTTCACAGCTCTCGGAAATTCACGAGTAGTTCTGATTGAGGTAAAATATTCATAATCCCCCATTTTGAAACTCATTCAATCATCGGATTACTTTGGTTGTTTTTGGGTACACATTGGTCTGTGTTGGAACTATTTAGCTTAAAATGAATAGTACCGGCCTGACAGATGTTTACCAAAGTGACCGAAGCAATGGGATGTAAGAATAGATTTGAGAATGGTGGATTATTGGTACCTTTTTCCATTTCTACATGCAAGATTTTTTACATATTTTAGAAGTGGAGGCCACAGCAGATGGTATTTACAAGTATGAAATATTACAAGATATAAAATATAAACCATTGTAACAAAAGGAGTCTCCCCTCTTGGTATTTTGGGGTTTTTATTTTTAAAAAGAAAAATGCAAAGGGGGCCCAAAATGAGTCAGTATGAATATAAGAATAAATCAGGTTTAAAGAATGTCAAAATGTAACCGAAACTTTGTAAACAGGGCAAATGGATGAACCATGGATATTTACTGATTAGACATCCAAAGGGATGCTGATGCGTTTAGACAGCCCAGTTTATGGTTGAGACATTTTGTATTATCAATTATTCATTAACAGCAGACTTCCCTGTCATTTCCTGACTTTAAGGCTTATATATTTGGCAGTAGGATAGGGTCATCAAGGAACTAGAGTAGATTTATACTCGCTGATTTGGTTGGATTTTTATTTTAAGCTATTTCAGTTGTATTAAAGTTATATTGCGGTAGTTAGTGCACCAGTGTCCATCCAGAGAGGATTATTATAACAGGTTACATGAAGGAAACCAATAGGGTAAACAGTCCAAAGGGGGCCTCCGTGGCCTAGTGGTTAGAGTACAGACCTTGAAATCACATGGCCCCTCTCCGCGTGGGTTCAAATCCTGAGAGGGATATGGATTTTCATGAGAGGCAGTCTCCCGACTGACTTACGGAATGCGGATGGTTCTACCCACCTTGACCAGCCCTAATGGCAGTTGAGTATGGGGTCTTCCTCCATCATTAAGAGTCGGGAATCGCTACATAACTGAAATAATGTTGATGTGATGTAAAACCCATAAAAAAAAAAAAAAACAGTCCAAATTCAAAGCTGCTTGCTGCAGACAACAGCATGTTGTAGAAAAATAAATGGTTAAATGGTAAAACTGAAAATCTGTTGTATTTCATAATATTATTGTGATGTAAACTTTAATGCATGCACTTGCAAAAGAAGACTTTTGAAAGCAGGGTGATAAAATAAGAAATTTTCTCACCCAATAGTGTCTTTCTACTCATCATAAAGAAATTATCACTCTTTACTGCTTTCTTTTGATTGGAGTGTGCTGTTGTTAAATGTACTAGTCTAAAAGCTCTCATATGAGGTAATGAGCCAAGGTGTTGTTTTTCTCACAGTATGAATGTCAATGACTGCTCAAAGACTTGTCTGTCAATGGCACAGGAAATGGCTTCTAAGTGATATTCTCGCATACTTCTAACCCTTTCTCTGACACATCCAACCTTTATGTTGCGTCTGCTGTTTTCATATATACTTCTGTGACAAAAGGATCAACTTCTATGAAACCACAATGCATCCGTTCCATCACAATGCCTTAACCTTTGTTTCATGAAAAGATGCAATTTTCATTTTTTTTTCATTGCTTTTTTGATTATTGTCTGTTGTTGGAATTTCTATATGTTACCAAATGATAAATTGCTTAGTCTGGACAATTCATCATTTATGTATCAATTGTTTCTACCCAATATAACAGTTGATATCATTTTTCAATCTTTTTCTTTCCGTCGTCTGCTGTTTCTTTGAATTTGGACCAGTTACAAATTACCACATGGGGGAATTGGTAAAATGGTGCGCTCTAACTTTGCCTGTCTGAAGTAATTAAAGCAGGTGCCATTAAAAAGTCTTTATCATTTTACATTGAACAGCAGTGAGCCATTGAATGGTTGAATGAATCAGCATTGGAATGATTGTGGTGAATGGAGAGTTTGTTCATCATGATCCAATTTGTTTTAATGATACAATTTGTCATCTGCTGTTGCAAGTTGATTGTACTTATTTGAAGTAGAAAAGGAAAAAAAAGATGAGCTATAGGCAAACTTTGCTTTCAAAGCTCTAGCTCATCACACAGTGCTACGCACAGCCGGAGGAGAACGGCTAGTTTAGAAAGACAGGCTTGAAAACCCACTTTTGAGGGATGCCAAAGAATATTGGGTATTTTCGGTGATAAAAACTAAGAACATTAATAAATAGGTGCACTGATAATCTTGATATAAGTCAAATACTGAGCTAAATGCAGTAAACTCTTAACCCATTGAAATCCACTCATTTACTGCCGTGGAACTGCATGACAGAAATACCAAGTAAACCACAGGAAAACCTTTTCAATTTTTTTATTTTTGATATTCTTTAGAATTTATAAGTAAATATTTAAAAAATCATATATTTTATTATATAAAAAAAAAAGAATATAAAGAAACAGAATGAGAGCAAGCAGTTGTTATTACCAATTAATTAGATTAATTAATAGGAAAGGTAATTTACCAAAGTCTCCTGCATATACTTCTCAAAGTTGATTGAGTTTATTTGCATTAGAAATTAACGCCTTACATAAATATTAAAGATAAAACTGTCAATAAGCTGATTACTTTTAATTGATTGGATTTTAACGACATTGTATATATGTCAATGAAAATACTCTTATCTAGAATACAAGCAATTCATCACAATTAACCCTTTCCCAAACAATAACGACATTTGACCAGTTTGTTACAGACGACTTTAGAAAACATTGTGGGAAAAGGAGAAATTGCTCGTAATGAGCAATTTTTCCTTTTCCCACAATGTTTTCTGCACTATCAGAAGATTGTTTTCAAATTTCATCAAATTTTGAAATGTCGTCTGCAAACTCTTTCAATTTAGGACAGTTGAATATTTGCTGCTTAGTAAAGGGTTAAGCAAACCTGAAGTATGTTTGTAAGAACATATTCAGCCTTAAACAGCAACACTTTTCACCTGTAATTTCCTGGGCAATTTAGCAAGCAATTTCTCCTTTGATAAAAAATTGTTTTCTCAATCCATTTGAGAAAGCAGTTTATTCTTAGTACAGTTTTGTAACAGCCTAATGATTGTATTGAGCAAATACTCTTTTTGTTACAATGCTTTCAAAATATCTGCCCTGATTTTAAATGGCAGTATATAGGTCATCATGAAAATGTAGTTTTAAATTGATTTAAATCCCTCAAGACATTTAATAGGTGGATTATAGAAATGGACCTCAATAAATTCTTCTAAAAGATTGGCACTTTCCAATGCCCATAGCCTTCCTGTGGGATATTTTGACTTGTTTCATATTAAAGAAGGCACCACAAGACAACAGTTTAAAGAGTGAAAAAAGTTTTTTTCCTGATACTCTTGAAATTCCCCTATCACACCAATATTCTGAATGGATTGATCAGTCAAATTTCTGTGACACCATCGTCTAGGGAATATCATGTGAACTTGACAAACAGTACTGATTCCTCGTTTCCTTAACGTTTCCTTAATTTCCGTGGATTTTAGGTGACAAAAATGAGTTGTTTAACCCTGTGCTTGATACAAACAATTCTACATAGCCGTAGGAGCGTTTTCAACATTGGGGGGGCCAACTTCAGATGAGGACCGGTCTAAGAATAAATGTTCCTAAACTTTTTCATGACTATTCATACATTTACAAATTCAATAACATTTTAAGAATTAAAAGAAAGCGTATGAAAATGTGTATCTTTAATTAAAAAAAAAAAAAAAAAAAAAAAAAGGATATGCCAGGTCTCGATCTCACGCGGAAATCAAATGTATTGATCTAAACAAAAAGTAGCAGCGATCAGGCTGTCACAGCCACAGATTCAAATGTGAAATTTGTTTAAGTTTTAGCTAAGCCGATGTGTTCAGATTGCCATTTGGGATGATAACGTCAAAAAGATTTTGGTTATTGTTCGTAACAAAAGGCGAATTGGTATTAGATAAAGCACAGAAAAACATATTTATTTTTATTCTCCTGTTAAATTTCGTTTTTTCATTTTTCTTTTCAAATATCTTCATTTACCATTGTGAATATTGGGGGGGCCAAAGCATACTCTGCCCCCACCCCCCCAGTCTGGATATTTGGGGGGCCGGGCCCCCCCTGGTCCCCCATGCTCCTACGCCTATGTTCTAGACTTGGTCGATACAGATGTTATGTAGTTCAATCCAGATTGACTTAAAGGGGAATTTACTTGTTATAGCAAATACTCTATTAAGCACAATGATTTCAACATTGAATAATATTATTTCTTATAGGTACTTATGTTACTGAAACTTTGAAAACTGGTTAAACTGTTGACAACTACTGTTATGACATATCTAACAAGTAAAGGGCTAAAAGACTTTATCACTTAGAAGCAGATGATAAACATGATTTTTTTCTTGGGAAAATATTGTACTTAATAATTGATTCTTTAGGTTGATGTTTTGTTTAAGTGCTCCACTTTTGCTCAGGATTTTTGCTTGATATTATTTTTATTGATTTACTTTTTAGGTAACAATTCTCGGATTTTATAAATCGACTAATAACATTATGTGATTCCCCAGTTGGTAAGGAGTAATTATTCATTTATGAAATATCTCCTTGTTCAAAAATATTTTTCAGAGGGCCTTTGTTTCAACATTTATCTTTCTTTATCAAAATATCCTTTACTGCCTGAAAAGTTTGGTTTATGACAAATTAAGAATGCTTTTAAGTGAACAGTTTAACTATGAAGGAGAATGCAAAGGCAATTTATTGTTAGAGAAAATGCTCCATTACATGTGACTGTTGTATTCTAGGCACATCTCTTGGAAAAAGGAATTGATAGAGAATAAGACAAATGTAAAGTGACATAAAATGAGTGGCATTTGTATTGAACCTGCCAAATGGTAATGAAGACCATGTAAAGTACATTGTAAAACCAGTAGGTGACATATATGGAGGAGGCTGTATGCTTAAACCCAAATAAGTAGAAAGGGTTAAACCCAAAAAAGTAGAAATAGGAAGAACAGTTTTATATTAAACTTGTTTAGAACTATTTAGGAGTTAAGAATGGGTATCTGGGATTAACCCTTTCCCAAACAAAAACGACATTTGACCACTTGGTTGCAGACGACTTTAGAAAACATTGTGGGAAAAGGAGAAATTGCTCTTAATGAGCAATTTTTCCTTTCCCCACAAGGTTTTCTGTCCTATCACAAGATTATTTTCTAATTTCATCACATCTTGAAATGTCGTCTGCAAACTCTTTCAATTTGGGACAGTCGAAAATTTGTTGTTTGGGAAAGGGTTAAAGGGAAATAGGAATCGATGGTAATTATACACAGAGAGATTTAGAGGGAGAAAAAAGATTGAACTTGTCTTGATCCTTTTAAGGAGTTTTAAGTGTTATGAGAGCAATAGGATCAAAACAAACAGGATCAAAGGAAAACAAAAATCTGGAGAAATAGGTGCAAAAAAGGAATACATTTTATCAAACAAACCTTTTAAGGAGTTATTAGTGAATGATCATCATAGAAAGGTAATGAGATCAATGTAAAATATAAACCTGGAGAAATATGGACAAAATAAGGAATACATCTTATTAAACAAACCGTTTTAGGAGTTTTAAGTGACTTATTGGTAACAGCAAAATAGAATCAGTGGAAATGGGATCAACGGAAAATATAAATCCAGAGAAATAAGTGAAAAACCAAAAGGAATAAAGATTTCAAAGACTTTTAACGAGTTACAAGTGAATAATCTGTGATAACAAGGAAAATGGGATCAAAACAGAAAACAATAAAAGACCTAGCGCTCAGTGTGATTCCTGTGGAAATGAACTCTGGGAATATACCACCAATGTTCACCTTTGTCGTGACTGATCACAGTACCGATCATGTGACACCGCTTCCGACAGAGTTACCCAACTTTAAGGTAAGTCGTCTTGTAGGGTTGCTTCATTTAGGCACTGCGGACATGTGCCTCTACACATTTTTATTTCAGAAAATTTAGAAGTTAAGTCAACTGTTTGTTTCCTCCCCAATAAAATATTATAGCATACTGTGTATTTTTCGAAAGCAAAGTTTTTTGTACCCCATGAAAGAGAGCTAAAATCTTTGGATTGCCCTCTGTGTGCCAGATGGCAGATTGGTGTAAGGTCTGAGTTTCAACATTGTGTTCCAATTTTCAAAATCTTCATCTTTAAAAATTGGCAGTATGTACTACCACACTATTAGTATGTTGGTCCTAATTGGATAACCAGCCAGACTGCTGGATCTCGTGTTGAGGTATTGGCCCTGGATTCCCTAAGAATTGACCTTATTAACATTGTCTGCTCTCTAACTCAATTTGTTTTAATATGATCATCATTAAGCTCTGGGGTATTTGTGGATACTAAACTGCTGTGTGACTGTTTTCTGACCAACTGGCAAGCTTTAATGTTCTATTGATGTGATCTGGATGAATGAGAAATCAAGTTTTATATCTCTTTTGTTACAATATTTTAGCCCATATAGTGCTTGGAACTGACTCCAAGCCAGCCACCAAGTAATTCGACAGCTGACCTGTGATCTTACCTGTGTGCTTTCTTTCTTCAATAAGATTAAGCCCACATTTAATGTTTTGAAAAGCAGACAACACAAAAATCTATATTTAGAAAATTACCCAGCTTTCTTAGTGTAACAAGAGACTCTTCTGTTGTTAAAAAGCATCCAAAGAGATAGCCTGAATTTTGAAGTGTTAAATCCATACTTGCGTTCATTTACACTTAAAATGTGAAAGTTCTAAAATATTTGACAATTAACTTATAAGCACTTTTAATTCCCTTTTACAGAGGAATTTAGACTGCAACACGTTCAAACGTTGCCTTTAAAAGAGTCAATAATTTAAGGTTTGTTTACAATGAGCGATAAAACTAGGTCAGCTGAGAAACATCGGCAACCAATAAAACCCAAGAAATTCTCCATTTTGAATGTTCCCATAGTTAATATTGGATAAATGACAGTATTTTTATGTGTTTCACCTAACTTTTTGAACCCGGTGATCGCCACTCATTAATCCAAGCATTCTTTGCTATTTTAGATGTTACGCGAATGTAAACAATGGAGTTAAATCAGTGGGCACCAAATTTGTGAAAATAATGCTTTGAAAAATTGATAATAATTAATGCAGGCGTTACATTGGCATGATCCTGTAGTTTTTCGCTATGTTTCAATATATTCTATCATAATTTATAACTCATATTAACAAATTTTGCAGTTTTTTTGAGCGCTAGTATAATAATGCTTTTAATGAATGAAAACTTTATTGTGTCATACTTTTTAACATGCACTTCCAATGTTAACTTGATATTTATCACTATAATTGAATCTGTTATCTATCTAATTGAAGGTACAGGAAAATTTCCAATTATTTTTCTTTCAAAAATCAAAGTAACCCTTTCAATAATATGCAGATTTCACGAAATGTCTTTGTTGGTATTAAGGTTTAAAATATTTCATAATAAGAATTTACTTTTCTAGAGCAAAGCCTATCTTTCTTCTCTTTAAGATTTTATGTATTTCAACTTAATGCTAAGTTTATTTTCCCTAAGATTTTCTTACAGATATCTATATAAAACCATATTTCAAGAATTTGGTA
The DNA here is from genome assembly GCA_947846245.1 of Cerastoderma edule. Taxonomy (NCBI): domain Eukaryota; kingdom Metazoa; phylum Mollusca; class Bivalvia; order Cardiida; family Cardiidae; genus Cerastoderma; species Cerastoderma edule. The sequence continues at coordinate 16,570,450 of OX401414.1, read as the reverse complement.
GAAGGGACAATTCAGCCAATAATTGCAATTGCATTGTGTTGTGGGAGGCTTCATTAACCCTATACTAAATGTCAAAATTGAAACAGTCCCAAATTGAAAGGGTTTGCAGACTACATTTTAAAATGTGATGAAATTAAAAAATAATCTTTTGATAGGGCAGAAAACATTGTTGGAAAAGGAGAAATTGCTCGTTAAGAGCAATTCCTCCTTTTCCCACAATGTTTTCAGGAGTTGTCTGCAACAAACTGGTCAAATGACCTTATTGTTGGGTAATGGGTTAAAAGGAAATGTTACCAATGTTATTGAAACACACTTTATAGTAGAACAATTATCACACTGGCACGACCACCGTAGCTTGTCCTTGTCAAATCCTTTCCTGTATTCTCACATCAGAGTTCAAACTTGGAAAGCATGGATCATGGGTTTGAATCTTTTGCATTGCCAAGTCATTTCCTAAAATGATTAAGCCAGTTTAAAATGATTTATTTGAGGGTTCAGTGCAAGACTATAGTAAGTGCTATAAACAAGAATAGATAACAGATTATTTGTTATTTAAGATTTGGATACACATTTTAAATGATGAAGCATGTCTTTACTGGTTATTGCTGCATGTACTCAACATAAATTCCTTTCATTTCAAACCAACTCACGAACACAAATACTTTTTGGCTGAAATCAATCCAAGGGTCCTTCGTTGTTGCTAAATGGTAACGGTGGTGGACATAATTCAAGCCCCAATGTTACACTGATCTATTTTCTCTGGAATGTCCTTTAGCAACACATTAGAGCCCTAGAGTAGTACTGGAAAATTGTTTACACAGTCTTTAACCACAGATGAATAGAGGTGAAAACAATTTAAGAAAGTTCTGTACACTAACAACAAGGTGTTACAGGATTAGAAAGAAGTGACTTGTCAACTGAGTAAGTGGTGAGGCTGCTGATACAAGAGAAAAATGTGATTTAGAATAATTTTCTAAATCACACTTTTCTCTTGTATCAGCAGAACACTCACTCTATTGACAAATATTATACCCTAGGGATGAAGAGAACATATTATTAGATAAAGTAGTTTTTCTCTGGCAGTGCTAGATGGGTGAAATGGGGGACGTAACCCAATACTTTGTGTATCCTCATTGGTTGACCACCTCCCATCAAATTGAGGATCTGTGACAGTACGTGTCCAAAAAGGAAGCTTAAGCAGACGAGAAAAGTCAGCTAGAAGCAGATTTTATGATTGACTTTCGGTAGAAACCAATATGCTAACGAATAAATTGCTTTTTTTGAGCAAGTTACTTATCCTTTTATCACTGTGGTTCCTCAAGGCAACTCAATGCAACACCAAATGACATTTGTAGACTTACAGAAAGAAAATGTGTCTCAAAGGTAGACATCTGAATGCACTTTCATTAATCCACATTCGGCGTGAGTCAGGACTGGTTATGTTCCCGGGAAGCAGAATGGAAATCGGTAATCTAAGTTGGAAGAAGTTATTTCTCAATTAACATAAAATGAACAAGTGTAAACTAATGCAACAGTCAATGATGATTATGAAATATGAGAGAGGGAAATATGTCTCATCAGTTTTTGTTAGAAAAATGTGAAAGTATCAGGAATGGACTTTCTACAAAATGTGTACTAAGACATTTTGAATATATGGGAACAGTAACTGTTGGTGTCTGTGGAAGAGTAGGGAAACACAAACTAATGTAATGGATAGGTGTACAGAGCAGGATAATGACAAATTCTGAAGGAAAACAGTCTATAAAACACATTTATAAAATTATACTTTGTTTCTACAGTTATAAATTGATAATTAATCCAAAAAGTTGTTATTGATTTTTTCATGGTTCATTAAATTTATTCCCTTTCCCTCATTCACTCTTGATTTAGAATGTTCAGAGAAACAGTCAAAATAGTAATTTCAAGGAAACACAGTGATACAAAAATAAGACTGTCTTGTGACAAGCGGTTTCCCGTTTTATCACTGTGGCTTTGGCTTTGACCAGCATGATGTAATACATCATACAGTCTAACTTGTGTTAAGCAAGGCCCTATTAAGCAGCCAAGCTGCCTTAAACAACCACTACAGAAAGTCTCATTGTTAGAGTTATAGTATGCATCAATTTGTGTTAAGCAGCCAACCTGTCTTAAACAGCCAATTTACTCTGTCCCATAGGCTGGCCTCTTAACACAAGTTTGACTGTAGTTTGTTATTTTTGTCTGCAAGGATTTCAAGATTGGGCACCTATCAACATTGAACAGTTATAGTTAGTCTTCTGGCTACTAACAGAATGTTGATGGTTCTGCTGGGCAATAACCAAGTCCTTATGGGTGGTTTAGATTTGGGTCGTCCTACATCACAAACGAACAAGCCAGGCAGCACAATATTACTGAATACAGTCAAACTTGTGTTTAGAGGCCATCCTATGGGACAGAGTAAATTGGTTGTTTAAGACAGGTTGGCTGCTTAACTCAAATTGATTTACACTATAAATCTAACAATGGGACTTTCTGTAGTGGCTGTTTAAGGCAGGTTGGCTGCTTAAAAGGGTGGCTGCTTAACACAAGTTAGACTGTATTTGTTGACAGGATAATTATTTGAGCTCAATGATCAAAATGAATGAATATTTAACATGCAGTATTGGGTTTTATGATGAAATTAAAATCATGAGACTGATTAACCTTTATCCCCATATGGGTTATCCCCAAATGGGAATATGTGACTATTCTAAATTAAAAGGAACAGCAGACGACAAATAGAACCTAGAAAAAATATTCATTTCATTCATGAAATTTGGTAAAAATCAGTCTAGAAAGTGATAGATTTCCCTCTCCGCGTGGGTTCAAATCCTGAGAGGATATGGATTTTCATGAGAGGCAGTCTCCCGACTGACTTACGGAATGCCGATGGTTCTACCCGCCTTGACCAGCCCTTATGGGCAGTTGAGTATGGGGTCTTCCTCCATCATTAAGAGTCGGCCATCGCTACATAACTGAAATAATGTTGATGTGATGTAAAACCCATATATAAAAAAAAGTGATAGATTTCTTGTTACTCATTAGAAGAAATGTGTCGTCTTGTCAAAGTAACATTCATAGTCTTCTGTAGCATATGAATTAAATTGGATTAATTTAAAGTATCTCAGTGGTTAGCATGGTTGACTAAAAGCTTGGGGGTCCCAGGTTCTAGCCCCACCGACACCTCTGATTTTACTGGAGTGGCCTTTGGCAAATCACTTCAGAGCCCAAGCCAAGTACTGGTGAGGCGTTTATCCTGTACCAAACATTAAACAGTAAACAGTATGAAATAAGTATAGGGTTAAAAAGAACATTTTTGAATTTACAGTAAATTTTGCTAGTGATTAATTAAACAAGTTTTTTGAATAAGTTATTTTTATTTGAAACAAAATGTGTTCAAACGAAATTGTAAATGAGCAGATCAGGGAGTTATTACCAGTGAATAATTCAGCACTAAATATGCCACCAAAATTTTGTTTTGTGGTAACAGACCACAGTGATTGCACGGTCACTGACTATCCAGATTTTGAGGTAATGTTACAGTTAGTTTGTTGTCTGTTCATTTTTTTTTCAACTTTTCAACAGCCGCTTAATTCTTGTCTGACTGAAAATTGAGTTTAGAGTTGGAAAGTAGATGCGGAAATCTGTCCAACTTCAAAAGGATGCGTTGAGATCTATTTCCCTTCGTTATGATTTGAACAAGTTGCTTCAAACAAAAAGCCACTTCAAAGTGCTAGAAATACTTTGATGTGATGTATTTTAACCTTATAAGACTCAAACATTATCAAAAAAGATGATAATTAAGTCTTGTATTTACCGGTATTGGACATTTCTTACCATTTTGATCTCTAGTTAATTGCTTTATCATTAGATTTTGTTTGCCCCATCACAATTTCAGTGATGCATATACGGCACCAAACAGTCTTTGAAATTTCCTTGAAAATAGAATCAAACGACAAAAGTTGGTTCTTCAATATTGACTTTATAGATAATTGCTTCATTTCAGATTACCTTTTTGTATTTTTCAAATTCAATTAAAGGTCTTGAAATTTTGAGCAATCTTGTTTGGACACATATCGTAAAACCCTCATATATGCTTAGACAATATTCCGCTTTTATACTGTAAATCTAAGACCATGTCATTCAGCTTGGTCAACTAATGGTTTTAATTGATTTCTTCTTTTGTAACAAAAGGGCTACACATAACCCAAAGGGCTACACATAACCCAAACTGAAATTCCATACTTGGTAATTGATATTTGCTGTGTCTTAATTTAATTAGGACCTGTGACAAGATTCCACACAGATAAATTGGCAACAGCAGGCGACAGATATATGGCTCTAGAAATCAATTTTCTAACAATGCTCTCTCCTAGAATTTTCTCCTTTCCTAAAAAGGTTTCTTAGTTCTGTTACTGGATAAGTATTTATAGAAATATTATAAGCAATTATTCCATTTTCTTTTACTTTGCTGTTGGTAATGTTTATATATGATATTATTTTTGTAAAAAACTGTGAGTAAAATTATTCAATAATTTTTAATAACAATGGAAATATGGGTTTTCAAACGTTCAAATTTGTCCTCCATAAAATGAATCGTTTGATGTGATGGGACATATTGCCCAATAAAAAATTGTTCTCAAAATTTCCTGATCGCGTCAAATTAGTTTGACTACTCAGAGCCCTAACCTAGTACTGGTGGTTCAGAAAAGCCTTACATAACATAAATTGTTGATATTAAAGACGTTAAACACCATACAAACTAGTTTCCACACAACATTATAGGGTTTACTGAACAAGAAAATGTCCCCCTTATCTAAATCACTGTTATAGTTTTCTAGGAAGACCCTCAGAAAGAACTTTCTGCACTTTTAAGATATTTTTCCTCCACCAAAAAATGATTCTGAATGTAATACTCTCTCATACCATCCTCTCTCATACCATCCTCTCTACCATAATTTGATGGTGAAGTGTTAGACTATAATAAGTTGTTCAATAATCTAAAGGACATGTGATAGTATTGCGCAGAATCGATGGTATATAATGTGACATTGTTATAGATCTTTATGACAGAGCCGTGGTTTATTATCAATGATCATTGCTCCATAATACCATTATGGCTTGACAGAAATCCTTGATGCTCAACTCTCCTTATATTTCTTCTTGAATGATATACATGCTACCTCAATCACCTGCAAAAGATTTAACTCTTAGAATGCTGGGTAATTTTTCTAATAAAGATTTTTGTGTCGTCTGCTTTCCAAAACCTTAAATATCTTTGTTGAGGAAAGATGCTTAGAGAACCAAACAGGTTAGATCACAGGCCAGCCGCCAATTTACTTGGTGGATGGCCTGGATCCAACCTGTTTGCATAAGCTTCATATGAAGTTGGTTCCATCACTATAAGGGTTAAGAACTTATTCATGAACTTCATGAATATTCATGAACACAAAGCTGATCTTAACTTGTTTCATGATATTCAAGAAAATGTTCATGAACATCAAGAACAGGTTCATTAATGTATTCATGAACCTGTATTTGATGTCCATAAATACGTTCTTGATGTTCATGAATCTGTTCTTTAAGATCATGAAAAAGTTCTGTGTTCACAACTGGCAATTTAACTTTCATGAGCCTTTATGAAGTTCATGAATTAAATCTTGAATCTCTTGCAGGGGATAGCTCCCACCTTGATATCAAAGAGGTAGGAGTGAAAGTTACAAAAGTCCTTCATGAACTTCATATCAATTATTTGAGTTTTAGATAGTATAAGATTGTTATGAAAGGGGGGATTAAATTTGTTCATGATGTGCCTATTCTTAAGCCGAAGCTGTCTTCCATCTAGTTTGACCCAACCAATGATTCATTTGGCCATAATGCTTGTATTAATTGACTTCTATACAGAGAAGAATTGATATTCTTTTTATTGCTAGCCTGGAAGAGATAAATGTCAGAATTTATTTGGTAAAGACTGTACTAACTAAATACTCCATTACTCCCCAATTGTCACAGTGATTTCTAAGACTTCTGAAGTTGATACTGTAAAATGAAGCTTTTTCTGGTGAGAAATTAAAGGACATATTTGTATTTTAGAGTAGCCAATGATATCCCTGTTTTTAAAGCTATTTCCTGACAGTGGGATATGTCAAATATTTTGGAATATCCATAGGTGCATTGACCAAAGCAATATTGCCGAGACAATGTTGGATCTACATGGACTAATAGTTAGAGAACAGAACTTGAGGGGGCCTCCATAGCCTAGTGGTTAAAGTACAGAACTAGAGGGGACCTCCGTGGCCTAGTGGTTAAAGTACAGATTAGAAATCACATGGCCCCTCTCTGCGTGGGTTCAAATCCTGAGAGGGATATGGATTTTCATGAGAGGCAGTCTCCCGAATGACTTACGGAATGCCGATGGTTCTACCTGCCTTGACCAGCCCTTATGGGCAGTTGAGTATTGGGTCATGGGCAGTTAAGTATTGGGTCTTCCTCCATCATTAAGAGTTGGGCATCACGACATAACTGAAATAATGTTGATGTGATATAAAACCCATATAAAAAAAAACAAAAAAACACAGAACTTGAATTCCCAAGGCCTCTTTCAGATTAGGTTCAAATCCTAACATTTGGTTTTCATGACTTATGGAAAACAGTGGTTTTTCCTGGCTTTAAATACTTTAAAAATCAGGTTTTAATCTTTCCTCCATTGCAAGCGTTTTTGGGGACTTTATAATGCTTCCTAGCAGTTGGCTAGTGTTGCTTCTGATTTAGACCAATCATTTTACCTGCATGGAGGAATATGTAAAATATGGGCACAGAAAAAAAAAAGTATGAAACTTTCTCATTTCTTCACCAAACCTTTCTAAAATACAGCCTGCGAAAGACTGTCATGCCCCTTGAGCTCTTCCTTGGACTATGGGGCAAACATCCAAACTTTCAATTGTCTTTTTGAAACATGATGTAAATCAACAAGCAACAAGCACTTCTGTCCTATTCAAATCGAATCTGACCGTATATTAGGAGGCGGCAGTCTGTGATTTTGTAGGAAATTATTGTTAAGTATCAATCAATAAGGAGAGACATAAATGCACTGACAACCATGGTAAAGCCAAAATAATGTAGAAAATGACTAAGAATAAATGAATATATAATTCTCTTCTACCTGATTTTTGGACTAAGAGTGCGTCAGCAGTAATCATGGTAAAAGGAGCAGCTGTTTTCCTGGAGATGATGCCCAAAGACATTTTCAAATGTATCCTCAATCATCTTGCTTTAAACGCACCTTAGTCCTTCAGTGCTATCAGCGCTTTGATTCTCGAAAGAGGCTACATTTCTGCTTGGCATTGGTTAAAGTCTAATTTGGTCTCCAGGCTGAGTAATGGAATGATGATGTTCTTACCTAGCTTGCCCTGTCTGAGGTAGTTAAGCACATTGAGGTTTCAATGAAAGTTATAAATGATTTGTTTACTATCATTCATTACAATTTTTTATATATTGTTTCCTAAAATATTTAAATGCATTTTAGCCTGTAAATGTTATGGTCAGTTGAGTATGGAGTCGTCTTCCTCTATTTAGAGTTGGGCATCCAATATAACTGAAATGATGTTGACACGAAGAAAAACCCTGTATAAATAAATAAGTTATTTTTTTGGATTGTTTAGAAACCTGTTACATGTGTCAACAAGTGATTATGTGCGTTTTAAGCAATTTCTTATTTCATGGGAGAGTTTCTTTAGATAGTCTTTGATATGAGTCAGCATATAAAAATGGATTGATATAAAACATAAGAAAGAGGTACTTAACTTTGGGAGTGTCATCATTTATGAATGTTCGAGCTTTCTTGAGCATAACTGAGCTTAATAATGAGGAAGATTTTGACGGCAAGCAAAGGACTGACAATGACCCCCAACTTATATAGTATATGACAAAGAAATAATATCTAGCCTTAATGAACATTCCACATGTGTGTCATCTAAAAAGGATTTTTTTAGGTTTTAGGTTGATTAAAGAAAAAACATTTTGTCACTTGATTTGATTTGTAGAGAAGGCATGAAAACCTAAAGTGACGAGGAGCAATTTATTCTTAAGTCAAACACTGGTTTTCACTCAACACAATAAAACATATTACAATTATTTGTCATCTGCTATTGCTTCAAATTTTGAAGAGTCACGAATTCTGTGTGAGAGAATGAAAAAGTGAGTATTTATTGACTGGGTATGTTTATATTAGACAATTGAATACACCAAGGGGAGTAACCATTGTAAAACACTGATTGGGCATCTCTGTTCTGAATCTTCTTACCTCCCTTGAATATTTAAGTGATGCTTGTGTTTCCAAAACGCGTGTTTCCAAAACGCGTCTGTCTATCTTAAATTTAACCCTTATAATGCTTGGTAACTTTCTACAAATAGATTTTTCTGTTGTATTCTTTCTCAAACCTTAGATATCTGCTTAATTTTGATGAGGAAAGATACTCAGAGAAGCAAACAGGTTAGATCACAGGCCAGCCACCAATGCTCTTGGCGGCTGGACTGTGATCTAATCTGTTTGCATAAGCATGAAGTCGGTTCCAGCACTATAAGGGTTAACTAATCCTAAACATGCAAATAGTTGGTCCAAATTGATAGCACAAACAGAGGACAAAACATGACTTAAAATTATGAGAAGCAAAATTATTATTGTGACAAGTGGATGTAGCTTTAGTGACAAAAAAGAAATTCAAATATCATTACAAAGACACACTGTTTTGGACATGCGTGCCAATTGACTACTATTTCTCTGCCGGGGGTTAAACATAATGTCGTTAAAAATCACGGGTTATCATAAACCAATAGAAACTGAGAGTTGATAGTCAACTGATGTGGGGTCACAATGTGGCTATCATTAGCAAAAGAAGGTGAGAAAAGCAAAAATACCTGTGGCTAAGCCATCTTGTTTGGTCATAAGATCACATACATTGGTCACATGATTCCTCCTGCTTGAAATTGGGCGTTGGGTTTAATTTATTTATATCTATTTTCTTGAGAGAAAAAACATCCATCTGTTTGAACAAAGTTCTAGCTCAAACACATTATGGAGTTGAAAACCAATATTTGTTTTGTTCCCTTACTCCATTTTGAACCATGTGACTAGTCTGAACATTTACTGAAAGTAACATTTCTTAACCCTTTCCCAAACAGCAAATTTTCACCTGTCTCAAATTGAAAGAGTTTGCAGAAGACATTTCAAAATGTGATCAAATTGAACAATACTCGTTACGAGCAATTACTCCTTTTCCCACAATGTTTTCTAAAGTTGTCTGCAAAGTGGTGAAATGTCATTGTTGTTTGGGAAAAGGTTAAAAAGAAAGATGAGATGAAAACCCTTGATATTTGGCAAAACTTTTTTGTGGCAAAAGGATGAATTGCTCAATAGGAGTAATTTATCCCTTTAACACAGTTGATTTTAAATAGTGTACGTATGACAGATGTATCAATGTTTAGGTAAAATAGAAGTATGGGTTAGAATCTTTTCATCTCTATCTTCTCATTTTAACAGTAATCCATTAAGGCAAATGGCAGGGGGAATTTGGGTATTGCATCAAACAATTTCTCCGTTTGTCACATTAATACTACCTTCCATATTTCATTAGGCACAAATCAAAGTTCCTATTCTAAAGGAAATGTAGAATTCGATATAGAAATCTATTTACAATACATTATTGTTTAACAGGCTATCGTTTGGCGCCTAGCAAACTTTGAGATGTGTCAACTCAAATTCAATTAAATAAGGTAAACAATTTATAGAAGGCATTGAAATGGCTGCTTGATACCTATTTATAACCCACAGGTTGTCAGACAACTTTTATTAACTCATTCCACCATATGGGATATTTCTGACTGGCCAAATTAAATGCACTCTGCCCAGGGAATCACATGACAAATGTTTAAAATCTAAATAGTGTTTGAGCAAGAAATTGCAGTTGAAGATTGACTGTTTTGGACATGCACCCCCTTTGACTGCAATTTCTCTGCGGAATGTTATAAAGCGTGGGTTATCATATACAACCTGAACTAGAAATTTGATGATCAACTCATGGGGGGTACACAATGTGGCTATCATTGGCAAAAGTAGGTGAAAAAAGCAAAAAATACTTGAATGTGTCCATCTTGTTAACATAGGTTCGTGATTCCCCAGCATGGCACTATACTACCAGAAGTAAAAAACGTCATGTAATATTGGGTATTTTAACAAATGGATGAATTGCTCATATAAGTCATTACCCATTAATCCCTATAGTTCGTATACATCATAATTTCACTCAGGAGATGTTCAGTTGCTTTTAAATTGAGTCATTAAAAAAGATCCTATATGAGGGAATTGGATGGATATAATACTTAGTCTGTGTCTGATCAGACGTCTCTGTTTTATTCTCAAGATTACCAACAACAAAGGAAATGTTGATTATTTCTTCAGATTTCATGTTTTTATCCGCTTACTGGTCTGGGATCTATTTGTACATTTTGAATTGTTGTTCTCTTTTGTGTAAGAAATTCGGTCAACATCTTTTTGAATCCTTATCTTCCTAATAGATAACACGTTACCACCTAACGCCACATTTTTGCATCTTGGAGCAGGCGACTTTCAAAAAGCAATCTGGCAAAAGGAGAAATTGCGTGTCACAAGCAATTTCTTCTATTGCCACATTGCTTTTCCAACCTAATCACATATCACAACAGCAGAACTGCTAGGTTTTTCACATGTTTACAAAGCTTTTCTAAAGTCGCCTGCTTCAAGTAAAAAAATGTCCCCTGCAGGTGGTAAAGAGTTAATCCTTTTCCAAAAGAGAACCAAAATGCCTTTGGTACAGACAACATTTTAAATTCATTATAATAAAACAAGATTGTGTAAATCCTTGAAAAACTTCCTTTATATGACAATGATAGTAATGTAATTTACTCAATTATCCACTATTTCTTTGACATCTAGTCATTGTCAATTTGATAACCAGTCTTTATGCCATCTGTTTACTATATTTTAAATAGGAACAGGGACAGGTTAAATCAGATATTATGTTTTGTTTCCTAATAAAGCAGATTAAGTGCTTTATATTTATAATCTGCCAAGTTCGTGAACTTGCCCCTATATACCAATATAGAACTTATTTACAGTATAATATAAGTATTTATTTGGGACGGTTTTTGTCAATGTATTTTTTTTTAAACCTTTATGGGTAATAATTTTTTTTCATTTTAACAATTTCGAAAGTATGGTACAGCAGATGTGTTGAATTTTGAGCATATTAAGACATCCTAAGCTATTAAATCATAATGAAGATGGAAAAAAGTCTCTTTACATTTTAATTCAGCCTTGATGACAAGAAACAAATCAAGGCTTGTTAATACCATAACAACAATTTTTCAGTTATTTAACAGCTTTCATAGATCTACCAGTACTAGGCTGGGGTCTGAGGAGACGTGCCAAAGGTCACTTCCACAAAACCAGAGGTGTCTGTGGGGCTCAAACCTTGGACTGCGCGTTCTAAGTCTTCCATTTTAACCACTGAGCAATGCAGCAGGACTACAAGACTGATATGATGATAGAGGAGTTTTTCATTGGTTGGCAGAGATTCTGAGTTGTAATACAGAGAGGCGGCCTAGCTCTCATGTCTGAATGTCAATGTTACATTGAAATGAGACACTGTGCAACGAATGTTTGTTTCTTTAATCTCAAAATTGTGCTCATGTGGAAAAGCAGTCTCTTTTATTATTTAAATGGCAATTTTTTTTAATCATCACAGTCATAATTACCACTCCTTTGCTACCCGTAATTGTGAATTGTATGTTTATTGAGCCAGAGGCCTTCAATACGAATAAAACATATTGTATTGTATTGTATTGTGTTGTATTGTATTGTATTGTATTGTATTGATCTTTAGAATACTTTGAAAGTTTCATATTAAAAGAAATGGGTTGAAATCAAGTTGCTGGATAAGAAGAATAAACTGTCACAATGTTTTCAGTCATGGGTTTGAAAACTTCTTGAAGCTGCCTAATTCAATCAGCTTAAAATACTAATTAGGTGTTTTGGTATACATGTGTTGTTTAAGCCTTTACCAAACGCCAAATTTTAGACTGTCCCACATTGAAAGAGTTTGCAGCCATCTTTTCAAAGTGTGATGAAATTTTAAATTAATACTCTGAAGAGGCAGAAAACATTGTGGGAAAAGGTTAAATTGCTCGTTACGAGCAATTTTTCCTCTTCCTACAATGTTTTCCAGAGTCGTCTGCACCAACTGGTCAAATGGCGTTATTATTTGGTAATAATGTTGGAGCATCAATGTAAAGGGTAGTGGTTATTTTTTCACATTTACAAATCAATAGATCTAAGTAATAATACATCTAGAGTTGGCTTGTTTCCTCAGGGACCTGGGTTTACCTTTACAAAAATCCTGAACAATGCTCTGGATATTTGAAACCATGCCAGGAGACTGTCAATCTATATAATCAATTGTAATTTGGAACATTTTACAAACGCTATGTTGTTGGCACTGTTAAATGTCTGGGAAATACGCCGTTTCCAATACAGATACTGACTCACTCCTGCAGCAGACTGAGAAAAACTGAAAAAAAAACTCAGATAAATCATTGAATATAGTGTTATAAATTCAATCAAAGAATGGAATGATGTAATTTACATATTTTTTTCATTTCTTTCTTTTCAGAACTGTCTCTTTGAGACAGTTCTGAGAAGAAATAAAAACATAATTATTTCCTAGCCTGGTACCTGACAAAGTACCAACAACAAAGGTTGAAAAGGACTGACAGTGAGTAAGAGAAGGTTAAACTGGAATAATCTGTAAATTATACTCAGTAACCTAGCTAGAAGCCTGCAGTTACCTGTATAAGTGGGTGAATTTAATGAGTGCGTCTTCATGTAGATAATATCTCAAAGGTTATATGATAAATTCTCTTTTGTTGATGCTCATTTTCTTGTTTATATGATTCTAATGAGTACCAGCAATACAGGTTTGAGAGAACTTAAGTGCAGCTATTTCTAAGAACCATGCAGAAGGTGATTTATCCATGGTGACAGAATTGCAAAATTCTTAGCCAGATGTATAGCACTTATGACCAAAATAAGTTTGGCTGAATATTTCTTTATTCCTGTTACAGTTGCCATGGAAACAGGACATTTTCTTTTTTGCCATTAATCAACCCAAAATGGCAAAAAAAGAGTGATTTTTGGTCATTTTCACAATGAAAAAACATACATACACAATAAAAAAAGAGTTTATTTGTTAAATAACTTCTTCAGATTATCATATGGTGAAAAGAAATTTCAATACAAGTTGCTCCTCAACTTAATACTTTTTAGTATATGTCAATTCAAGCTTCAACAGGTTTTGCACATTTTGGATTTTTAAGGATTTTTGGAAAATTGACACATCTCATCTCCAATTTTCTCTCAAGACCAACCTAGTACAGGGGGCTCATACTATTAAAACAGTAAAAGAATATCTCCTCTTACATAAACATGAAAGAAAATGAATTAGCTACTGGAATATCACTCTTATCTTATCTTCTCTGAATCAAAAGTGAGATATCGTTATAAATATGGTTTTTGTTAGAAAATCATCTTAACCCTTATAGTGCTTGAACCGACTTCATGCGTATGCAAACAGGTTAGATCCAGGCCAGCCACCAAGTAAATTGGTGGCTGACCTGTGATCTAACCTGTTTGCTACTCTTGGTATTTTTCCTCAACAATATTAGGCAGATATTTAAGGTTTTGGGAAGCAGACGAGACAAAAATCTATTTTCAGAAAATTATGCAGCATTCTTAAGGTTAAGTGCCTTCTTATTAAGTTTGAGATGGGTGCTAATACGTTTGTTCCGAGTAAAATTCATATGAATATCCTGATTCTTCACTTATTTGCTACTTTGTTTTTTGGCGCCAGAAACTTCAATTGAAATCATTCTAAGGGGCCAACTTGGCCTAGTGGTTTGAGTACAAAACTTGAATGCGCATGTTTTCTCTCCGCGGCGGTTCAAATCCCAGTGGGTCAAATAGCTGTGACAGGATTTTGATTTTAATGGGAGGAGGTCTCTTGATTGACTTACAGAATGCCAATGTCTCTACTAATTGGCTTGACCAGCCATAATGGCCAATGGAGTTTTTGGTGTACCTCCATCACTAAGAGATGGACATCGCAACATAACTCAAATAATGTTGACATGATGTTAAACCCCATATAAACAAATTAACAATTGAATATATAAGATTCTGATAAACTTCCAACTGCATAGGCTTGGGATAACTGTTTTGAGAGAACATTTGGTTCACTACGCATTGAAAAAAAAAAACCTATCAGATTACTGCTTTATTTAGTAAATTGATGTTAAATTGCAGAGGAATCACCAATTAAGAGAACTCTGAAAAAGTATCAACTATGTAGGTTCATAATAACCATTTTATGATAATTGGAAGGTATATGTTTGAAGACCCTTTATCCATGCTCCTATGTATTGTGGAAGTAAACATCAATAACCGATAGAATATATAATATTATACAAAGCAGAACTGGGAGGATATTGATAATAGTTAATATTGGTAAAGCACATAAGCTGTGATTACTGATTAGGATTGGGCGCAAACTGTGATATTCAGGTGGAATAATTGTGAGGATAATATCGTTATTGGTGTACATAAGCGATTGTGTTTTATTAACGGACTAATATGTTGGTGTACATAGACGAACGTGATTGAAATTTGATTAAAAGATGGTGTGTATTTATCACAAGTGATTTGATGTGAAATCCGAAACAGGATGCATTAATTGCTTTTGTAGTAAAGATTGAAAGTATTTTTCATTTTACATGTGTTCCTTGTAACAATTAGAGGCCAAGATGTGAGGTGTATTGTTCTAGATAATTCAACCGTTAAAAACACTAAGTGTCGTCTGCTTTCCAAAACCTAAAATATCTGCTAAATTTTTTATGAGGAATTATATGGCAGAAAACATTGTGGGACAAGGAGAAATTGCCTGTTTAGAGCAATTTCTCCTTTTTCCACAATGTTTTCCAGAGTTGTCTGCAACAAACTTGTCAAAGGGTATTATTGTTTGGTGATGGATTAAATAGAAAAACATTTAACATCTGAGCTTTCACTTTAGGTATACAAATAAACTGAATATGACAGATAAACACCATGGATTAAATGATGAAGTAAATGATTTATAAAGATGACTTTACAATTTATTTCAGAGTCCTTTCAACAAATTGTCCCATCATAAAGCAACATATATAAACTTTTCATGTTTTATCATAAAACACCATCCAGACGTTTTATTAGGTATCTTAATGGTTATTCAAATGCCTGGGTTACTTTACGCTTTACATCTTCAGGAATTCTGTGTCTGATTTTTCATTATTTGGGTTACTTTGACTGGTCAACAACAATTGTAAAGTGAGAAAAATACACATCTCTTGGTTTCATTTGATTCGAACCACTGCGAAAAAAACCCAGAAACTCTATTGTTATGAGCAATTTATTACTATGTTACAGTGGTTAAGGTTACTTACTAACTGTGTGTTAAAACAAGAAAATACAAAGTAATGGGTAAAATTCAAAACACTATTCAATATTATGTCTATGTCAACTTAGCAAAAGTTCTATAAATGATTTATGTGAATGGTCCAAATTGAAAAGCAAAAGTAAACTGCACTATTGTGAAGAATGAAAAGTAAATGTTTTCTTTGCAACTAAGGCAAGAATCCATCATGACAAAATAAAGAATTGCTCAGTTAAAGTAATTTGAGTTCAGAGTTAAGAAAATTTTGAGTTACGGTAGAGTACCCATAATCCTCCATTTTGAAACTAATTATTTCGCTGGACTACCTGGGTCGTTCTCGGAACACATCATTCAGGGCCGGAACTATTTGGTTTAATGAAAATAGTTCCGTCCAAGACAAATGAAGTAATCTGAAGAAAGAATGAGTTTAGAAATGGCAGGTTATTGGTATTTCACCTTTAAGTGTTCTTGCTTATTCACTATTTTGTTAAAATTTCCCCATAAGACCTCTTGCTGCTCTACGTTTGTCAAACCTAGCTAGTTTTTTGTGAGGTAATATTTCTAATATAAATCAAGGCCCTAGAATAGAATCATTTTATATGAATAAAAGGCATTGTGATTCTAAATATGAGCGTTCTATTCAAGTTAGGGAAAGGCATTTTCAAAATCAATTTTACAAGTCATTATTTATTTACCACAAGCAAACTTCTTGTTAGAGGATCGATATGTGAGCAAATAACTCCCTTTTGAGACATGTATGAAACTCCCGGGACATCAAAAACACTATTTACCTTACTAAGCATTTTCTTATGTTAAAAAGATATTTAAATCAGTCAAGGTCAAATGGTTTAAATCAGTCAAGGTCAAATGGTTTAAATCAGTCAAGGTCAAATGGTTTAAGGGTGAGTAAAGGCTTGAGGAAAAAGAAAACAGTTATTTTAACTTACAGTTTATTATCTTTTCCAAGTTTACTCATTTTGCACTTGAAGTTAGAGATTGAGTAATTGCTCCTTAACTTTTCACACAATTCTTTCTAACCAATATATCTAAGAAAGTGTGATCAGACAACGTGTCATACTAAGCATTTTCTGATGTTAAAACAATATTTAAATATGTCAAGGACATTGTAAAGGTTTTAGGCTGAGAAAAGGCTTTAGGAAAAAGAAATACCTTTTTTTCACCTAAGAGTTTATTATTTTTTTCAAAGTTTAATCAATTTGCACCTGAAGCTTAGATTGAGTCATTTCTCCTTCTGACTCTATAAGTAATTATCTTATGTTAAGAAGATATTTAAATTTGGACATTGTAATAAGTGTTTGAAATGACTGCATTATAGAAAAAAACTTTTTCACCCGACAATTAGCCATTTTTTTTCAAGCATTCTTATTTTACACCTAAAGCAACAGCCCTTGCAAAAGTTTCAAGAAATTTTTTCATGAACTTAATAAACAATGACAATGACATTTGTCATCCATGAACCCAAACATGTTCATGAACATGCTCACAAATTCTGCTCTAGCATGTTCATGAACATTATGAACAGGTTCATGGATAAATCCATGAATGTGTTCTTGAGATGGTCATGAACATGTTCTTGATGTTCGCAAACAAGTTGCATGTTCATCAAATGTCCATTTGTCCGTCAAGAATGTTCATAAAGTTCATAAATAAGTTCTTTAAATTTTTGCAGAGGGTAATGAGCAATTCCTCCTTTTGACACAATTCTTTCTGCCCAGTATTACTATGAAAGAGTTACTATTCATGATTTGTAATTAATGTCTTCTGTTGCTTTCAATTTGGAAATGTTCAAATGTCCCATATGGGAAAATTTGTTTGATGTAGGATAAATGAGAAAGTGGACCTGAGTATTCTGCCTTGACATGTTGTTTCACGTGATTGAGCTGCTGACAAGGTAAAATGCTTTTTCCATTCGCCCGGAAAGCAGCACTTAATACATTTGCAGCAGACTATTAACCCATTCACACATATTGAATTTTCCAACTCAAGTAACATATTAGATATTGGAGGGTTCAGTGCAAGACTATAGTAAGTGCTTCACGAATGTGAAGCACTTACTATAGTCTTGCGCTGAACCCTTGTATTGAGCCTGATGCAGTGCAAGATAAAGGAAATGCTTCATGTTTCTGAAGGACTTACTATAGTCTTGCGCTGAACCCACAAAATGGTCTCCGGGTTGACTTACAGAATGCTGTGGCTTCTTCCCAGCTTGAGGTTGTCCTATGAGCAGTTTGTTTTGAGTATTTTTACATCTCTATGAGCGAGGCATTACAATTTAGATGAAAGACTGTTGATGCAATGATAAACAAATTTTCAGTTTAATCATGCATAACTCTTGCTTCAAATTAGTTCATAGGGTCCTGCATGGCCTTGCAATTAAGGAAGTGATCTTTGCATTCGGAGGTGAGGGAGATAAAGGTGTTAAATCCCATAGAAACAAACAAAACCAGTTCTATTGTGTTCAAATCTAATATGAGTTATGGACGCATTACCCAGAGTGCTATGTAGAGAAGCAATTTCAATGATTGTGAAGGACAGTGTTCCAAGGGTAGAGCATCTGCCTTGGGGCACAAGGGTCGTGGGTTTGGATCCTGTGAGAAGCAGGATTTGCCTTGCAACTTTTCATAAATCAACATTCAATGTGAGTACTGGTTATGTATCCAGGAAGCAGAATCAACAGTAATTAATCTACGTTGTGAGAACTTGCTTCACAATTGATGTAAAATTAATAAGTTTAGGCTAAACTAATTACCATGCTTTCTTGTTTTAAGTAGTTTGCAGAAATCACATGATCACCAATGAGCAAGGTGACCGAATTATTCTGCAAAAAATCTTCCATGGTTTTATAGAGTATTGAAAGCAATGTGACAAAATGAGAATTTGCTGATATGAAGCTGATTCCTCTTTTCACAATTATTTCAAATGGTAAGAGCATTAGGGTTCCTGCATTTCCTTTTGTTCTGGTGGTAGACATGTTTTTGTATTTTTGTCCTTTTGAACCCCACCAGTTCTAGCTGCAAGAATTGTGGCTGAGTCCTTCGGCAAGATACTTTAGAGCACTAACACAGCACTTTTGGTTCAAAGAAAAGCTGTAATATATCTGAAAATTTGTGTTTAACCCAAAACAAAAAAATATTATAAGAGCCAAAAAAGATGAATAACTTGGGTAACAGATTAAACAGTTCTAAAATCTTTCATAAGTTGCTTTAACCTGGGCACTTTCGAAATGTTCCATGTTATACATGCAAAGAACGATGTCTGCTGTTTACATGCCAAAAAACGTCTGCTGCACTCATACCAATAGTCGGCTGCCTGTTTAAGTTAAGGGGATGCAGATTGCATTCTGGGAGATCAAACAGATCTAAGCTGAGTGAATAGGTTATCAATAAGAAGAGAAAATGAGAGCCTTTTACACAGTTATTTTTCTCCTATTCAAATTCAATCGAAGGAGGAAGTTTTTAGAACAGTTACTGTCAAACAAATCTAGAAATAATATATCAATTAAACAATGCATTACCCTTACAGTGCTGGAACCGACTTCATGCTTTATGCAAACAGGTTGAATCCAGGCCAGCCGCCAACTAAATTGGCAGCTGGCATGTGATCTAAACTGTTTGCTACGTATACTCTGAGTATCTTTCCTCAATAAAATGAAGCAGATATTTAAGGTTGTGAAAAGTAGACATTACAAAATTATATTTGTAGAAAATTACCCAGTATTCTAAGGGTTATTCTGTATATTCTTTACATCGACATGGAAAACTTTCAATGAATTTATTGTATATATAGGGTTTTTCTTTCAAAGGAAAACAAGTTGCTTACTTTTGAGCTTTGCTTCTTTTACATGTAACCACACATTCTTGCAACAGATGACTTTCAAACAGGCATTTCAAAAAGTATTGTTGCAAAAGTTGAGTATGGAGTCTTCCTCTATCATTTAGAGTAGTGCATCAAAACATTACATGAAATAAGGTTGAAGTGATGTAACACTCCATATAAACACTGTAGTCTGAAGTAATAGTCATTAGGAAAGGTAGTAAAGGTATTTGTTGATGTCCCAATTAATAGGCCATTGCCTGCCAATAGGTAATCAATCAATACAAGCTTTGATGCCAATATGTCATTAATGATGATTGCAAGACCAGTATAGTCCAAGTTCTTATTCCTTGCCAACTTACCCCTTTGTTCTTATATAGATGGATGACTTCAAGCTGATCTTTTTCTTTTTGTTAATCCTTAAAGTACTGGAAGCAACTTCATGCTTATGCAAACAGGATAGATCCAGGCCAACCGCCAATTTCTTGGCGGTTGGCCTGTTACCTACCTGTTTGCTACTCTGAGTATCTCTCTTCATCAAAATTAAGTAGACTTTTGGGAAAGGTTTGGGAAAGCAGACGACACAAATATTTTTTTTTAAAAAACAACAAGTATTCTAAGGGTTAAGAATATTGTGATTTACAGGAGTTAGTCTTATGTAAACCATTTTCTCAATTTGTCATCAAAGTTTTGTTGCTAACTTACTAATCCATTGTGGTTATTCATAAGGTATTGATTCATTTTGTCTCACATGTGTTCAGAGATGATCATTTTCTTTCAATTTTGAGGAATAGTCAAGAGTAGAAAGTTAATTGATGATTATACATTGTTGTGGTTAGAATCTGGCTTTGTTCTCCTTTCATCTCAGAGAAAACCTGTATATCCAAGATCTAGAGGTTCCTCTCACCCATTCTATCATATATTTCTATTTCAGCAAAAAACTTGAGTGAACATTATACAGGGTTGTCATTAACAGCCAGATGCCTGCCAATTTGACCGCTTCAAAGGACTTTTTAGCAACTCAAATAACGAAAAATAAGAGGTGATCATATAAGTAACACCTAATTTTTGTTGGGTGTTTGCTTCATTGGCCTCCTCAAATCGAAAGTTTGCCTCTTACTGCAGAAATTAATGACAACTTTGATTGTAATAAAAATAGAATGCCTTTGGTTGAGCCCCATGCCCCATCCACACCTCTGGTTTCATGAGAGTGTCCTTTGGCAAGACACTTCAGAGCCCTAGCCTATAGTACTGGTGAATCCAGAAAACCCATAACATAACTGAACAATTGTTGACATGGTGTTAAACATCATAGAATTAAAAATACCCAATATGAAAGAAATATCACATTACTGTGTCAGAAGAAGGAATTGTTTGTAATTTATTTCCCATTTCATCACAATGATTTCTACTTACTGTCACATAGAAAATGAGTTCTTTCATGCTTAATAACTGTCATTTACAGTTGCATCAAATTAAAAACGTAAAGCTTTAGTAAACAGTGTTGTTCTTAACACATCACCACCCTATGCTGCATTTTTTAATCTTGCAGCAGACGACTTTAAAAAAAGCATTGTGTGAAAGGGAGAAATTGCTTGTCACAAGCAATTTCTCCTTTTGCCACAATGCTTTTTCAATCTATTCACCTGCCACAACAGCAGAATGGAAATATTTTTCACATGTTTACGAAGCTTTTCTAAAGTTGTCTGCTTCAAGTGAAAAAATGTTGTCTGCAGGTGGTTAAGAATTATAAGAACTAATCTGCTTTAAAACGTTTACATGAGATATCCATTTTGGAAAAGGATAAGGAACAAACAGGATTTCATCTCTTTCCTCTTCACATACCTCATTTAATCTTTTTCCAGCAGACAAATGTATGAAAGGATTACGTTTTAAGGATTTGCTCATCATTAGCAATTTCTCCATATCTAACAATCTTCAACTCCAATTTGACTGTTAGATTTTCAATGATAGATACAATTTTCTAAATACAGGTGTATTTAAGCAAGACTGCAAACTATTTGCCAGAGAAGGAGGGGTAAGAATTTGATGCAGCTATGGAAGCAGAACAGTAGATTGAGTAAATCTGTTTATTGTATAGGTAACGCTGAATAGAAATGGAACATACCTGATGGTTAGCTGCATAGCGGGCTATTGGACATATTTTACATTAGGAGAGAGATGTTTGTGTGGTAATTAGGAATCTGAGAGGATTTATAGTGATTTTTGGTGAATTGTGCAAATGTGGTGGGGTTATCTATTTATTTGATAATATTCTAGAAAAAGCAAGTGTTTTCTCTATTTGATACCCTAGGAAAGTTCCCTAAACCAGTCCGTGTTGATGAATATTGTGAAAGATCAATGTGAAAAGCAACAGCAGATATCATTTTGTGATTGGTTTAAATTGTAATTAACAGTATACATCAGTTTTGTGAATGATAAAGGTTATTGTATTTAGTTTTAACAATTGTGAAAAAATGGAGATATTTCTTGTTGTATTTCTCCATTTGTCACAACAGCGTTTACTCTATTTAGGAAATGATATTGTAACATTTAGGTAATGATCATGTAACATTTAGGTAATGATCATGTAACATTTAGGTAATGATCATGTAACATTTAGGTAATGATATTATAACAATTAGGTAATGATCATGTAACAATTAGGTAATGATCATGTAACATTTAGGTAATGATCATGTAACATTTAGGTAATGATCATGTAACAATTAGGTAATGATCATGTAACAATTAGGTAATGATATTTATGGAAATAGTCCAACTTTTCCCATGTTGATGATAAAAAAACCTGAATGAAAAATACAAGAAATCTTTTTATGGCTGGTAACCAAGGTGATAAAGTGGTTTATAGACCATGTGTGTTTATTCTGATTGGAAACAGAAGAAAATTCTATTTTCATTGCCAGGTTTGATATCGATACAAATTGAGCTGCTCATTGAGAAACACATGTGAAATTCAAACCGTTTTATTATGGCATAATGAGAAACATGTAGCAGAAGGCTTAATCAAGAAACTATCGAAGTGAATGCATAGGCTTCATCTGATAAGCAATTTCTGCTTCTGCCGCAATTGTCAAATACAAAACTGAAACATTGTTGGAAAAGAGGATCGAAATGGGACCTGTGTCAGAAATATAGCCTTAACTAACCTTAACTTAACTCAATTGTTGTTATAAAATTTTATAACAAAAATGCACATATCCAAGTTTTCAATATATGACTGTTGTATGATATACAACTTTGATTAGTAGATGATGAGGGTTTGTAAAAAAAAAATTCATAGAACTCTTCAACTGATCAACAATTTTTCATCTCTAATGCCCATCTGCAGCTTGAATGAAGAGGTTAATAAAACTGTATGGAATGACAATGGTTCAACGTTTTGCAATTAACAACTTTCCTCCTTTATACTTAACCCATTACCAAACAATAACAGCATTTGACCAGTTTGTTTCAGACAACTCTGGAAAACATTGTGGGAAAAGGAGAAATTGGTCCAAACAGCAATTTCTCCTTTTCCCACAATGTTGTCTGGTCTTTCAGAGGATTATTTTTCAATGTCATCTGCAAACTCATTCAATTTGGGACAGTCGAAAAGTTTGAGTTTGGTAAAGGGTTAAAACCATTCCCTGATATTGAGAGTTCAATGCAAGACTATAGTAAGTGCTTCACAAACATGAAGTTTTTATAGTATATAGTCTTGCACTGATCCCTCGATACATGAATTTGTGAATGGTCTAAATTGAATTTGTGTATGGTCTTAATTGGAACGGACAGCAGACGATGAAAGCAGCATAAGAAGAAACATGTTTTCCTAATGCTTTTTGATAGAAAACACTGTAACAAAAGGATGGATTGTAAAACTTTTATCACAGTGTCATCTATCAAATATCATTTAGGAAAACTAGTGTTTTTTCTTCCTTGCTTTTTTGTCGTCTGCTGACCTTTAAATATGGACCAGTCACAGATTCCCATGTTGAACAATGGGTGAAGATGATTGTTTTCTAGAAAGACAGTTCTTAGCTTTTTAATTTTCTGTTTGACAA
Source organism: Cerastoderma edule (assembly GCA_947846245.1). NCBI lineage: Eukaryota > Metazoa > Mollusca > Bivalvia > Cardiida > Cardiidae > Cerastoderma > Cerastoderma edule. The sequence continues at coordinate 16,546,977 of OX401414.1, read as the reverse complement.
AGCTACTCCTGCTTCTATTAGGAATCCATTAAGGTCCCATTAAGCCTTGTTGGGAATAAGAATGTGTGAACAGCAGGCGGAATGATCTTCAATTACAATCATACAGAGATGGTTGAACCCTCTAGATCATGTGCATAGTTTGACCTTACATTGTGCTTTGTGTCAGGCCCAAATTGAAAGCAATATGAGGGTTCAATGCATTACTATAGCAAATGCTTCATGTTTATGAAGCACCTTCATGTTTATGAAGCACTTGCTATAGTATTGCAGTGAACCCTCAAATAGCTCCTTGAAAGTATGAAGACTAACATTTCCTATTTGATATTCTGAAAAAGCCACTCTCACAAACAATTTCTTCATAGCCACTGTGGTTTCTGGGATATCTTTGAAGTTTAATGTTTGATAAAGTCAATGCAACAAGACTTACATGGATCTTATCAGTGATATATTGTGTTCATATGGGAAAGCAGCCAGTCTCTCTGAGAGAATAATGTGTAGTACTGGTGAGGAAATATCATTAAGCATGGATATGTCTACTGATCACCATATAACTAAATTACAGCATAAAGCCCTGGTGGGTCCGGCATTGTTCAGTGTTTAAGGTGACTGACTTGGAACTTGGGTCCTGGGTTCAAGCCCCACAAACACCTGGTTTAGTGAGAGTGGCCATTGGCAAGTCACTTTCAAGCCCTAGCCTAGTACTGGTGGATCCAGGAAAGCCTATGGAGTCACATACTTAGGCCTTTGTCCTGGATCTTATTGTAAACAGTAAAAGGTACAGTCTAACTTGTGTTAAGCAACAACCTGTTTAAGCAGCCAACCTGCCTTAAACAACCACCACAGAAAGTCCCATTGTTAGATTTATAGTGTACATCAATTTGTGTTAAGCAGCGAACCTTTCTTAAGCAGCCACTTTACTCTGTCCCATAGGCTGGCCTCTTAACACAAGTTTGACTGTATATTAATATATACAGTATCTTAATACTTAATCCAATATAAATGAAGATTATAAGATCAATATGAACATGTGATATTGTTACAACAAAGATGTTTTGATTGAAGTTTTAATAATCTAAACCAGATAGAAATCAAAGGATCTAATATTAGGTCTTGAGATGAACCAGATGTACCTATTATTACTTAAATTTACTCATGCTTCACCTAAAACACTCTTATACTTTACTTTGACGCATCTCCTTGAAAGACTTTTGAAACCATGTTGACAAAATGATAAACTGCTCTCCATGAGCAATTTATCTTTTTGTCACATTGCTTTCTACGCAAATGTATTTCATATGTTTCTGTTGTCTGTTTCTGCTCTCTATTTGGATCTTTTGCATAATATCCTGCCTGAATGCATAAAATCTGAAATGAATTTAACATAATTCATCATCATGTTCATCATTACCATCATCGTTATCATCATCATCAGCATCATCATAGTTGTTACCATCATCATCATCATCATCATCATCATGATCATGATCATCATCATTGTGGCCCTCATCGTAGTTGTCATCATCATTATCATCGTGGTGAACATTTTTGTCATCCTTATGATTGTCGTCATCGTAATCATCGTCTTCGTCATCATATATGACATGGTCATCATCATCCTAGTTGTCATCATTATCATCATCGTCATGATTATCCCACCATCATCACCACCACTGTCATCATCACATCAAGTTTGTTTACTGATCAGGCCATCTATTAATCCTCTGGTTGTAGTGGGGGTCTGTCCAATCTTATTTTAAGTCTTCCTTCCCATCCCTGTATATGATGATGGTTGACAGAAGCCATGCAAGGGTTTTCCTATCTCGTTTCCACCATCATTTCAGGACAGTTAATGATAAACCTCCAATCAAAGCCAATTCCAGGAACTGGGAAAGCTCATTGCCCTGTAAAATAGCATCAATGTTGTTTATACAGCATCGTAATCCATATGAATAAGTGAAGTAGAAAGTCTTTCACCATTGATAATGGGCCAGGTACTACAATATCTCAGAATTTGCTGTTGAATGGACATAAAACCCATACAAACAGTTTCATCTGACTTTTAAGCCTCCTAGGTCTAGTTGTTAGAGTACAAAAATCATATGGATATCTTCTACATGGGTTCAAGTCACCGAATTCATAGATTTGTATTTTTATAAGCAGTAGTCCCCTGTAAGCAATTTCTCCTTTGGCCATTTTGCCACTATGCTTTTTGAAAGACGTCTGCTGCAAGTGACAAAAAAAATGTGGCGTTAGGTGGTAATGTGTTAAGCTCATTACCCCAGAAATAGTTCTCACCTATCGGTTTCTGACCCTTCTGCAAGCCAGATGACATTTTACTTCAGAGACAGATTTCTAATGACATTTAGATATATATACTGATTGGAGATGACTTTTAACTGCCTGATCTGGTTTGTGAACTGCTGCACTAAAATACTTGAAAAAATATAAGAGGTACCGATAAGACGATGTGCGTCTCTCACTAACATTGTTTTGGCTTCTTAAAACCCTTTATTGTGGGTACTCTTTAGAAAAGTCTAGTCCAGAATGTACTTAATTTGATCCCCAAAAATGCAGGGACTAGCCCAGATTGGGTGCATGTACTTGTAAATAACTAGGAAGCAGTCAACGAGTGTGAACTAAATAAGCTGCAAGCTTCCATCACAGTCAATGTAAAATAAATATGTTTTAACTTGGAACTAAAAATCAATCTCCAGGAAACCATTAAAACGAAGCCACTTAGATGTTCAAATTTTTAGCATTTCTGAATATTTGTACTTAGTAGACCAAATGGACATAGGTTGGCCCTTGCATTTAGACATTTTTGTTCTAAGCATTCTGGCAAAATCTTTTGCATTTGTCTAGTCAAAGTTGTAACTATGTCAATCTTAATGTAAATGCTAATTTTATTTAAAACTATAATGAAATCCTAAAAATCCTCAGTAAAACAGGCTTCAAGGATTTAATATTAGTTAGCTTCTTTCTTTTGGTATGACCCCGTAATCCACTTATGCCACAATAGTTATAACCAAATTTGTTAAAAAAAATGTTCTTTACATGAATTGTCATTTGCTGTGGCTTTGAAATGAGAAAAGTGTTGACATTAGGTTGGCATGGGATGGTTCATTAAACCAAACCAATTCCCATGGACAAGAGAACTTCTGTAAAAGAGTACTTGTTGCTTTCAATAATTCTAAGGAGAATATTGAGGAAATTTGTGAATTATCTTTATCAAATTTCCCCCATAGGTATTTAAATGTCTACACGATGATAAAAGGATGAAGGAGACTTAATTATTTTTGTACCCTGAAGGGTCTTTGATCCAATTATTTCCTTTGATTGATATTTAATTGCATAAACACTTAAGCAAGTTTGAGAAAACAGCATAATAAACCATACACAGCATAATAAACCACCTGCTTTAGAAACATTAGGACAATGGCAAAAATGTTCTTAAATAAGGATTTCTCCTTTAATTCTTTGTTAAGGCTCAACTCAATTGAGGAAAAATACCCAGCAAACAGTTGTTGTTTATTGTTATGGGCAGTTAATGTTTGGGTTATGTGCCAGGGTACCATTTTACCAAACAAACTTAAAGAAAATATTTGTGTATGTGGAAACTGATTATCATTGATAGTATCTAAAATGAAAGTACAATATTGTAATGTGAGACGTCATTGGAAGCGTTGAAGAGACGATTCCAATGATGTGTTACTTTGCAATATTGCTTATCTCACTATTCATATGAGGGGGAAGGTTGTTTTGAACTTAACCCTCTTCTTAGTGTAAAATGCTTAGTAAAGCCCTATCCAGGTATCTTAAGCCTTAGAATGCTGGGTAATTTTCGAACAATAGAATTTTCTGTCGTCTACTGTTCAAAACCTTAAATATCTGCTTTATTTTGTTGAGGAAAGATATCTAGGATAGCAAACATGTTAGATCACAGGCCAGCCGCAAATTTACTTGGCGACTGGCCTGGACCTTACCTGTCTGCATAAGCATGAAGTCGGTTCCAGCACTATTAGGGTTAACATAACTGAAATACTGTTAACACCAATTAAAACAAACTGGCATTAAACTGGTTGATGGTTATGACCTGTGTCAAAGATTTATTTTTAAGGAGAAAACAATAACAACTATCTAAATCATTCAGTTGTGAGTAAAGCATTGGGCAAAAGCATTTTGTAGAGCACGCCTGGATTCCCACTAACATGACAGCATCTGCCAGCAACACCTAAAATGGATGAGTAGCCTTTTAATGTGGGGGTTGAGTGGAAAACACTGTAATAGTCTGGAAAATTACTTGAGAGGTGTGATTTCCCTATTTGTCATTATCTTTGTTGATTTAAATCGATTGCTCCCGAAGTGTTTGATTTGGTTATTTATAGGGTAATAGAGACACAGTTCCAACAGATAACCTCAGAAATGATTTGGACCAAAAATAAATTGGAATGGCTTGTAGCATGATATGTTTTTCTTTTATCATATTTATTTTCTGCCCTGTTTCACAATGAAATTACCTTTTGATTGGATATCATATTGACGTCTGCTATTTTTACCCATTACCAAACAATAACAACACATGACCAGTTTGTTGCAGATGATTCTGGAAAACATTGTTGGAAAAGGAGAAATTACTCTTAATGAGCAATTTCTCCTTTTCCCACAATGATTTCTGGTCTATCAGTAGATTATTTTTCAAAATCATAAAATTTTGGAATGTGGTCTGCAAGCTCATTCAATTTGGGACAGCATTGTCACAACCCGTTTTGAAATAAAGTTGCAAAATGAAATAAAATTATTTCAAAACGCGTCCCGATGACATAAATTTATTTCATTTTGCTCACAACCCGTTTTGAAATAAAATCGCAAATTGAAATAAACTTATCAAAAATGTATTTAATGTAAAGATATTAAAACCAAATTGACACTTGTGATTACTGAAGTCGGTTTAAGGTATTTTCGACAGTCTATGACCCATTCTGACCGTTGATGGCCATGATAGACTTACATAAAAAATGTGTGTAAAAGTTCAAATACCACCTTCTAGTGATGGCAATGCGACTCGTTTGTGACTGATTGATGTCTAGGAGTGATTTTCATGAAACTGAGACAGATTTGAACCATATAATGAAGAAAGTTCAAATTAAAATAAAATTATTTCAAAACGCGTCGCGATGACATAAATTTATTTCAATTTGCTCACAACCCGTTTTGAAATAAAATCGCAAATTGAAATAAACTTGCATAAAATGTATTTTATATTAAGATATTAAAACCAAATTGACACATGTGATAACTGAAGTCGGTTTAAGGTATTTTCGACAGTCTATGACCCATTCTGACCGTTGATGGCCATGATAGACTTACATAAAAAATGTGTGTAAAAGTTCAAATATCACCTTCTAGTCATCGCAATGCGACTCGTATGTGACTGATTGATGTCTAGGAGTGATTTATATTAGACTGAGACTGATTTGAACCATATAATGAAGAAAGTTCAAATTGAAATAAAATTATTTCAAAACGCGTCGCGATGACATAAATTTATTTCATTTTGCTCACAACCCGTTTTGAAATAAAATCACAAATTGAAATAAACTTATCAAAAATGTATTTAATGTAAAGATATTAAAACCA
>OX401414.1:15878840-15936340 GCA_947846245.1 Cerastoderma edule | reverse complement strand
ATATGAAACAAAGATGTGTTAATGTGATAATCTTTAATGAAAAGAGTAAGAAAAACATCATTGTGATATGTAACCAAATTGTGTGTATTTGAATACATATTTAGTGCTTGTGTGCATGTTGTAATCATGTGAGTAATCCGCCGGAAATAAGGCGAATTACCCCAGGATTTCTGATGTATTCATGAACTACATACAAGGTATATCTACCGACTTGTGTCGAGGATTGCCGAGTTGATACGATTGGACCCTTCTTCCATAACAAGAGTACATATTTAGATGTATTTCTGTTTACACGGATTATGCGCAGAATTCTGTGGGTACGTGTGTACTGGGACCGTGCCAAACTTAGCCTCGAGGCCTGGCCCGTTCGTATACCGCGAACTAGGGCCAGGCGTCAGAGAAAGTTTACCGAACACAATAGTGTTCGGTTATGCCGAGGTATTCCGAATGAAACAACATCGACTGCGCATGCGCGTCGATTAAGCTTATTCATGAGAAAATGCACCTATTTAGACACCCTACTTAGCGTTGGATCCTTTTGAGATGAAGCCGTGACTCCGGTTTTTATAGTATTTTATAGCGTTGTGTTTTGTAATGGAACACAAATGCAGTACAACGCGCAAATCACCCAAACAGGATTGTGTTTGTGACACAAGTAGTGAAAAGTCAAGCTCTTTGCGTCGTGTTTTACCATATAACAAATCCGGAGTATATCAAAGTAAACTTTATGGTGAAATTTCTGTAATAGATGGTTTCGCTTAAATTGTTATAGAAAGGTATTTAATATTGACAATAGTGTTAGAGAATTAAGGAAGGCGTGTCAATCTTCCAAAGTTAGAGTTAAACGTGGTTTTAAAGGCACATACAAGGAGATAAGTAGAAATAAATTACTAGAAAAATATATGGAGTTCTTTTATTATTTTCATAAAAGTCATGACAATTAATCTAAGAATGCATTGAGACCCTATTAAATAGACTCCTTTTACATAAGTCATTTTGTGCTTGAAATATAGTAGTCTCCAATTCAATCATGTTTATCAACAACCTGTTTGTTTACATATTCAAAATAAGGAATTCTGATTGGTCGGTTCAAACATTTGTGTATCAACTGTCAAGGTCAGGGGTGAAGAATCACACAATCAAACTGGTTAATCTCGGTTAATTCTTGTTGGCTTTCACGTTTAAGTTGTGCTGATGTTTTTTTTGGGTGGTAAAAGTTAACCAATTACTATAGATTTATATAGCATTAATCTCCTTTTATGTGCCTTTAAAAGATGAGATATGACGTTACAAGAATATATCTGGAATATCGTTTGATAAGCATATATGTTATAATAGTATATATGCTGATATCAAATTCTTGAGATTTAAATGTGTCCAAAGAATTTTATTCTTAGATCATACGTTCCCCCTCTTCTTAATGACTTCGTCAACTACAGGTTTTTATGTTACATCAGACTTTCAAATAGCACTAAATAAGCTTATAGCTTATTTCAAATTTCTCATATACATATTTTAATTGTTCAAGATGTGGCGAAACCGAGATACAAATATCCAGTACAGAACATATTCTGGTAAAATGTAGTAAAGTATTCGACTGCACATATTCCTTCAAACAAATCAGAAATAAGGTGGGATTGACCAATAAGATTGCTTATTGCTTCCATTTCCGGTGATTTACAGAAAAAAAACAAAAACATGAACGATTGTTAACAGTTGATCGTCGGGAAATATGAATTCGTTTTTAAACCAAAGCAGAGTCATTTGATGAAATCCATTGTCGAAGGAAAAGACACTTTAGATTCAATTTTGATAAAACATCTCTTACATAAAATAGGTAAACTCAACATTCTTTCGGACTGTTTGTCAACTCCATATCACGATGCTAAAAATGAACATCAACGCCTCCCTGATTAAATTGATAAAAACAAAATCAACAATTTGGTTTGAAGCGATTTGCTTCGCCTCATTTATTTCGAAAACAATCCTTTGTAAATATTTGTGTTAATAAAAAGATAGTCACCATCATGTTCTTCCTCCCTTCCCATTTTCTTCTTCTTCGTCTACTCAACTCCTTAGTGCTATTTTAGACTTGAGAACAAATTTGATTGTGTCAAATGCCAATTTTAGAAAACACTATACACTATATGTATTTATATGATGTAAATGTTATTGCAATTTAATTTGAATAAATGGGTTGTTGTATGACAATTCAAAGAATAAAACAAAACAAAATTTTCGGACGTAAATCTTTCACGATGACTGTAAAGGTGTCCAAATAGAATCCGAATAGAATTACAGTCATCGTGAAAGATATACAGGTACGTCCGAAGTATTTCGGAACCATTTAATGTGTGATACCTTAAGATTTCTAATTGCGTTGAATGTAAATCTATCATTGGTTATTGTAGATTTCTTTATTTACTGAGAGAAACAACCCGAAAATTGTGAAACATTTGAATAACGCATCAAGGCCACAAAGATGTAGACAAAACTAGGCCGTTTGGGTCATCGATTGTCAAGAGGTCTTTCTCCAGTCTATTTCCTTGAATCTAATTCTTAGCTACTTGAAACCGTAATTGTTCACTGAAATGCCATTTTTAATGTTGTTGAACTTGGATAGCCACTTAAACGTTTTTAATTAAAATTCATTTATTTTCCGCACATATTTCAAGATTTGAAGAGGGACAGGGAAGCTTTTTCTTGGTTTGATCAATACTAGTGTCCTAATAATTTTCCGTCATTACCACAATTCATAAGTGGCAAATTGAAAATTTACGTAGGTTTAAAAGTGGCGAAATATTCATAACATTTATGAGTAACCACACTTGAATCGGTTGTGATATGGCACCCAAAACGGGGTGTAGGACAATTCCCCACTAGGACTATTCCCCACTAGGACAATTACCCACAGGAAAATTCCCCACTAGGACGATTACCCACTAGGAAAATGGCCCACTGGGACAAGTACCCACTATTTGATATAAAACATTTATTCAAATAAATTATGTTTTTTCTTATTTATAACATATATTTTGCGTTATTTACGTTATCTGTAATAATTAACAATGAAAACAAGAGTGGAAAATTATCAAAATAGTGATTTAAAGCATTGTTCCTTTTTTGTCTGCAAAAAATATATTTTGAAAAAGAATTGTACAGAATGCATGTAACAATTTATTATCAGTAGTATTGCAAAAGTCAAGTTAAAATCAATGACCATTTAATTGGACTGTTGATTCAAAATTTTAACCTAATATGAAATACTTTACTTTGCAAATAATGAAGATTCTTATTAAAAGACTCTTTGTGAATTCTTATGATATTGATTTTTAAATGCTTACATATTTCAAGTAGATGTATGTTTATTCAGTTTAACACCAGAAGGTCATAGACCTATGTGGCAATATTTACAAGCAACAACAGTACATGATGATAGTAACATAATACAATATATCATTCAGGTTCATTTGCAAAATCAAGTTTGTATCATAATAACCTCAACACTGTTTAGATATTGTATGTGTCTTCATAGAACGATTTGTACAATAACTTCATTTTAAGTAACGATCTTAAATTTGGATAATTGATAATTTGGATGATTTATGAGTTGTTTTTGTTGTTGTAGCAAATGCACTTTCAATACTGCTTCATAAAGATTATTCAACATAAATATGCTTTCATAGACAGGCTTTGTGTTCATGTATATACAAATGTACGCCATTAAATAAGGCTATAGAGTTTCTTCAATTTAACATATAAACATATATTTTCTTTATAAACTCAAGATGTGTAAATTTCGAAATATACATATTTGACCTAGGATATTGACACTGTATGCAACACCTACGTAGACTCTTTACATAAAAAAAACCATGTACATGCATATAGCCCTAAAAGATACAAAAAGTCATATAGACCTGAAAGGATGCGTAACAAAATATGTATTTCAATACATACACTTATCATAGTTTGAACAACATATGTGTCTCTTGATAAATACACATAAATAAATGCATCATATACACGTCCGATGCAAGCTTACATTGATTTTAAGTTGCACAGAAAGTGCCTCCCACTTATTGCAATCTTGTCCAAAACGAAATGACAAGGTTACAAATAGGAGTAAAGGAATAATGATACTTTATGTATATGTCAAATAACACAAAGAAGAATCATGTACAAAAATAAAATCATACGTGAAGCGTCTTGTTAGTTCACATATACATAAAATGGGCAAGTTACATGTATAAATTTATTCTACAAAGCTTTACAAAAAGTGTCGCAAAAATCACCAACGCAAACATGAATGTATGTAAAAGGAGAAAAAAGTGTGACTCTTTTCTTGAAGTCTTGTCCAAAACAAAATGGAAAGGTTACAAAAACAATAAAAGAGACATACATATTATACATGCACAACAAATTCCAAAAAGGGGGTGGGGGTTAAAAAAAATAGGACTTTGAATTTTATGGTTTGTTTGTTAAGTGATGTAAGATTGTCGATGGTACGTGTATGATATTAAAGGCCATATAATGTGTTTTCCCGAATATGCATTGCGTTAAAAATATAGGTTGCAAGATTCAAAACATCCGATTTTTGATAAGAAGAGAATAATTCCTTAAGCTTAAACATGTTCGGGCATTTTCTATAATAGGGTCTAATATACTTAATCCGTATGGTTTTATATAAATGACATTCCAAAATAAAATGATATTCATCTTCAATTTTGCCACATTTTGAACATTTCCTCTCTTCTAATGGAGTACTGGCAGGTTTTGACCATCTACCACTTTCAATGTGTAATCTATGAGAAGACAATCTCAATCTTGATAAATGTATACGAAATTTGCTTATATTAAGAATATCCAAATACGGTTGATAGTTAAATGTGGTAAATGATCTATAAAATGTTGCTCGGCTAGAGTCGTGTATTCTACTTTCCCAATCTTGTACAAATTGATCTTTTAATCTTGTTTTAACCATTGATAAAAATAATTTAATATCACCAACATCTTGAAATACCCATGCATCACCAAAACCAAGCCGATATAAAATACTTTTTAAAAGAGAGCACCAATTAATAACACGGTCGTGTATATCACAGTCTGTTTGAAGCCTGAGGTAAACTTTTCTTATATATTTAATATCATTGACCCTTAGAATTTTAGTCCAAAACTTAACAATGTTATATAGTCTAATATTCCTAAGTGGTAATCATCCCAGTTCACCATACACAAAATCGTTTTGAGTGGATTTTTTAACTCCCAGTAATCTTTTACAATATTGTAAGTGAACACGTTCAACAGCTGTGCCATGATTGAAACCCCAAATTTCACTACCATAATTCTAGATAGGCAACACTAAATTGTCAAATAAATCTAAACGATCGGAAACTTTAACATTTGTAAACTTGTTAAGATATTTATTCAATTTAAAAACAGCTTCAAGGGCTTGTCCTGCAAGAGTTTGTTGTGCATCCGAGAATGAACCCCCAGTAGTAAACACCAGACCTAGGTTAACAAAATTATTAACAATTTCAAGGAGTGTTTTATCATAATAAAATTTCAAATTTGACGATAATCTACCACCTTTTCTAAATATCACAATTTTCGTTTTAGCGGTATTAATCTTTAATTTCCATTTCATACAATAATCATGTAATAGATTTAGACTTGACTGGAGTTCCGGAGCACTTTTAGCAAAAATAACAATATCGTCAGCATACAAAATCAAGAACATTTTAAAAGTGTCTACATTAATTCCCTCTAGACCTTCTTTAATAAAAATATCTTCGATGTCATTAAGAAACATGGAGAATAAAAAAGGTGACAGACACTCCCCCTGTCTAACTCCAAGATTGCATTCGAAAGATTCACTTAATTTGTTCTCATGTTTTACCTTTGATTTGACAGAGTTATACATGGAACGTATTACATCCAATATGTTACCCCTTAACCCAAGTTTGATTAGTTTGTACCATAAATTATCCCTTGTTACATAATCGAAAGCTGTAGTAAAATCAATAAATGCACAAAATAATTTTTCACCATTGTTAACCATCTTATTAATCAAGCCATGTAAAATAAATAAGTTATCGACAGTGCTTATATCTGCTCTAAAACCCGCTTGTGCCTCAATATAAACACCATAATCTTCGGCCCAATCATTAAGCCTGTTATTTAATATACGTGTGAATAGTTTGCCTAAGCAGCTCAAAAGTGTAATACCTCTAAAATTGTTAACATCATTAATACTACCTTTTTTGTGCAATGGAATTATATAACCCTCAGACCATGAATGTGGGAAATACCCTTTTTCTAAAATCTTATTAAACAAATTAAGCAAAGAAGGACCAAGAATGTGTTTTCCATGTATAAAAAATTCATTGATGAATTGATCTGGCCCTGCACTTTTATTGGTTTTCAGTTGTGATATAGCTTTATCAAGAGATTCATAGGTAAAAGGGCTATTCAAATCATCAAACATAGTACTAAATTCATTTTGTTCATAACGTTCAATAAAACTCTGCACATCTTCATCAGGTGTAAAAAATGGATCATTAGGATTATTGATGGATTTAAAATACATTTCAAAAGTAGACAAAGAAACATTTGTAGGTTTTATGCCAGCGATTTGCTTAAGCATGTTCCAATAAAGTTTAGCATTTTTATGTTTAGCTTTCATTAATCTTTCAGTTTCTTGTTTGTCATATTCGAATTTTGCTCGACGAATACACTGTTTATATGCTGTTCGAGCAGTAACTAACTGTGTTCGATTAACACAAGATTTATTTTTCCGATAAGCATTAAGTGATTTATTGAAGAATGTGCGCTTACGACTACATTCATCATCAAACCATTTATTTTTGGGATTATGATGATGACATTTACCCGTAAGGCTGCGTTTAAATAATGGCGAGGCTACTTTGTGAATTGTTTCTGATAAATGATCAATACATGCATTTATGTCATTTTCATTATTTGCATCATCTATTAAAATGTCCTAATTTTCCAACAACAATAATGTTTCATCAGACGATAAATCGGTTAAAAATTGATCTTTCACGTCTATATTCCATTTATATTTATTGTCAATCGTTTCGTAATCAATTTCCACTACATGTTGGTTAAAAATGTTACATTGGAATTGAAAACTGAAGTCAATCATACAATGGTCAGAAATAATATTAGGATCATCAACCTGAACATTTAAAACATAAGGCAACAAATTTGGCGAACAAATGACATAATCGACAACACTGGACCCAGTAGTCCCAACATAAGTATATTTGCCGATGGCTTCATCAGAACCCATACGACCATTTAGAATACGCATACCTGTCTGTTTACAAAAGTCTAACAGAAGTAATCCATTACTATTTTTTGGTCTATCCTTATCTTGGGAACTTCTATCGATTAAAAAATCCGTTGCATAGTCTATCGGTAAAACATCGATAAGACCGTTATTAACATTGTCATTTAAAACAAAATCTGGTGAGATAGATGTGTGCGCATTTAGATCGCCACACAAAATAAAATGTGGGTCAGACTCAAATTTTGAATCGATGGTGGCAATTTGGTCTAAAAGCCTGTCAAACGTATGGGAATTAATCATCGTCTGTCTGCTGCTGTTTTCGGGAATGACATAACAAAGGCGAATGAATAAATCAGTACATATGTTAAAATAAGAACCATCAAGCTTAATACAAACAATTTCATCTTCACTTTCAAAAACAAATGAATCTGGCGAAACAAATATATTTTGAACATACAAAGCTAATCGCCCAGATGGCCTTCTAGTACCTGCTTTCAATTTTGTTCTATTCAACTTAAAATTTTCAAAGTGCTCAGCTTGCAGGTCTGAGTAATTATCTGCCCATGTTTCAGTAAATAATACAATGTCATGATTATCAAAAACAGTCTTCAATTCATCAAGATCAAGCTTGTTTAGTCGTTTATTGTTTAAACCCTGCACGTTCAGCAAAGCACAGCGCAGCGTGACCTTCTCGGTGGTGCGATCCTAACTATGTGAGTTCTCGACGTTCTGCACGGATGAATCACTTCCACCGCTTGTTCTGGAAAATCCCGACCCCGTTTTGAGAAGTTACGTCCATACGGCGTAGCCGAATTCGATCGTCTTTCGGACCTCTTAATAGCACGAGATTCACGTGGTCGACCCCGAAGCTGTTGTACACCCGGCTGTGTGTCAGTTTTCTGCTTTGGGTGTGTTTTATTGTTCAGAAGGGCGGACGTATCATCTACATTTCCAGTTCGGTTCTGTGTTTCGTGGATATTTACTGTATTTCCTTCAATGTTTGGTGTTTGCTCGGAGCTGACAGTGGGAGTTGTCTGTTCTTGTTGATGGTTATCGAACAATTTATCATTTGGAATTCCTATTAGCTCACTGTGGTCGGTAGTATGTATAACGGGTCCTGCTTGGTGAACGTCATTAAGTACCTCAACAGAATCAACAATTCACTGCCCAACACTGGAAAGGGAATCATGTGGCATAGAAGCTGGCAGCCAGTCCCCAGATGACATTGGTTGGTGATTCACAGCTTGGGAAAAATTGGATACAGGTGTACTGGAGTCCTGGATTGATTGGGGTAAGTCTGTGAGCATTTCTTCATGTGCATTCACTGTGTTATGTGGAATTGTGCGCACATCTAGTTGGTAAGAAGGCTTGTTTATATTGACAATACGCATCAGACGATTTTGACCAATATAGCGACCCCACTCTGGTAGCTCATCTATTATAACCCGACCGTCTTGTATAAGTTTGGCTGGGTAGACAATCTGTACTTTGGAACGGACATTGGTTCTTTTAAGTTCTTTGTATTTTGGCCAAAGTCTACTTCTGGCATCCTTAATTTCCTTAGGGTAGTCCAGATCGAGGGAAAATTCTGTGTTTCTGAGCATTGAAGCGCGACTCATTATCATCTCCACATCACAATAATCCCTCAAGTTGATGATGATTGGCCTTTTCTGGTGATTTTGAGCACGGTTTCTTTTTCCTAGTTTATGTGCACGGGCTATGTAAACATTGCCGGGGTCAATATCTAGGTGGTTGGCGAAAAATCCCTTATCAACCCGAAACAACTTTCACCTATGTTTTCAGAGAGACCACTTATAATAATATTATTTCTTCTCGGTCTCGCCTCTATATCAATCGATTTGTAGGCAATACATTTCAGGAGATCTGATTGATCATTTGTCGTATCGATGACTTGGTTCAGTGTTTTCCTCACCCCAACGAAAACATTTTCCATTGTACGAAGGCTGTGGCTCACATCTGCTTGCTCACTTCGGATGCATTTCAGTTCATCAAATATATAAACAAGTTTATGATCAAGGGGACTGTCTAGGAAAACTTGCCTGGATATTTCTGAAGATCTATCATTTTGGTTTATTTGTTCCCGCTCAGTCCTATTTTCCCGCTCACTCAGCAATTCAAAACGGTTGTTGGTTTCAACTCCTCCAAACGACTCCATTGTATCAAATATCACTTTATATGTTTTAGCTTAATTATATTACTACCAGATTATAACACGATATACTAAATCTGATGTAAAAGTGGTTGTTTAAACTTTAATTTCAATATTTTTTGGTCACAGCAGAGAAATGTACGTGTACTGTCGCCATATTTAATTACCGTTGATATATATAGATGGAATGTGGGGTCTAATGGGATGAAATATAAGGAAGCATAGGGATGATAAAACAATTCTAAAAGAATAAGAAATGAAAAATTAAGATGTGAAAATCCAACAGAGACTAAAAAACATGTACATTATTGATATATCAAATATCAATTAAAGACCTCGTTAGCAAGGTGTAGCTAAAGCATGATTAAAGTTGTGAAGCAAAGCAATCGTTTATTCAATCCAAATCCAAAATTAAAAAGCTTACCAAAATATAAATGTATCAATAAATCTGTTTTCAATTGCCTAAATCAATAAATGGGTTGATTATTATTGATAGGATAATTGAATTGCAATTCATTTTTTTCTACGTTTACATTATGTACAAATAATATGCTTGAATCCATGATCACTGATTTTTTATTAGTTTTAATTTATTGCCTCAAAAGTGAAGATTTATGAACAGATCAAAAGATATACTTCATTGCTATTATTTATTAAAAGTGGGGAATTGTCCTCATTCTCATTACAAACAAATTTGTGAATGGACCAATCTTTTGACCTTTTTTCAACCATATGTTTTCTGTTTGGCTATTGCAGTATAGATATATTTTCCAAAAAAAAATGTTTTATGACGATTTCATTTTACCAGTGGGGAATTGTCCTTTTTGACACAAATGTGGGGTATTTTCCGGTGGGTAATTGTCCAGTGGGTAATTGTCCTGTGGGTTATTGTCCTAATGGGTTATTGTCCTAGTGGGGAATTGTCTGTACCCCTCTTGGAACTAAGAATGTAGGCCGGATTTAATCGCTTTGTATTGCTCTCTAGTATTATAACTGTTGCCTCATGGGAAATCGTTAAATTCCAGATGTTCGAAAAATAGACTATCCTACAGTCTCTGTTCACAGAAAAAATGATTACAGTCTTGGTGGTAAAAGGAGCAGCTGTTTTCCTCGAGATAATGCCCAAAGACATTTTCAAATGTATCCTCAATTATCTTGCTATAAAGGCACCTTAGTCCTTCACCGCTATCAGCGCTTTGATTACAACGCGTCAACACTATAACATTTATGTTAACAAAGACCCATATAAACATATTGCGTTACTTTCTTGATCTATTTATATATGGGTTTTACATCGCGTTAACACTATAACATTTATGTTTTGTTTAAACTTATTTATTTTACATCAATTGTGAAACAAGTTTTTACAACTAATCACTCTCGATTCTGCTTCCTGGATACATAACCAGTAATCGCGCCGAATGTGGATTAATGAATGTTTGCAAGGCAGATCCCGCTTTTCACGGGACTCACGACCCTCGTGTCCAGAAGCCAACGCTCTACCTCTGGACCACCGTCCTCCAAATTTATGTTAACAAAAGACCCTTAGAATCATATTGCATTACTTTCTTGATCTATTTATATATGGGTTTTACATTGTGTCAACACTATAACATTTATGTTAACAAAAGACCCTTAGAATCATATTGCGTTACTTTCTTGATCTATTCATATATGGGTTTTACATCGCGTTAACACTATAACATTCATGTTAACAAAAGACCCTTAGAATCATATTGTATTACTTTCTTGATCTATTTATATATGGGTTTTACATCGCGTTAACACTATAACATTTATGTTAACAAAAGACCCATATAATCATATTGTATTACTTTCTTGATCTATTTATATATGGGTTTTACATCGCGTTAAACTGTAACATTTATGTTAACAAAAGACCCTTAGAATCATATTGTATTACTTTCTTGCTTGATTTATATATGGGTTTTACATTGCGTCAACACTATAACATTTATGTTAGAATCATATTGTATTACTTTCTTGCTTGATTTATATATGGGTTTTACATTGCGTCAACACTATAACATTTATGTTAACATAAGACCCTTAGAATCATATTGCATTACTTTCTTGATCTATTTATATATGGGTTTTACATCGCGTTAACACTATAGAATTTAATGTTAATAAAAAACCCATATAATCATATTGTATTACTTTCTAGCTTGATTTTTATATGGGCTTTACATCGCATTAACACTATAACGTTTATGTCACCAAAAGACCCTTAAAATTATATTGCGTAAGTTTCTTGCTTGATTTATATATGGGTTTTACATCGCGTTAACACTATAACATTCATGTTAACAAAAGACCCTTAGAATCAAATTGCGTTACTTTCTTGATCTATTTATATATGGGTTTTACATCGCGTAACACTATAACATTTATGTTAACAAAATACCCTTATAATCATATTGCGTTACTCTCTTTCTTGATTTATATATTGGTTTTACATCATGTCAATTATGTAACATTTATGTTAACAAATAACCCTTAAAATTATATTACGTTACTTTCTTTCTTGATTTATATATGGGTTTAACATCATGTCAAATTTATTACATTTATGTTAACAAATAACCCTTAAAATCATACTGCGTTACTTTCTGTCTTGATTTATATATGGATTTTACATCGCGTTAACACTATAACATTTATGTTAACAAAAGACCCATAGAATCATATTGCATTACTTTCTTGGTCTATTTATATATGGGTTTTACATTGTGTCAACACTATAACACTTATGTTAACAAAAGACCCATAAAATCATATTGTATTACTTTCTTGCTTGATTTATATATGGGTTTTACATCGCGTTAACACTATAACATTTATGTTCACAAAAGACCCTTAGAATCATATTGCGTTACTTTCTTGATCCACTTATATATGGGTTTTACATCGCGTTAACACTATAACATTTATGTTCACAAAAGACCCTTAGAATCATATTGCGTTACTTTCTTGATCTATTTATATATGGGTTTTACATCGCGTTAACACTATAACATTTATGTTAACAAAATACCCTTCTAATCATATTGCGTTAGTCTTCTTGATTTATATATGGGTTTTACATCACGTCAACTTTATTACATTTATGTTAACAAAATACCCTTATAATTATATTGCGTTACTTTCTTTCTTGATTTATATATGGGTTTTACATCACGTCAACTATATAACATTATGTTAACAAATAACCCTTAAAATCATTTTGCGTTACTTTCTTTCGTGATCTAATATGGGTTTTTCATCGTGTTAACACTATAAAATTTATGTTAACAAAAGACCCATATAATCATATTGCGTTACTTTCTTGCTTTATTTTTTTATAGGTTTTACATTGCGTCAATACGTTTCCATTTATGTTAACAAAAGACCCATATAAACAAATTGCGTTACTTTCTTGATCTATTTATTTATGTATATGAGTTTTACATTGCGTCAACACTATAAAATTGATGTCAACAAAAGAGCCATATAAACATAATAAATTCGTTCGTGAGAAATGAACATGAGTAGCGTATCTTTTTTTTATTTATTCATATATGGGTTTAACATCGCAACGGCATGTTTTCAGTTATGTTAACAAAAGATCCTTATAAACATATAACCGTTCATGCGAAATGAACATGAGGTACTTCCTCTTTCTATTCATTATCGGTTTTAAATCGCATTAACGCGTTTTCAGTTAGGTTATCAAAATACCATTAAACATAATGAAACCGTTCGGGCAAAATAAACAAGGGGAGAGTTACTTCCTTGCTATTTCTTATTATAGGTTTTACATTGCGCCAATATTATTTCAGTTATGTTGTGATGTCCGTCTCAGCTTAATAATGGAGGAAGACCCCCGTACTCAGATGCCTATACGGACTGGTCAAGCCTGGTAAAACCATTGGCATTCCGTAAGTCAGTCGGGAGGCTACCCCTGATGAAAATCCAAATTGATTCATCTGGTTTGTCAATAATAACATAGAAGGAAGGTGTACATACATATATATGTGGCGAGTATATATAACTATTCCGCAGTCTCACGGACATAATAACGCTTACAGAGTTAGGCGAGGTATCCGAATCAATGCATAAACAAATTGTCTAAATCACCATATAAACGAATAGGAGTAATAAACACATGAACGAATATGAGTAATAAACCCACGAACAAATCGGAGTAATAAACACATAAACAAATCGGAGTCATAAACCCACGAACAAATCGGAGTAATAAACACATAAACAAATCGGAGTAATAAACACATGAACAAATCGGAGTAATAAACACATAAACAAATAGGAGTAATTAACCCACGAACAAATCGGAGTGATAAACACATAAACAAATCAGAGTAATCAACCCACGAACAAATCGGAGTAATAAACACATAAACAAATCGGAGTCATAAACCCACGAACAAATCGGAGTAATAAACACATAAACAAATCAGAGTAATTAACCCACGAACAAATCGGAGTAATAAAAACATAAACAAATCAGAGTAATTAACCCATGAACAAATCGGAGTAATAAACACATAAACAAATCAGAGTAATTAACCCACGAACAAATCGGAGTAATAAATACATAAACAAATCAGAGTAATTAACCCACGAACAAATCGGAGTAACAACACATAAACAAATCGGAGTCATAAACCCACGAACAAATCGGAGTAATAAACGCACGAACAAATCGGAATAATAAACACATTAACAAATCGGAGTAATAAACACATAAACAAATCGGAGTAATAAACACATAAACAAATCGGAGTAATAAACACATAAACAAATCGGAGTAATAAACACATAAACAAATCAGAGTAATTAACCCACGAACAAATCGGAGTAATAAATACATAAACAAATCAGAGTAATTAACCCAAGAACAAATCGGAGTAATAAACACATAAACAAATCAGAGTAATTAACCCACGAACAAATCGGAATAATAAACACATAAACAAATCAGAGTAATTAACCCACGAACAAATCGGAGTAATAAACACATAAACAAATTGGAGTAATAAACCCACGAACAAATCGGAGTAATAAACACATGAACAAATGGGAGTGATAAACACATGAACAAATTGGCGAAAGAGCAAATGGTTAAATTGAAACTCTCCAATTTATCCATTTGGCTTTTTCACCAATTTGTAAGTAATAACTTTAACAAATATGGAAAATAAACGCATAGTCAATTCGGAGAAATAAACGCATGAAATCATTGGAGTAATAAACCCATGGCCATATCGCAACAGATGAACAAATCAAAGTATTTACAGTGTAATGAAGACTCGGTGCCAGGGTAGGAAAGCCGGTCCTCTATGCGCACCGCGGTTCGCCCGCCGATGGGTTCGTGCAAATGCTGCCAGTGTACCGTCCTGAAAGTGGAACAATATCGCAGCTATAAACACCCATAAAACTTTTGTAATTTCCGAAATAAATTCCGATTTAAAAAGCTTATTTATATCCAAATCAGTTGAGGAAACATCGTTGTCAAATTATGAATAAACTTATTCGGTATGGTTGAACAGTAGAGAACGGTCATGGCTTTGAGGAGGACAGTGGTTCAGGGGTAGAGCGTCGGCTACTGGACACGAGGTTCGTGGTTCGAATCCTGTGAGAAGCAGAATCTGCCTTTCGACCTTTCATTAATCCACATTCGGCGCGAGTACTGGTTATGTATCCAGGAAGCAGAATCAAGAGTGATGAATCTAAGTTGTAAGAACTTGTTTCACAATCGATGTAGAATAGATAGGTTTAAACTAAAGTAAAGGTTATGCACATCGCTAAATGTTGCAGTATACACAAACATGATTTGGATAGACAGATCAAATGTTTAAAGGCTGAATTTAAAGCTTGAAAAGCAATTCTCGCTAAGTCTTAACGTTTTGAAAATCCATCTGTGCTCTTTAACGTTGGCGTTTAGAAATGCGTTTGTTTGAATGAACCGTATGAACGAAATGTTTAATACATATACATGTTATACCGAATAGAGCGCCTGAACTGCTTGATGATATCTAGTCCGCTCTGTCAAGGTCAAAGTTCGATATTCCTTTCGAACCCTCAGGTTGGGGCTCGTCGTTGTGGGTACTTGAGAGGTAAATGCAAACGAGGTCGATGAAGCTGTGGGTGTGAAGAAGAGCAGGGCACGCCCCTTCCGGCTGACTGGTTCCACCGTGGTCTGGGTCTTGGTTGGTTCCTTTATCGACTTCCGGAGCTCCTTCCAAATTCCGATTTCCTTTGCGCGGGAACTGCGCTCAACTATCGCCTGATCCCGCGAGACTTGGCGCTGGCGTTCCGGCGGCTTATAACGCCACATCATCTTTAACAAAATAGAAATATGAAATAGGATCGTCTGCGGGAGATGCCGGATATAGAGAATAGATGGTTGGTGTCGTGAATCGGAAATGTTATCGGGCAAGACTTAGGAATATTATCTGGTGAGCAGAAGGCGAAACGGATAATAATCCGAAGCCGAGCCCGATAACTTTTCCCATTCAAAGACACCAACCATCTATTCTATTTGTCCTGTTACCTTTATGTATTCTTTCAAACAAACAAGATGTAAATAAAACACGACAAAAAAGGAAAGAATAAGAAGAGAATGATGTAAACATTACGTCATAGCATTTTTATGACGTCATGATTCGTCACGTGAATATATCATATGGTTAGTGCCGGATATCACAAATGTTATACGGCACCTAGTTATCCGTCCCAAAATTACACTAGTGACAGGATAAATGTTATTATTTAATGCATATTATTAGAACGGAATTGTACATATGAAAACATTATTGATAATTACAATATGTAGATACCGGCCAAGGGGATGGCCGAATCTAAGCTGGTAGAACTTGTGGCCAAACCCTTTTGCCTTATTACTCGTTTGCTTGATTGATTGTACATGTATTTTTTATAAAATGTTATTGCAATAAAATATATTTAAAGTAAAGTAGAACGGGTTCCAGTGGCTCATAACGCCACATCATCTAACAAAATAAAAAATATGGAATTATCTGCCGAATGATGCCAGATTGGTTATGCACAGTATCAAAACAGACAAGGGTAATAATCATCGATTTCACAACTGTTCCATGTGTACGATATAGGAATTATCTCCCTTTGACATGAAATATCTTTTGAACATATGTATCATGGAAACAAACACTTATTTAATGTTTATGACTAGACCAGCTGTTTCCGGTTACGTCATTTCATAGATTTATTAGCTATGTCGAGGCAATCAATGTAGTACCTATCCATACTTCTAGCATTTCTTCACCGGCACGCCCATCATCTTCTGAAATCACTGACTGCTTTCCAAAAAAAGAACAATATTGGAAAGTGACAACGAATCAGACATTAACATGTGACTGGAAATTGTTGAATCCGGCTTTTTCTAAATATCAAAGTAAGACACCAAACGCTAGTCTTGGGTGCTGACCCATGCGCATGTCACACATAAGCCTAATGCGGGTATGCACGGACCAGGTTACCGTTTTACTAAACAACTTAAGGAAAATATTTGCGTGAGTCATAACTGATACATATGGATAGTATCTTCAATGAAAGTACATTATTGCATTGTGACGCGTTATTGGAAGCGTCTCGAAGAGACGATTGCAATGATGTGTTACTTTGCAATATTGCTTCACCCAACATTGAAATAAGAGGAATTGTTGTTTTAGACTTATGCAAATCTTAAGCGTAAACTGTTTAGTAAAACGGTACTCAGAACCCCAGGCTAACCAAACGCTTGAACGCAACGACCAATCTCGATCAGACAAACGTATTCAAATCTATCATGATTGGCCAAACGCTTATCAAAAAGAAAACCCAGACGCACCTGTTGGATGCATGTGAATTGTGCATCCCAGACCTCTATCGGAGTGCCCTCGTAGGATTTGAAGCAATCTTCTATTGGAGTCGGAAGCTTGCAGAGAATCTTGTCCGTTTGCTGGTACCCACGCGAGAGATCGAGCTCCGTAAGAAGGGTACCTAGAAACATAAAAACCGCCATGAACGCATGTGTGCTGCCGCGGAAGGGTAGATTCGCTTTCAACAAGAAACAGCTTAATCGTTTACCAAACAACAACTTTTCGACTGTCCCGAATTGAAAGAGATTGCAGACGACATTCCTAAAATGTGATGGAATTAAAGTATAATCTTCTGATAAGGCAGAACAAAATGTAGGAATAGGAGAAATCTTTCGTTAAGTTTGGTGATGGGTTAATATGTCTTGTTGCTTCATATTATTCTTAGAACATATTAATTAATATCAATCCAAGCAAATTGGAGATGGGGCTTTAATATGACAATTGCTGCAAATTTTCAAGAGTCACACACGTCATAAAAAGGGATTGTTAAATCACCATAAATGTATACATAGGAAGAATAGTCTGCGATGGTGTAGAGTTCTTGGCAGTGATGGCTTGAGACAGATGTCGTTGGTTCGATTCTCGAAAACGACGAATCGTTTTACTATGGAGTGTCTCTGGTCAAATTGGTCCCGATTATTCAAAGTCGACGGGACCATAATCTTTATTACGACTAAGGCACAGTTTTGAATTATCCAGAGTACAGAAATATTGAATTGAATTACAACGTTTCATAACTGTTTCTTACGCTACCTATCATGACATCGCGCATGTTACTTTATTTCGTGTGGGTTTATTCTTCTTCGAAAAGCGCGGTAAATAAGAAATACGCATCGCTTTTTTATGTTTTCAAAAATAGTACCAATAAGTCAAAGACTGGGAACGGTTGAATAGACGTACTTTTATCGCGTTTTAAACATAGTTAAAACGTTACAACGAACCGTTAGCCCAATAAGTGTGAGAAAGAAGATGAACAACACTTGAGAGAAAAACGCCTTACCTTTGTACAAGTGTCCGATTCTGTCCGAGAGCACGTCCATCTTTTCGCGTACTTCATGGATGGTGTCGTTACACACGTAGTTCCTAAATTCAATACCATTCAGCCGTCGTTCCGCCTTCTTTACCAGCCGCCGGATGTAGTTTACCCGCCTTGTTGCTGTGGCACCATGTACCCATGTGACATGGAAGCCGACAAGCACAATTAGTACACTGATCAGACGGACAGTGTCTGTCATCATATAAGTGCTTGTTGCAATTACCGTTTTCTTTAATTATGTTTAATTAAGTTTGTTGTATTATGTTTGCCTAACAAGACTACGTCGAAACAGAGCCCGGGGAAAATCCCAGAGCGGAAGGCGAAACTTGTAATTATGCGCAGTCGTTTGCTTACATCAGTGATGGCGTATAAAACATAGCTCCCCCTATCGAATATACTTTTGTCCGATGTTTGTGTCTTGCATTCTTAATTTTCAACCAAAAGACATACAGCAAACGATGGAATATTAACAATATGGTAAAAAGAAATATTCTTAAAAAGTATTATCTTCTTTTAGGAAAATGACTCATTCCATGAATTAAAAATTGCTTTGATTCTTATTGTTGAAATATCACTCTGAATTTCTTTGAATTCGGGTCCGGTACACACTAGTGTGTGTAGCAAAAAGGTGGAATGCGATTAAGTAGGAGAACATAACGTCTTATGCTAATCTTATGTTAATTATATTGATCTGGGATTTGAGGGTAATATAGTCATGACTAGAGTCATGCAATGGCGTGTTCTATTTTCGTTGATTTCTTTGAGCGAGCATGCGTGCGTATCTGTGTATGTTTGCAGGTGTGTTTAGGTGGCTGTGCGCGCGTGCATGCGTACATGCGTACATGCTTGTGTTGGTGGTTAAGTAGGTGTGTGTATGGTTTGTTGATTTCACTGTTTGCCATTGCTTCATTGCTACATCTGCCTAGTTTTCCACGTATGAATAGACAATCACTTCCTACTACGCCCCCACATTTATGGCGTGAAGAACGAACGATAACTCTGCAAAAGAGATTGGTAAAACGAGTCTCCCAAACCCAGCCCTGGTCGGTGCTTATCAAAAATCTTCCCGCCTCAGCAGTAATATGTAAATGCACCTATCATACGCCGATGGGTGACGAATTACGACATCGTATTCCACACAGTATTCAACTGTTGGTTCCCTGAATTATCAATCGGAACTACTCGGTTATTTCCGTGAGCTGTAAAATACACCTCGGATATAAGTGTAGGGTTACAATTTTTCGGGTAAATCGGTCCCGGCATAAAACACATTTCCACAGGGTCCACATTAAGTAGTTCAATGTATATGGACGTGTTGGCAATCCTTTTAAATCATTTTATATCGGTAACTCATTTGAAATGGCGAAATGATAAGGAATGGCATATAAAGTTGTGTCCTTAGCCAAATCATTCGACTTTTTAGAAACCGCATTTAAGATCTATTTTTAAAACGAAAGTAAAGTGACGTCATTCTCGCGGGAAACAATATGGCGTCATCCCTATTATTTCAGAGGTGTTTTCATTGGATAAACCGATGTGTTCAGATTGCTGATTTATACCATTCTGAATATATAAGCCGGGTAACAAATAAACAAGTCGCTTACAGTCTCTACCCAGATCTCTATGTCCCTTTCATTCATGTAATTGATTATGAATGGAATGTGTAACTCTGGGTTGAGATGGAATCTCTTTCTCATAGCTTGCCTCTTGTACACATTGGTTAGCTATCGGTCTCTGTATAAGCCGGGTAACAAATATACAAATCGCTTACAATCTCCAACCAGAGTGTTCTGTCCTCCTATCATCCATGTAGATGTGTATGAATGAATTATGTAACTATTGGTTGAGATTGAATCTCTTTCTCATAGCTTGCCTCTTGTACACATTTGTTAGCTATATCCCGCCTCTTGAACAAAGTGTTTAAATGTTGGTTCCCTTTTATATGATATTCTAAGATTATGTACCGGGTACCAAATAATCAAACGCTTGAGGATATGGCGCTTCACAGAGTTTATATGTTGGAATATAAGCCGGGTAACAATGATCGCTAACGCATATTCCGCCTCTTGAACAAAGTGGTTAAATGTTGGTTCCCTTTTATATGATATTCTAAGAATATGTACCTGGCACCAAATAACAATCGCTCGAGGATATGGCGCTTCACAGTGTTTATATGTTGGAATATTAGCCGGGTAACAATGATCGCTTACTCATATCCAGCCTCTTGAACAAAGTGATTAAATGTTGGTTCCCTTTTATTAGATACAAAAGATACTTCCATGAGACAAATTGTTCGCGGAAAATGTTTTTCGTTATTAAACGCAAGGCTGTGTTTCATATTTTCTCAATCGGACATGTTTGATGCCAGGCACAAATATATTTACCTGGCCTGTAGAACAAAAACACAAGACTAGAGTCCTATTTATATGTTTTTAGTTATTTGTTTAGTTTCACCACATACTCAGCAAGCGTCGTAATGAACTCTGAACACAATTAAAAACGTATGATTGCTCATGGTCTCAACTCGACTCTTACTTTTGTCTTCTTAGATATTTGAGACTGAGCTTCACCACATACATGTCCGCTAAAGCTTTGTTTGAAGAGACTTTAAAACGTACCATTGGTCATGGTCACAGTGTGTTAACACATGTAGAACCGAAATGCAAGACTCGACTTAGTCCAAATGATCCAGACGTAGATATTGCATTCCACTGTGACACAGTTACAGCTTGAATCATCCGAGTTAGACTCGACTCTTACTTTTGTCTTCTTAGATATTTGAGACTGATCTTCACCACATACATGTCCGCTAAAGCTTTCAATGAACACACTTTAAAACGTACCATTGCTCATGGTCACAGTGTGTTAACACATGTAGAACCGAAATGCAAGACTCGACTTAGTCCGAATGATCCAGACGTAGATATTGCATTCCACTGTGACACAGTTACAGCTTGAATCATCCGAGTTAGACTCGACTCTTACTTTTGTCTTCTTAGATATTTGAGACTGAGCTTCACCACATACATGTCCGCTAAAGCTTTCAATGAACACACTTTAAAACGTACCATTGCTCATGGTCACAGTGTGTTAACACATTTAGAACCGAAATGCAAGACTCGACTTAGTCCGAATGATCCAGACGTAGATAGTGCATTCCACTGTGACACAGTTACAGCTTGAATCATCCGAGTTAGACTCGACTTTTATTTTTGTCTTCTTAGTTATTTGAGACCTAGTTCCACCACATACATATATGCAAGCACTTTCTTTGACGAAAATTGAAAAGGTGTCGTTGTTCATGGACTCAACTTATATCAAACATTTGGGGAACATAAACGTACCAGCTCAAAGTGTGTAAACGCATGTAGAACCGAAATACAATACTCGACTCTTATTTTTGTCTTCTTAGATATTTGAGACCTAGCCCCACCACATACATATACGCTTTCTCCACCCAGCATTCTGTCCTCCTATCATCCATTTCAAAAGGTGTCGTTGTTCATGGTCTCAACTTATATCAAACAATTGGGGAACATATACGTACCAGCTGAAAGTGTGTAAACACATGGAGGCCATTGCCATGCTTAAGTGACCACCATCACATACATGAGTTGACTGTTACACGACGTAAGTCGCATTCTGGTCTATATATGTGTGTGTTTTTCCTTTCCATTTCATATAGACAATTAAAGCATAGCTTTCTCCGGAGTACAGATAGAAGGGCTGGCACAAGTGATTTACATCAGGTATGTTAAGACCAATAATCAATAGCAAGTATTTCGATGACAGTCATATAAATTACATATGGGGTAAATAGGGTTAACCCTTTCCAAAACAATAACGACAGTTGACTGCTGTGTTGCAGACCACTTTAGAAAGCATAGTGGGAAAAGGAGAAGTTGCCCGTAACGACCAATTATTCCTTTTCCAACAAGGTTTTTCTACTTTATCAGAAGATTACTTCCCAATTTCATCACATTTTGAAATGTCGTCTGTAAACTCTTTCAATTTGGGACAGTCGAATATTTGTTGTTTGGGAAAGGGTTAAAGGGTGACTAAAGTTTAGTTTGGACGCCATTACGACTGTCGAAGAGAAAGATCTTACCAGGGATTGTAAAACAATGTTTCCTTCCCGACTGACTAACGGAGATCGGTTGGTTTATCCGTCTTCAGCGGCCATTTTAGAAAGGTAAGATTTTAATTTTCCTCTATCGATGATGATAAGGGCATCGCGACATAACTGTGACAAATCGGTAATAAGATTAAAGATGTGATCAATATGTAAATTAAAAAAAAAAATCAATTAATTAAGTTTCATGGTTGGATGAGCATGATTGGCCAAGTGCCATCGGTGTGTTCTTGGTTCGTTGTTGATTTTAACACCTATAGGGGATTAGGAGGGAAGAGCTAATAGAGTAAAATTGATGAAAATATTATTTTCATTTTAATTTCTATTTAAGTATAACGTAAAATGATCAGGTCAAGCAAATTGAAAATAAAATAATATGAGGGGGCAAATGTCCGCCTTCTACATTGCGGCGAGGGGGCAAATGTCCGCCCTATACCAAAAAGGGGGCAAATGTCCGGGGCAAATGTCCGGGGGGCAAATGTCCGTATACCTTATATATCATTATGTGTTAGATCAAATAAATTCGTGACTTGTATGTTTTTGGGACTTTATAATCTTTGTCAATTTTTTGTATATTAACATGCTTACGTATGTTATATATATATCTGTACCATATTTGTAAATGTTGTTTCGGCCAAAGGCATTTAAATGCTGTTTTTTGCCAAATAAAGAATTAAATTGAAATTGGTATTAACTTGCATCACGACCCTTAGTCCTTGTTATGTCCGAAATTTGTTGATGGTCCCTGTGTATGTGATTAAAGTGGAAAGCTGACAATAATCAATCAAATTGAATACGAAGAGATTATGTTCAAATGTGTAAATTATAGAACATAGAACATAGAAAATTTATTGACGTAAGCGTATACAGCTTCTAGTCTTATACATACATGTACATATCAATAAAAATCAACAATCATACGTGACAATAAACAAACAATTTTTGAAGAAAGAATCATTGTTTATAATTGTAATGAATACAAACATATTTCAGGAGGTCCTATTAATAAAGTCATTCCTAATTTCGAAAGCATATTTAATAAATTTTGCAAAGTCTAAAAGTACTTTTGCATTTTTTGACTGAAACATTTGTACTAATTTTTGCATAGAAGGGCGTAAATAGTAGTACTTTTTGAGATATTTTTTTCTTAAATCATCATATTTTTTACAAACAAATATAAGATGGAATTCATCCTTGATATCGTTTTCATTGCATATTGTGCACAAACTGTTACTTTGTTCAACACGATGTGCACCATACCTTCCTGTCTCAATTCTTAATGAATGAGAGGACAATCTCAATCTAGATATAAAAGTTCTAAAATGCTTTGGTAGAGTATTTAAATATTCTTCTAAAACGTGTTCTGTTTTAAAATGTTTGTAAGTGCATAAAACACTGCACTGGAGCACGTCATTACACCAAGTCTGTTTGAAAATATCAATTAAGCGATTTTTGAAAATGCAATGAAAAGATTTTAGATTACTCTGTTGAGGATTATCCCAGATATAGCTTAAACCAGATTGTGACAACAACTGTTTGACGTTTCCGCACCAATTGACAATACCATTTACATTATCTGCTAATAAAGTTTCATAAACGGTTTTAATAATTACATTATCTGTAGTGATAATCTTAGTCCAATATTTTACAATGCTTGAGAATCTATTGATGTATAGAGGATGTCGTCCGAGTTCTCCGTATACTGCGAGGCTGCTTGTAGTATTTTTCACACCTAATAGTCTTTTACAAAACTTTAAATGGACTCGTTCAATTTCTTTAGATCTAGTGTTACCCCATACCTCGCCTGAATATCCCAGTATCGAACCAACGAACGAATCAAATAATTGACAGCATGTTTTAGGACTGAAATCAAACTTTTTTAAATTAGCAAATAGAACATTCAGTGCTTTGAGTCCTTTACCGGCTAAAGTCTTCTGATTTAGGGCGAACGTGCCTGTATAACTGAATACCGTTCCTAAATAATTAAAATCATTGACAATTTCAACAGCCGAGTTATTATAATACCATATTTCATTACTTTTAACAGGATCACGTTTTCTAAAAACGTATACTTTTGTTTTTTCAATGTTAACCTATAAACCCCAAGTCGTGCAATACTCATACAATCTATCTAAGCTGTCTTGTAAGTCACTCGGACTATTACCAAATAAAACCATATCATCAGCAAATTATAAAAGCATAATAGTAAGTTCCTTTATACTAAGACCACAAGTTGGTCTATTTTGTAAAAACAGTTCAAGGTCATTGATAAAAAGAGAGTATAAGACAGGTGAAGTTATCTCCCCTTGGAAGAGCCCGACTGGGCTTTCAAAAAAGTCAGAAAATATATCATTAGACTTAACGCATGATTTGACTTTGTTGTACATTTCACGAAAAATATTTAAAAGTTTTCCATTTATTCCAATTTTATCTAACTTATACCACAAGCCATTCCTATACACACTATCAAACGCCTTCTTCATATCAATAAATGCACAGTATAATCGTTTATTATGGTTTAAATAGTGTTGTACAATAGAATGCAATACAAAAATAGCGTCAGTAGTAGAACGGCCCGGTCTAAACCCAAATTGGGCGTCAGAGAGAACTTCATTTTCCTCACAAAAACGTGAAAGTCTACGGTTTAGAACACCAGTAAATATTTTTGCTAAGCAACTAATAAGTGTGATCCCCCGATAGTTATTAACATCATCCGGGTTATTTTTCTTATACAACGGTATAATTATACCCTTACTCCACTGCTCAGGATAACAACCTGAGTTAAAAATAGAATTAAACAGATCAGTCAAGTGTGACGATAAAATATCACATGACTCTATAAAAAACTCGTTTATTAGACGGTCTAATCCAGGTGCTTTGTTTTTATTAAGATTGTGAATAACTTATTCCACTTCTTTTACGGTGATGTTTTGATCCAATTCTTCGAAACTACTTTCAGTGGATTCGTTGTCGTTACTATTACAGAAGGATTCTGCATTGTTCTCGAAGGCTTGTCTCATATTAGAAGATAAATTAGAAAAATGGTCAAAGAACTGTTCAATCGAGATATTTGGGTTACAGTTATTCTTTCTAGAACAAAATGATTTCCAGAAATCTCGTGGATTTTTATTTCTTAAATTTTCAATGGCTTTGTGTTTCTTTTTGTAGTGTAACCATTTTTTCTTCCTTATAAGTGTCTTATAAACTCTTTTCAATGTACACATAGATGTTCTATTTTCGACAGATTTACATCTATTGAAATTATATAATGCTCTTTTATATAAATGCTTCGCATCTTTGCATTCCTTATCAAACCAATCTGCTTTTTTGGTCTCTGTTTCATGAAAAGTAGGTTTTCGTAATGGGCTAAAGACTTGAGAAAATAACGGATCAGTAATGGTTTGAAATGCATCTACGAATTTCCCTATCATATCATTGATATCATTCTTTTTTACAGTGCGGGAATTAAGTACTATATTGTTAAACAATGGTAAATTTAAGATCGTTTTGCTTCTGAATTCTGCCCTAAGAGCATCGTTCCATCCGACCTTTTTTTGTGTAACATTATCAGTAGTGAACGACGCGTTATAATTACATTTTAATACAAAAGATAATGGGGCATGGTCTGAAAATTCATTAAAATCTTCAACACAAAAATCTATCAATGAAGAAAAATGACAATCTTTGAGTAATAAATAGTCCAAAACACTCGAAGAGTTACTACGTGTGTAAGTAAAATCCCCTGCTGTATCGTTACAAAGTCTACCGTTTGCAATACGCAATGACGTAGATTTGCACAGATCCAAGAGCTTCAAACCAAAAGAATTGCAGATCGTATCTGATGAGCAGCGATCGATCGGTTTATCAGGAATGTATTCCTCATAATCCATAAAATGTACGTTACTATCACAGTCTATGTAATCGTGGCGTGAACCGTTACCCACACGTGCATTCATGTCCCCAATTACATACACCCTTCCTAACCTATCATCACTATGTACATCTTCCTGTAATAACTGGAAAAGGTCGACATCATGCGCATTATATATTTAATGATCTTATTACTAAATTATCAATACAAAGCTATAATCATGTTTGAACACCAGCATTTAAGTGTGACATATATTATTTAAACCAATATCACCAATGAAAAAAATGATGTGTGTGATTAAAATAATTCCGAAAAGCAGACGCATAAGGTAAGATCGAATCCATTCATGGAAAGTGATCATTTGAGTTGCTAAGTTAAGAGACAGTTTGCTGGTATCAAATATTCATTATTTTGAAGTTTCATTCAGAGACAACGGCAGATAAAAGAAACTTGGTTGTTTTAATCAGTTTGTTATCATAGCAATCAACGTACATTTTTTCCATTTTGTCTCATTTATGTACAATGGCCAGGCAATGTTTCTACAATTTTGTTAAAACATAAAACACGTTTGGCAAATAAGAATAACTAGATACATTTAAGAGTTTAAAAACCAAAGACATGGCTAAACAATAAAATATGATGTGGGATGAAATCAACATATTATTGAAACCCTTTGAATTCTTACGTAATATAATCGTAAAGCAGCCTCATTAAGTATTCCTAACTAAGTATGTAGCATGGTTAATCTGTTCCAAACAAAACTAGCTAGGCGAATAACAGAGTCATTGAAGGAAAGTAACTTTCAAAAAAGGTGGAATCAACGTGATTTATCCTTTTCTTGAATCTATCTACATGTACACAGTGCAAATTCTATATAAAGATCTAGCAACACTACACGAGGCTCTAACACCCCAAACTAACAGTCAGGAATTGTTTTAATCACGATTATCAGTTCACCACAACGTTAATTTTGAAAAATATTTTCCTTTACCTGAGATCATTTGGGAAACAGCGTAACAAAAGGACTTCAGGCTTAAATTATCATTAGCAACTTGGTACATTGGGTAATAAAACAACGACTTTTGATAGATATTTGGGGTCATTCCGAAATACAATGTACACATTCAGGGTTCGAGCCCCACCCACTCCTCTGGTTCGTGGTAGTGGCTTTTGGCAAGACACTTCAGAGTCCTAGTCTAGGACTGGTAGATCCAGGAAAGCCACAGGAGTCACAGGCTTAAGCCTTTATCCTGTACCAAACGGTAAACGGTGTTTCTTGGCACTTGTTACAAGTGCTATATAACGGTTTAAACAAAGAAGAAGGTTGGCTAAGTGCATGAATCAGTTATATGAGTTAAAGGGCGGACACTAAATTATAATTATAGCTACTTATTAGATATCCGGGGCTTTGTTCGAAATTAACATCCGCAATGTGTTAAGTACGTAACGCCGACTATGACATGTCGTGAAACAAGGTCCCAAATAAAGCCCTCATGTAAATTACCATCGCCTTGGATGAGTCGATGCAAAATGCCTAACTGGACAGACTATTTCAATGCTTTAGTTTAAATAAAGATTGTAACTTATCAAAGACAGAAATTTTTATTTTCCAAAAGCGGAATGTACCATTTCGGTTTAGACATGTCCTATCGAGAAAATTATATGTCAATCAATAACAAAGATCAAACAACTTTGGGAAAGTTTTCTTTTGTTGTATGGTGAGATAAAACATATTGATGGCAAATGATACATCACTCGGAGGAACAGTTTATCTTTCCAATCAATATTTACCATATATAGATACATCCCTGATCACTTAAAACCGAGGAATTGTGTATTTGACAAGTAAGTTAGACACAATCTGTTTATTCTCGTCTCGTCAAAAGATTTAGATCAAGTAAAAAGTGAATTACCCTCTTGATTACCCTCTTGATTCACCATTTAACAATAATGAATGCGAATTTATGTACATGAATAATACATCTACTTCATGGAGTGCTTAAAAACGGTAAAGTAAGTACAATAGTCTTAAATATGTTCAGTGTATCAGTCATTGCTATTATTCAACGCGTGAAGGATAAATGTGCTCCAGCGATATATGAAACTGTGGTCCGTTATCATTTCTTTTCTATGCCCCTTCTTACAAATAGATTCAAGATATACAAGAAAAAAGGCGCCATTGAATAATTTATTTACAAATTCAAAAGTGCGATTTGGTTTCTTCATATGATATCTTTTCTGTGCTTAAGAGAAGGGATCAGAAATGCATATATAATATACGCTTAAATCATGTGTGTCTGTGTACCATGTAAGTTGTTCAAGGATATTTTATTTTGTTTATGGGTTTTACATCGCGTAGACATTATTTCAGTTGTGTAGCGATACCCGGTTCATAATGATGGAGTAAGACCATGGGCGTTGGTCAAGGCGGGTAGAACCATTGACATTTCATAACCGGGAAACTACCTCTCATTAATATCAACATGCAGTGATCGGGATGTGAACTAACGCAGAGAGGAGCCATGTGATTTCAAGTTCAAGGGAATTAAAAAATATACTTTGGTACATGCGCTTTAAAAAATCTGTTTTTTATTATTCCAACTTTATTCATGACAAATTCATTAAAAATAAGACGATTGCTAATTAAAGGTAACACCGCTTCTTAATATTACATTTTTTTTTCTACGAAACATGCAGGTATTGAAGAATCCATTGCTCTTGGCTAAACATGATTGAAGCAAAAATTGTGTAAAAGAGGAAGCATAAACTAATATAAGGAAAGTTGTAAATACATTTTTATTGATTAACATCCGAAAAGTCGAACATGTATATGCAAAATGCATTCATCAATAATAGATGTACAGCTCAGTTAATTTCATTAATTGCATCCTTGTTTAAGAAATAAACCGTTTAAACGGCTTACTGTATCTGCAACATAATTGTGCCATATCTCCCATTCGGAACACCTCGGCCATTTCTTAAAATAACCTCGGAAGCAATGGGGAGCCATTTTTGAAAGTAGGTCAGCAACGAAGGGCATGTCCGTTTGCAATCGTATCTACTCGGCAATCCCCGGCACAAGCCGGGGATTGCCGAGAAGAGCCGATTGACAAAATATGAAACAAAGATGTGTTGATATTATCATCTTTAATGAAAAGGGTAAAAAAAACATTCAATTGTGATAAATAGCCAATTTGTGTGTATCTAAAATACCTATTTAGTGCCTGTGTGCATTTTGCGTTAACCGCCGGAAATAAGGCAAATTACCCCAGGATTTCTGGTGTATTCATGTACTGCCTACGAGGTATATCTACCGACTTGTTACGGGGATTGCCGAGTAGATACGATTGCATATCTCCTACACACAATTATGAAAGGGGTTAAGGATATTAGTGTTCTAGCTTTATGTATTTATCTATGATATCATTTTATCTATAGAACAAATTTCATCTTTATAAATGAAATACTCAATCTTTAAGATAGCTCTTTCAAGAAAAGGATTACGACAACAGGAAGAAACTACTAATATTTGCGGGAATACAGTCATATGACTATTTATATACAACTGGTGAAGTGTACATGGCCGAATCGAAAAATGCAGTATAGCTATTCGAGGTCAGGATAAGGACAGCGTTTCTCTGATTGACTTCTTTATTCGTCTATCAAAATATTTCATATTAAGGTGGAATGCTCATAATCCGCCATTTTGAAACTATTTTTTTCGTCGGATTGCTTCGGTCGTTCTCGGTATGCATCGGTCGTGGCCGAACTTATTCGGTTTTAAGAGAATCGTTTTGGCCTCGACCGATGTATTTCTGGAGCGGCCGAAGTGGTCCGACGAATGTAAGAGCCAAAATGGCGGATTATGTGTGTTCTAACTTTAATACGATTCGATGAATCATAACATACAGACTTTTTTGATGGTAAAATCTTCTATCAAGACACATACAGTGCAATTACAAACGCTATTTGTAAGTTTAAGTGGTTAGAAGTATTATTGTTGGAGTAAGCTGTAAAGTGTCCCGGTTACATATACAAACGTTGTGTTGACAAATTAGGATGGATTTACGGTGGATTTTACCAGTTACCTTGCAACTGACCCTCTATCTTACTGGTATACATACTCAAAGTGCGGAAAGAGGTTTGTTGTTGTTGTTTTCTATTTGATACTTTGGTATACACAATTTTTAGTTTGTTTTATATGTATAGAAAATGAAACAACTAATAGAAACAGTAAAATGTGAACGATAGTTAACATAATTTAGTAGCGCATTATGCAACACTACTCTTGTTTTACCCGAACGAGGGTTTCAAACCATAACTTGAAAGCCAGTTTCAAGTAAAAAGAAATGTCATAATGTAGGTCATGTGACGATTTACCAATTATAGAGCCTGGTGGTCAGGGGCCTTTTTAACAAAAGTTCATCTGATATATTTCCTGATGAACGTAGGGACTACACATAAACAGGAAATGAGAACATGTTTTCAACATTCTCAATAGGAAAGTCAGTGGCTAGTAACATGTATCCCTTGGAATGCTGGGTTATTTTCTAATAAATGGATTTTTGTGTCGTTTGCTTTCCAAAACCTTAAATATCTGCTTAGTTTTCTTGAGGAAAGATACACAGATTAGCAAACAGGATAGATCACAGGCCAGCCCAACATATAGATCTACTGCTTGAATAAGTATGTAGTCAGTTCCAGCACTATAAGGGTTAATGTATGGTCACATAGGATATATCTTAATCCTGATTTGCTCTTCAATTATGTTTTAAGGCACATGAAAGGACATGAGTATAAATAAATTACTGAAAATGTATGGAGTTCTTTATTATGTTTATAAAAGTCATGGAAATCAATTTAAAAATGCTGTGAGACTCCTTTAAAATAAGCTGTTTCGTGCTTGAAATATAACTGTCTTCAATTCAATCAGATTTATTAACAATCTGTTTGTTAACGAATTCTGATTGTCGTGTAAAAAATTCGGCTATCATGTGACCAGGTTGGAGGTGAATCATCAGACAATTTGGATTATTAAACTGGCTGATCTTGATCATTTCTCGTTGGCTTTCGTGTTCAAGTCGTGCTGATGGGTTTTTGGTGATAACTTTTTTGAATCTGACCAAATGTTCACAAAATAATATAGTTTGTTATAGCATTAATCTCCTTTCAAGAGCCTTTAAGTTAAATAGGTCTGACGCTGAGAAAAATAGGGAATAGAGAGAAAATAGGGAATGGAGAGAACATCTAAGAAATGTTTCATCTTTTGTATCCAAAATTATAGAAACAAATTGTAAAAGGATAATTAATTCCAAAAAAAAAAAAACGGATAAACTGTATATATATCATATTTATCATTTCAGTCTGTTTTATCTTACGATTTATATACAACAGTATCAATAGTTAAAGGCACATAAAAGGATACGAGTACAAATAATTAACTGAAAAAATATGTAGAGTTCTTTTATTATGTTCATAAAAGTCATGAAAATTAATTTATGATTTCTGTGAGACCCAATTTAAGAAACTCCTATGACAAAAGTTATTTTGTGCTTGAAATAAAGTTGTCTTCAATTAAAAAAAAAACAGCCTACTGTTCTTGTTTGGGGAATATATCTTTAGCTTATTTGTAAAGTAAACACGGTCCAGTTAACTTATCGAAACTTTTTGCACCTTTATGTTCGTCGGAAAGCGGGAGAAACTCGCATGACTACGACCAAAAGCGGAATAACACCAGAAGACCTGTTAAAATACCATATTCAATATCCAATTTACGTTACCAAAAACACAATTAAACACTTGAAATGACCGAAATTTGAGGAAAAACACTGTCGTCACTGAGTACTTCATTCTTCTTACTGATAGTTCATATGACTTTTTTCATAGATGACGTCACAACAAGGGAGATGCGTCGTTCACGAAAATCGATAAAGGTGAATGAAAGTAGTCAAAAACAACCTTTTTCGCTTCTGTATGAGAAAAAAAAACATTACCTCCGTCATAACGAAACCATAACCAAATTCAAAAACCTTAACGAAAAAAAATTAACTAATCGGGAAATATCACTTTTAAGGTTTCTTAACATATGCATCGTTCGATCTTCTTTCAAAGGAAAGGTGACACATCATTGACGAAATAACTAGATTCAGAAGAAAGGTGACATATCATTGACGAAATAACCAGATTCAAAAGAAAGGTGACATTTCATTGACGAAATAACCGGATTCTAAAGAAAGGTGACATTTCATTGACGAAATAACCGGATTCAAAAGAAAGGTGACATTTCATTGACGAAATAACCGGATTCAAAAGAAAGTTGATATATCATTGACAAAATAACCAGATTCAAAAGAAAGTTGATATTCCATTGATGAAATAACCGGATTCAAAAGAAAGGTGACATTTCATTGACGAAATAACCGGATTCAAAAGAAAGGTAAAATTTCATTGACGAAATAACCGGATTCAAAAGAAAGGTAACATATCATTGACGAAATAACCGGATTCTAGAGAAAGGTGACATTTCATTGACGAAATAACGTGATTCAAAACAAAGGTGAAGATATATTGACGAAATAACCGGATTCAAAAGAAAAGTAACATATCATTGACGAAATAACCGTTCTTTCGTTCGTTCGTTCGTTCGTTCGTTCTTTCGTTCGTTCGTTCGTTCGTTCGTTCGTTCGTTCGTTCGTTCGTTCGTTCGTTCGTTCGTTCGTTCGTTCGTTCGTTCGTACGTTCGTTCGTTCGTCCGTCCGTCCGTTCGTTCGTTTGTTCGTTTATTTATTTATTCATTCATTAATTTATTCATTAATTTATTCATTGCTTAACCTCATGTTTGATTATTCATTTCAGAATGAGTTCAAATTATGTGGACCCTCAAAAAAGCTCATCCCGTCCGGATTCTCCTTCGGCCGACGAAGAGCATTTAAACATGAACTGCAAGTACACCGTTCACCAGAATAATGATGGAGGATATGTGTGGGTGCGGGAATGTGTTTGTTCCAAATACGTCGACATGTCTTACCTCCTCTTGAATACAACGTCGAACCTCATGAAACAAGATGGCGTGGATATTCACTACAATAAAGATTGCAACTGGGACGCTCTTTCTGAAAATACGTCATGCAAATTGAGGAGGCACTGCTTTGAAAATAGCAATATGGGAGCCACGGGATCTGGAGATGTTAATTGTAAGTAGGGAATTAACAACCATTAAACATGCAATCGTTTAAGTTCAAAAGTTTATTTCTGTAAATAAAAGCAACTTGCCCATAATACATCATACAATGGATACACATATATTATCCATTAGTTATTTCCCTGAACTTGTTAGATAACAGGCCAGCCGCCAATTTACTTGGCTTGGTTCTAACCTATTTGCATGAGCATGAGCAAAACCATGCGTTTCCAATTATTTGTAGGATGTCAATACATTTCTTTAACGACAAAAGCATTTTGAATACCAGTATATGTAGCTTTACCACTGCTTCATACAGAAATGGTTTATTTTGTCTCAATAAAAAGTATTTTTGATTTCATTTCCATCTTTATTTTCAGCCTTAAGGTAAATTACGACCGGAGGGTTCCTCGAAGCTATCTATCCGTGTTCGATACAAATTGTGAAACACAGATTCATGGCAAACCAAACAGGTCCGATGCGAGTGGTCTGACTCATAGCATTGCGCTGCCTTTTGTAATACTTGTATAGCAGATAGCATAATAAACATACAACTGTACAATGGTATTCAGTTCTGAGTCCTCTTTACTCGAGAATCTTAATCTCCAGTCGGCATAAAAGCATGATGACATATCATTGACGAAATAACCGGATTCAAAAGAAAGGTGACATAACATTGACGAAATAACCGGATTCTAAAGAAAGGTGACATATCATTGACGAAAAAGCCGGATCAAAAGAAGGTGACGTATCATTGACGAAATAACCGGATTCAAAAGAATGTGACATATCATTGACGAAATAACCGGATTCAAAAGAAAGGTGACATAACATTGACGAAATAACCGGATTCTAAAGAAAGGTGACATATCATTGACGAAAAAGCCGGATCAAAAGAAGGTGACGTATCATTGACGAAATAACCGGATTCAAAAGAATGTGACATATCATTGACGAAATAACCGGATTCAAAAGAAAGGTGACATTTCATTGACGAAATAACTAGATTCAAAAGAAGGTGACATATCATTGACGAAATAACCGGATTCAAAAGAAGGTGACATATCATTGACGAAATAACCGGATTCAAAAGAAAGGTAAAATTTCATTGACGAAATAACCGGATTCTAGAGAAAGGTGACATTTCATTGACGAAATAACCGGATTCTAAAGAAAGGTGACATATCATTGACGAAATAACCGGATTCAAAAGAAAGGTGACATATCATGGACGAAATAACCGGATTCAAGAGAAAGGTGACATTTCATTGACGAAATAACGTGATTCAAAAGAAAGGTGACATATCATTGACGAAATAACCGGATTCAAAAGAAAGGTGACATTTCATTGACGAAATAACCGGATTCTAAAGAAAGGTGACATTTCATTGACGAAATAACCGGATTCTAAAAAAAGGTGACATTTCATTGACGAAATAACGTGATTCAAAAGAAGGTAACAAATCATTGACGAAATAACCGGATTCAAAAGAAGGTAACATGTCATTAGCGAAATAGCCGGATTCAAAAGAAAGTAACATGTCATTGACGAAATAACCGGATTCAAAAGAAGGTAACATGTCATTGACGAAATAACCGGATTCAAAAGAAGGTGACATATCGTTGACGAAATAACCGGATTCAAAAAAAGGTGACATATCATTGACGAAATAACCAGATTCAGAAGAAAGGTGACATATCATTGACGAAATAACCTGATTCAAAAGAAAGGTGACATTTCATTAACAAAATAACCGGATTCTAAAGAAAGGTGACATTCCATTGACGAAATAACCGGATTCAAAAGAAATGTGACATTTCATTGACGAAATAACCAGATTCAAAAGAAAGGTGACATATCAATGACGAAATAACCGGATTTAAAAGAAAGTTGATATTTCATTGATGAAATAACCGGGTTCAAGGAGAAAGGTGACATTTCATTGACGAAATAACTGGATTCTAAAGAAAGGTGACATTTCATTGACGAAATAACGTGATTCAAAAGAAAGGTGAAATTTCATTGACGAAATAACCGGATTCAAAAGAATGTGACATATCATTGACGAAATAACCGGATTCAAAAGAAAGGTGACATATCAATGACGAAATAACCGGATTCAAAAGAAAGGTGACATATCAATGACGAAATAACCGGATTCGAAAGAAAGGTGACATATCATTGACGAAATAACCAGATTCAAAAGAAAGGTGACATATCAATGACGAAATAACCAGATTCAAAAGAAAGGTGACATATCATTATCAAATAATTCCCAAGTAAGCAAGACGACGTTATCATTGAAAATCTAACTTGGAAAAGGCACAGTTACCTATCAATGAATAACAAACCCTACTAAATCATGGAAACATACCATAGACGAAAGATACCAATGTATGCATGGTAACCTATCAATGACAAAAAACAAAATTAAGTATGGTGAGATACCATTTACAAGGAAAAGCTGTTAAAGCATTTATTGCATAGTTACAGAAACACAAGAATCTCGATGAATCATTACGGCATGGCTTATTGAAACCTTGCTAAACCGATAGCAAAGCCATAGTCTCAATCAACAACAGCATGTGGGCTATTGGGTTTTGTTTACACATATCAACAGGAAGGGTCCAAGCCAAAATTGATAGCAACACTTTTAGTACTACTAGACAAGATATTTTCGTGATGGTATTTGGTTGAAACAACTGCGACGACAGAGGAGAAGTTGTGAGCACGTACAATCTTTCATTTTGTCACAGTCGTTGTTTAAGACTATATGTGAAAAAACTCTTATATGAACAAGCAGAAGGAGGTAGTTTCATCCGCAATATCAGATGTGAACAATAGAATCTCCTCTGCGTTGCACAATGGTGCACATTTGTGCAAGCACAAGCATTTCTAGACAAACGGAGATATAGAAAGAATAATCATCGAATTGCAAACATGGATTGGTGCACTTTCGTGCAAGCAAAAGCATGTCTGGACAAAAGCAGATGTTAACAATATAATCTTCGAATTGCCAACATACATTGGTGTACATTCGTGCAAGCACATGCATGTCTAGACAAAAGCAGATATGAACAATAGAAACTTCAAATTGCAAACATATATTGGTGCTCATTCGTGCAA
Organism: Cerastoderma edule; assembly: GCA_947846245.1. Classification (NCBI taxonomy): domain Eukaryota; kingdom Metazoa; phylum Mollusca; class Bivalvia; order Cardiida; family Cardiidae; genus Cerastoderma; species Cerastoderma edule. Next base: position 15,899,587 of record OX401414.1, on the reverse strand, counting down.
CCACAAGCTTGTCTAGACAAAGGCAGATATGAACAAAATAATCTTCGAATTGAAAAAATACATTGGTGTACATTCGTCAAAGCACATGCATGTCTAGGCAAAAGCAGATATGAACAATAGAAACCTCGAATTGTAAACATGTATTTGTGCTCATTCGTGCAACCACAAGCATGTCTAGGCAAAAGCAGATATGAACAAAATAATCTTCGAATTGAAAACATACATTGGTGTCCATTCGTGCAAGCACATGCATGTCTAGACAATCGCAGATGTGAACAATAGAAACTTCGAATTGCAAACATGTATTGGTGCTCATTCGTGCAACCACAAGCATGTCTAGACAAAAGCAGATGTGAACAATGTAATCTCTAGATAGCAAACATGCATTGGTACATATTTGTGCAAGCACAAGAATGTCTAGACAAAAGCAGATGTGAACAATAGAATCTTCGAATTGCAAACATGCATTGGTGAACATTCGTGCAAGCCCATGCATGTCAAGGCAAAAGCAGATGTGAACAATATAATCTTCGAATTGCAAACGTGCATTGGTGCACATTCGTGCAAGCACAAGCATGTGCAATAATACAATATAATCTTCGAATTACAAACATGCATTGGTGTACATTCGTGCAAGCACATGCATGTCTAGACAAAAGCAGATGTAAACAATATAATCTCTGGTTTGCAAACATGCATTGGTGCATATTCGTGCGAGCACATGCATGTCTAGACAAAAGCAAATGTGAACAATAGATCTTCCAATTGCAAACATACATTGGTGCACATTAGTGCAAGCACAAGCATGTCTAGACAAAAGCAGATGTGAACAATATAATCTTCGAATTACAAACATGCATTGGTGTACATTAATGCAAGCACAAGCATGTCTAGACAAAAGCAGGTGTGAACAATATAATCTTCGAATTACAAACATGCATTGGTATACATTCGTGCAAGCACATGCATGTCTAGACAAAAGCAGATAAGAACAATACAATCTCTAGATTGCAACATACATTGGTGCACATTCGTGCAAGCACAAGCATGTCTAGACAAAACAGATGTGAACAAAAGAATCTTTGAATTACAAACATACAATGGTGCACATTACTGCAAGCACAAGCATGTCTAGACAAAAGCAGATGGGAACAATATAATCTTCGAATTACAAACATGCATTGTTGCATATTAGTACAAGCACAAGCATGTCTAGACAAAAGCAGATGGGAACAATATAATCTTCGAATTGCAAACATACGTTGGTGCACATTAGTGCAAGCACAAGCAAGTCTAGACAAAAGCAGATGTGAACAAACGAATCTTCGAATTACAAACATGCATTGTTGCATATTAGTACAAGCACAAGCATGTCTAGACAAAAGCAGATGTAAACAATATAATCTTCGAATTGCAAACATGTATTGGTGTACATTCGTGCAAGCACAAGCATGTCTAGACAAAAGCAGATGTAAACAATATAATCTTCGAATTGCAAACATGTATTGGTGTACATTCGTGCAAGCACAAGCATGTCTAGACAAAAGCAGATGTAAACAATATAATCTTCGAATTGCAAACATGTATTGGTGTACATTCGTGCAAGCACAAGCATGTCTAGACAAAAGCAGATGTAAACAATATAATCTTCGAATTACAAACATGTATTGGTGTACATTCGTGCAAGCACAAGCATGTCTAGACAAAAGCATATGAGAACAATATAATCTCTAGATTGCAAACATACATTGGTGCACATTAGTGCAAGCACAAGCATGTCTAGACATAACAGATGTGAACAATAGAATCTTCGAATTGCAAACATGCATTCGTGCATATTCGTGCAAGCACAAGCATGTCTAGACAAACGCAGATGTGAACAATATAATATTCTAATTGCAAACATACGTTGGTGCACATTAGTGCAAGCACAAGCAAGTCTAGACAAAAGCAGATGAGAACAATGTAATCTTCGAATTGCAAAAATGCATTGATGCACATTCGTGCAAGCACAAGCATGTCGAGACAAAGGCAGATGTGAACAATATAATCTTCGAATTGCAAACATGCATTGGTGTACATACGTGCAAGCACAAGCATGTCTAGACAAAAGCAGATAAGAACAATATAATCTCTGGATTGCATATTGGTATACATTCGTGCATGTACGCATGTCTAGACGAAAGCTTAGCAACGACCTTGACAGAGGACAACGTCGAGAAGCCACTGTAACGTTCGTTGAAGGTTTTTGCAAATTAGGAGCCTAATGCATTGTTTGAGAGAACATGCTGGTATATATAGTTATAGACAACACAACCGTTCGGTGTACGACAGTGTTTTTGTTGGATGACGTCAGTCATCTAACAAGGCTATAATTCCGAATTCGTTTGGTGACCTTTTTACAAAATGAACCGCCTTGGGATGACCTGACATCTGAACTTGTCCTATGCTCGTCAATATTTTAAAAAGCTGATCATAATATACTGTATGCTATGTATTTTTTATTCAAACTTTATAATTGAAAGATGATGGGTGGTCAATAATAAAGTTTTAGAGACACCACAATCGTATTTAATAGGAAATGGTATGCACTATTTTTTTCATTTTTTCCCTTGACCGAATATTGCTATTTTTAGGCCCATTAACAAGCCAAATAAGGAGGTCATGTGACATGAGTCGTCCGATCACATGGAAGAAAGCCCCGCCTCATTTCCATCTTACCGCTAGACAAGTGGGGAAAACCCCATGACGTTACTATCTAGGGGATCTAGAAACTAAAACGTTTCATGCATGACTTGCAATCAGTCGTCAACTTAATTTCGTGATAAAACATGATAAATCATGTATCATTTTGATTGAAATTTCCCATCTCGATCCCCGAAGTTTTAATTACTATCTTACTAAAGTGAGGTGCAATTGACATCGGTCCTTCTATCATTTTTGAAAGAATTAGCCCCGAGTTATCCAGGTTTTCTGTTCGAAAATATAGCGATATTGACCTACATATTTCTCTCAGAGTAAATCGTGTTGGACGTCGGATCGTGTTTTCTTCGCATTGTCTTGGAAGGAGCATTGTTCCATATAAATGGTAAGTAAAATGATATTTCATTGATTTGCATGGATACTTTAGTTTTCATCATCGAAATCATTGTTAACTTTCTGTTTAAATGCGTTACGAAAATATACGTTACGAAAATGACCGGAAGTTATCGATAACCTGTCAATCATCAATGTTTGCTGCTATCTTTGTTTACCTCATACACGTTTCCAAATTAATCTAGGCTTCGGCATTCAAGACAAGATACTTGAAATGAATTCAGTCTTCGATACAATAAAGCATACCGTAATTCATTGTGTCACTCCGGTGAGAAGGTATGACGCTTGTACTAAATGTTTGTCTTGAATAATTTCGTTTAGGTCTAACGATTTCTTTTAGAAAAATGCCATTGAACGTTAAGAGGATAATCTTAGTCATTTCAATAAGTAAGAATATCTTTCGCTGGGTCCCCTCTTTCACTAATCTCATTCTGCTTGTAAACATTATGCATTCTTGTAATAAGTAATGAGTCTACGATAAAGTACTCAATGTACTCATTGCTGCAAACATAAATCAAATATAACACTCAAGACTGAGTCCTGTACATTAATGGAAAAACAAACAAACACAACCAAAACCAGGGACCTATAGAATCCTAAGGATTAGATGTACACAATGTTCACATCCGGCTCAAAAAACTATATGAACTCTATGATATTGTCATAGCATTTGTAATGAGTACCTGTATAGCTCTTACTTAAAGGGAAGTGACCATTGAATCACTCACCATAGAAAAAAACCCAGTTACAGACAGTGACCAAGTATCTTTCCTTTAAATGGTTTATTTTGTAAACAATGATCTTAATTTGAATTATTCATTGGTGGGTGTTGTTTTTAAGGACTACCTCAAAGTGCCATGACAGTAATACATGGCAGTTATTTGATATTAACAATTGTTGTCACCAAATCGAAGATAATTTTAAATTTCTTAACTTGCTGAAATCTGGTAATTTTGTTAATCCCAAAGATGATCAGACAAACGTGACAGCTCACTTCACGTTATTTAACGAAAGCATGCTCACTTCACGTTATTTAACGAAAGCACAGGGTTTAAGCATCTGATAAGTAAAGACATTGTAAATAGTCTTTGGTTTAGTGAGAAGGATTGTCAATACCAATTTTTTGACGTTTGTAACTCCAAATAGACACATCGCTGAGAGAGTATCTTTAACAGCTTAGTAAGTGGTTGCAGTGGAAACTTTGTTACTTGAGGTCAATCCACACTGTTGCAGCTGGGTTTGGGGGAGGTTAAAACATTTAAAAGACTGCCGAAAAATAAGATGGGCTCTGCCTTTTATGTCTTAATTGCTTGAAGGTTTATCAATCAAATATAAATGTTCTCAGTAGTATTTTATGCTTTCTTATGCAAATCACTATGAAAAATTAATTTCTCTGTTTTAAATTGCTCATACCTGATTATACTGATAAAAGTTTGTCTATTTTATAGGGTGCTATGTTTGAAACTTAGTGCATTTTTCCAATGTAACAAATGTTTAGTCCTTATAGCATATTTTTTCATACATCACAGATAAAAAGCATTGTCTTCTGGAAGATGAAGGGGTCATTCAATACCAGAGTGTATAGTGAAACTAACAGAAACCATGACTTACAGTGAGCAAACAGTGAATGCAGTATGATGCACCACTAACCCACTTCTATTTACAGTTGGATTGGAGAAACAGATGCAGAGGTATATTGAAATCCATTTAATATTTTGATTGCATGACCTGCAAATATTTGTCCTGTCTGTTATCAAATAATGTAAGTTACTTCAGCTTCAAAGCGTGAAAAAAAAGCAAAACTCAAAGAGGCAATATAAACAATTCTTAAAGAAACTGATCACTCATTCTCACAAAGTGGTGACCAATGCTGTCATAAAGGGAGATATACATTCACATATATGTAAAAAAAAATGCTATGGTGGCGTTTGAAAGTTGCATGGAAAAAAGCCTGTCCTGGTATAATATGTCCTGATTTAGGTATGTATGGACAAAAATAAACAATTTTCTGGCAACAAAACAATGTGTTGATATGAAGACAGGTATCCATTGAATATGCGAATCTCAATTTCTTTTAAACAAAGTAAAATTTTAGATTAACCATCATGACTTATTCATGTTTTCAATCTGCCAATCATTTACAAATCCTACACCAAACAGCCACCTAGGTACAGCCGAAGTATGATTTATTTATTTCTATATTCATATGGTTAGTTACCTAACTAGTTCCCTAGCTGTAGTATAACTTATATTTCTTTTCTTAACATTTTCAGATGTTAAGCTAACCTAACTGGTTCTCTACTTAGTTGTAGTATAACTTATGTTCCATTACTGTAGTATAACTTATCTTTATCTTTCCTACATTTTCAGATGGTAAGCTTATGGTAAGATTGTCCATAGTAAAGGGGAAAAGGATAAATTTGATAACATAAATAGTTCCATAGAAGTGGTGGTGACTTACAAGTTGTGCTCCAAAATTGAGCTCTGATGTCATTAACAATCAATGATGTTAAACACCTATGCTGTTGGTATTTATATCAGATAATTTCTGTTTCAGACGAAGGTTGTAGAGAAGCATTTTGCATGCCTGTCCCACCAATTAACCCCAGACGATGTCAGTCTGGTGTACCAGTCGCTACAGCATAGAATGCAGTACCACAGGGTAAGCATGTTTTACCCTCAGATCTATTTCGGACTTAGCATATAGTGTAATGCAAAATGGTTAATACAATGGATGTCCTATCACAACGACTAAGAGATGACTTAGGATATGTTTTGTTTTTTTTAACAATTCTCTCATATGGATTTAAATTTAGATGCAAATGAAGTATAGAGCCATAAACAATGAAAATGAGTGAAAAGAAACTATAAACTATTGTGAAAAAAGGAGAAATTTGACTTATGAGGAATTTATCCTTTTGATGTTAATTATCACGATTGTGAGTAAATGTGGGATGTTTTGAATCAAGCTGTTATCACCTAATACAAAGAAATATTATTACCTAATTCAAAGAAATGATCATCGTTTCTAGTGTGACATGCACTGTCGATCATAAACTCTATTATAAAGAAAACCATAAGCGTAATGTAGAATGAATCATTTACGAGTCATCTAGTTTTCAACTGACACAAGTGACCATAATTTCCATGCTGGACACATTATGCTAATGTCATTAAGTAGTACCTAATTCAGAAAAAAAAAATGGTTGAAAGAATAACACCCAAGACTATCCATAGCAAGAAAAAGAATTCAAGTATTCATTATTTACAAGCCAGTATTTCGAGACAGCTCTTGAAGAAATGATAAATGAAAAAAAAACAGCTCATAACTATAACTTGAAAAAAAAACACAGATTTTTCTCACCTTTTTTCTCCCCTTAGTGAGAATGTGTGTGAAGCTAACAAAATTTTTTAATTAATTCTTATAAAAAAATTATGTTTGTTTATATATATGTATATGCTTTCAGTTAGACTCAATAATAGTTGATGGTATTTGATGTCATGTCTGTTGCACTTCACCATCTAAATTTGAAAAACAAATTCATAGTACATGTAGATAAAACTCTGTATTCTCTACATATACATGGTAAAGTTGTGATGAAGCATTGTAGTGACCTTTGTGGTCTAATGGTAAAGGTGGTTGACTTTGTACCAAGGGATCCTATGCTAAAGCCCCTCTGGTTGCTTAGGAGTGTTCTTTGGCAAGACACTTCAGACCACTTTAGAAAAAAGGTATTCATATCTAAATATCATTTTCATCTATACTCTTTTATAGGTGTCCAAAAAACCATCAACAGTAGGAGGACCTTGGCAGTTGAGTGAAATTCAGGGATGATGAAGAAAATACACAGGAGTAGGATTGGAGAACCTTAAGAACTGCCATCTTAAAGTGTTTGGCTTGAAAAGAAAAATAGTTTTATATTAAAGCCATCTGGTTTCTTTATCAGTTTTCCATTTGATAGTTTTGTGTTATGTTAAGGACAGCATGGAACAAGAGAATCGCGTTTTTTCCTGGTATCATAGGGTACATGTTTTATGAATTGGCAACAAGCTCTTTGTTTGTTGTTCATAGAAACTGAATGTAAAGCTCACAAGAAATATTTATTAAAAGAAAAGTACAAGAAGTAAAAACATTTAAGCTAGCGTTGTTTGAGAGGTGTTGTTTGGGTCGTCGATTTAGGTTTTGAGTCTGATTTGTTATCCTATACAATGTTTATAAATATCCTAAACATAATTACTTATTTTGTGAAGTAGGATTTTTTTCAGAATCAATCTTTCATCTTTTTAACGTTTTAAAATAGGTAACGCTAAGAGAAAGCAAAGGGTGTTTTTTAAATCTTGTAAATGTTAGCCATATGTCAGATATAACTCTGAAAATACTGCAGAAGGTAAACAAACAATTCACAATGAATACATAGTATTTGCATTGGTGTCTCCTAATATTGAGAAAAAGCATTCTTTTGAAAACATGACTGGACAATTTGGATAAGAAAGAATCAAGGGAAAAGAAGTTAAAAATTTCATACAAGGCAGTTCACACAAAAAAACTTGTCGATACTCAAAAGGATGAAGTCAAAACGATGAAATGCCAACCAGAGTCAATTAAACAACCAGACGTCACAATTAATTAGAGAGACTGCCTTGAGTTTCCCAATATGACTGATTCTTTTTTTAGTTTTAATCAATTTTGATTTGAAATTTTTAGATATTAATTTTGGCATGTTACCAAATCATAATATGTAAAAGTTAAAAAAACTAAATTTTGGTCCATAAGACTGATTTCTGCAGTCACTAACATGCATATGTATAAATATGCATTATAAAAACATGCATTTTGTAAAACTTATTATTTTCCAGTCACAAAACACCTTCACACATGTTTGTCTCTGACTAATAAAAAGAGAAAGCTATTGAAAAATACATTTAAATACTAATAAAACTATCTTTGTTGTATTTGTCTCCTATTTGTTTTTCTATTCATACTCAAACGATTTTCTTGTAATAATTATTCTAGCAACCAATATGGGTGCATTTGGCAACTGTAGTATATTTTGTAGGGTTCTATGTGGCCTAATGTAAAATTCATCACCTTGATGTCCAAAGTCTGATCCTAACTAGCGTTTTGTTCTTGGGATGTCCTTGGGATATTTGAAAGTTTTTAGTCTATTGCTGATGAAAGCAAGCAGTAAAGCAAATGAAGTACTGTTGACATTGCTTTTAACCCTTGCAGGATTATCATCCATTTGAATCATGTCATCCAACTTCAGTGCCTTCAGCACTTTGATTAACTAATCGGATGTGCTTGTCTCTTCGAGAGGTTCATTTGCTCGGTTCGTTACAATAATGGCAGCGGTGGGATTAAGTCTTCTCCTTCTATCGGAGTTGCCTTCCCCACGTATTTATCAAGGGCGAAGACGAGTGTTTTCGGTAGTGGGAGTTATGTAACGTTCGTTGAACGTTAATACAAATAATGAACCTAATGTATTGTTTGAGAGAACATGCTGGTTTATATAAAGACAACACAACCGCGCAGTGTATGACAGTGTTTTTCACTGATCGGATGTGTTTGTCTCTTTGAGAGGTTCGTTTGCTCGGTTCGTTACATTGGTGGCAGCGGTAGGATTAAGACTTCCCCTTCTATCGGAGTTGCCTTCCCCACGTGTTTCCCAAGGACCAAGACTCAAGACGAGTCTTCTCGGAAGTGGGAGTTATGTAACGTTCGTTGAACGTTTATACAAATTAGTAGCCTAATGTATTGTTTGAGAGAACATGCTGGTATATATAAAGACAACACAACCGGTCAGTGTACGACAATATTTTTCACTGATCGGATGTATTTGTCTCTTTGAGAGGTTCATTTGCTCGGTTCGTTACGATAGTGGCAGCGAAGGGATTAAGACTTCTCCTTCTATCGGAGTTACCTTCCCCACTTGTTTCCCAAGGGCCAAGATTCAGGACGAGTCTTCTCGGAAGTGGGAGTTATGTAATGTTCGTTGAACGTTTATGCAAATTAGGAGCCTTATGCATTGTTTGAGAGAGAACATGCTGGTGTATATATAGACAACACAACCGCTCAGTGTACGACAATGTACGACTTTTGAGAGGTTCATTTGCTCGGTTCGGTACACAACCAAAACGCAATCGCAATGACGTGAGCGTGAGGGTATTTACATCGCTAACTTGCCGAGAAGGGTTCATCCAGGTAAACCTTTTCACATACATTTCCAGAACTGAAAATGTCTATTGCAGACCTATGTTTTCGTATTAATAAGACGTCCTCAAAGAGCCAGTCAGTATAAACTGTTTATATAGAGAGAAAATATTGTTGGTGTCGTGAATCGGAAAGGTTATCCGGTTAGCCGAATGTTCTCGTATAAATAAGGCGTCCTCAAAGAGCCGATGTGTATAAACTATATATAGGGAGAATAGATGGTTGGTATCGTGAATCGGAAAGGTTATCGGTAGGGATGGGAACGAATAGTGAAATCACTATTCGAATATTCGACTAGAACTATTCGAATATTCGATTTTAGAATTCGTTTTGATGTCCGAACGTCTGCATTTCCGAATACTAGTACACTAGTCCTCTGTTCAAACCTTTTGTGTATAGCCGATATCTGTATACATGTACGTGCATGCAATTGCATGCCATTCAAGTGATTCAGTAGGTTGGATGTTGTATTCTTGAATACAGGTTACAGGTCGCCTTCGACTTGTCGGCAGAACGAGTAAAGTAATTCCAGACACGTGATGGAGACATTGTGATGTTTATCGAATAGATGTAGAAATTGGAATGAAGATAAGTTTGACCAGAGACATAGATAATGTCTCTGGTTTGACAAATTATTCTGAAGAAAAATATACTTTCTAACACATTATTTGATTGGTCTTCGTGCATATGCAACCATGATTACGATTGGTTATTGAAAGAGTAATTGTTTAATTTCACGACAAACAAGTTACGTGATTGGTTGACACTGACAATTGTCAATTAGCGTGATTGACTTGTTTTGGATAAAAAGGAGCAAGTGCAGATCATTAAGGTGTTAGATTTAGCGGCTTAAAATCGACTATTTTCACACTTAGGAATTAATCGTTTTGCAAACTGTCAAAAGATGTGGTAATTTGTCACGATGTTTTACTGTGTGACATACGTTGTAAAAACATCGTAACTGCACCTGGGAGCTAGGCACGTTCCTCGATATTTGGGATCGGTTTAGAGGAAGAAAATGAAAATAAAACAACATTATTTTTGAATAAAATTTATGGTAAACATACGGTAATATGGGTTCATTAAAATCGAATATTCGAATACTATTTTGCTATTCGAATATTCGACCCGCTATTCGAATATTCGAATATTCGAATATTCGTTCCCATCCCTAGTTATCGGACAAGGTGTAGGAATATTATCCGGTTAGCCGAATGTTCTCGTATAAATAAGGCGTCCTCAAAGAGCCAGTGTGTATAAACTATATACAGGGAGAATAGATGGTTGGTATCGTGAATCGGAAAGGTTATCGGACAAGGTGTATGAATATTATCCGGTTAGCCGAATGTTCTCGTATAAATAAGTCGTCCTCAAAGAGCCAGTGTGTATAAACTATATACAGGGAGAATAGATGGTTGGTATCGTGAATCGGAAAGGTTATCGGCCTAGACATAGGAATATTATCCTGTGAGCTGAAGGCTCATTAAGGAGATATATATTTATATCACCGAAACGCAAACCACCGACCAATCAAATCAACCACCGACATAAGGGCTTGGCCGGTATTAATGGAAATTTACATAACAAAATCTCATTACGATAAGCCATGTTCGGATGAGATAAATGTGCGTATATATACGTACATAGCGCTTAAATCAACCTACATGTACAAGGATCAACTCCTTCATACATCATACTCGATATTGCGCCAACCGATTGCATCGTTTGACAAAAGAACCCCAATAAAACCACAGCGTAATAGGAATGTATCTCTCTTAACCCTTATAGTGTTGGAACCGACTTCATGCTTATGCAAACAGGTTAGATCACAGGACAGTCGCCAAGTAAATTGGCGGCGGGCCTGTGATCTAACCTGTTTGCTACTTCGAGTATCTTTCCAAATCAAAATGAAGCAGATACTTAAGGTTTTGGAAAGCAGGCGATACAAAAATCTGTTTTTAGATAATTACCCATTTTTTTCGAAGGGGAAATGAGGATTTTAGTACCAATGAACAAATAATAGTTTTATTACGATTGTTTATATCCAATATCTAAAAAAAAAAGAAATTTAATTGTTCGCGCTTCATTTTCGTCTGCAGTTTCTTTCAATTCAGTTCAGTCAAAATTGGGGCAGTGGGGTTTCTCGGCAAAAATAAATCGGATTGGAATGACCAACCATATGTTGCAACCTAATCCTATCGTATTAACATGGTCCCTCCATACTGAAAGTAATACATAAATATTTCTTTTTCTATCATGCTTGTCGTCTATTATTGCTTTCAATTTGGACTATTGAAATATTGCGATTAACGGGCATTGGTTAAACATGCTCTTGAAGCCGTGGCTATAGAATGAAAGGCCTGTTGGTCATCGTATGTCCAATGTGAGCTAGTGTTGTCGATGGAAATTGTTACTTCCGACAACTTTCGGTGGTACACCAGTAAGTCCGAGGTTATTTTGTATGCGTAGGAATAAACGCATTTCCTATTATGGGACTTTGATACTGGCCCAAAATGAATATAACTACATACAACAATATCAAAATATTATTTAAAAAGATAAGATAATCATTTGCAGTATTATAGGAAACCCAAGGCGATCAACGAAGAATTAGCCTATCATGTTATACATGTATATTCAGTCTGATGTCTTCTCTATTATGTGAATAAGATGGTAACCACATTAACTAAACCATGGTTTTCCCTATAACACTGAATAAATCTTCAAAAAAGAAATCGAAATTCATGTTTTGTAAACGTGCTTTTGAAAAAAGAAAGTAATCAATGTAGTGTGTACATTTGGATGCACACAAAACATCTTCAAGGACAAGAGTTCAGTGTATGTCTTAGATTTTTAGTCTTACAGCCAAGCAATTAAAATTATCCAACAAACTTATAGTATACTGTGGTACTGCCTACATACATAGGTATTACATTTTGGTCGATTTTCCGCTGGTTCAATCTGTGGTTGTACGCGGATTTGTTCGGATAAGATAGATATGTAAATGGTTTTCTACTCTTTCATTCACGGTATCATTTAATGAATGTTTTGAATTATATGGTTTACTGTCTGAATAGTTTGGCATTTAATAGAGAAACAGCCTTAACCCTAAGAATGCTGGGTAATTTTCTACAAATAGAATTTTATGTCGTCTTCTTTCCAAAACGTAAAGAATCTGCTTAATTTTGACGAAGAAATATACTATGATTAGCAAATAGGTTAGATACCAGGCCAGCCGCCAATGTACTTGGCGGCTGGCCTGGGTCTTGCCTGTTTGCATTAGCATGAAGTCGGTTCCAGCACTATTAGGGTTTAAAATTCATTTCAAAAGATGTATCATGTGTATCTAATTATCGTTCTTTTTATAAATAAAAAGAAGGTAGTTTCTTTCAAAAGTTCAGTCATAGTTTTCTACGAGCAGTTTTAGTATTGATTTGATTGACTGGAATAGTTAAACAGAATAATAATTCTAGTGGAATGACGCGTCTGGCATACGAGATAGTCAGAAGATATTTTTGGTGGTAAAAGTCTTTTTATTTGTCTCATTATATTGTTCGTAAATGCGTGTTGTTGCTCCTATGGAATTGGCTTTCAACATAGTCATTTAGGTTTCAGTCCATAAAAGTGCTTACATTTCAGTGAATAAACGCTGTGGACAGCATTGGTGTACAAAAGGTATGTTTTGTTACGTTATTCTGGATATCATTGTATTAACAGCGAGACGATGTTTCGTTGCTGCAGATATCATTCATCCATTCGGCTTTTCAGTTCAACTATAACACTTTCAATCACCAAATTCCATGGTAGACGGTAGATTCCCGTGGTTTGCTTCTTGGTTGACTTCTATGTGTAACGTCATGCTTTTAGAAACGACTACGAATTGCTCTATTACTTAGATTAGTCATTCTTTTATTGGCTTATAGGTTGAATAAATTACATTTTCAGTTATCAGAATCTTTGTGTAAATACGATTATCCTGTCAATAGTGCCACTTTGGGACCGATAACTAGGTGCCGTATAACATTTTTGATATCCGGCACTAACCATATAACACATCCACGTGACAAATCATGACGTCATGACATCGCGGTTTGCTTGGTGTTAAACGTCTATTTGTCAATTCATGCTTTTGACTTCGGCTTTGAACGGCTCCATTGCTGCATATAATTTCGTTTGCATTGGTATTACTTTGGTTGAATGAATTACAATTTATGTAAACATACACTTTACCTAACCAGGGTGTAACCGACGGGTTCCTTGTTGCGTGTCGATGTACTGTCCCAAATTGAAAGAGATTGCAGACGACATTTCAAAATGGGATGAAATCGGAAAATAGTCTTCTAATAGAACATAAAATATTGTGGGAAAAGGAAATACTGCTCGTTACGAGCAATTTTTCCTTTTCCCACAATGTTTTCCAGCGTCGTCTGCAACGAAATGGTTAAATGTCGTTTTTGTTTGGTAATCGGTTAATTACTATTTCAGTAGACAAACACTATGGATAGCCAGTATATACCCAGGGTTTGCCTGGTGGTACTGGTTTGTATGTCACTGTGTTACCATGGCAACGGCGAAAAGACGCTGACCGACCGACGTATACGAGTGGTGAGGGATTCCGTCATCATGATAGATAGGGCTCTCGCCAAAGTGGAGAGCAGAGAGCTTGGGTGTAACGACACGATGTATGAAATCTCTGGACGCTTAGACAAGGTGAATAGACGGGTCAAACGGTTGTACAAAGGTAAGGTGATGTGTTGATTATCGAATTGCAATCCTTAACTGACCGATACGATAATAATTGGGCCCCTTGTTCATAGACATATACACATTTTTTTTATTGACATAAGCTAGTACAGCTTCTAGTATATACAAAATACATATTTATAATTACTTTTCATAACATGTTACCGTCGTCTCAAAAAAAGAAAATAATAAATATATAGTGCTCAGATTTTGAGGCGTCCCGTTCACATTAGAAACTCTTCGGCAAACACCAATGGGTCTGCAAACACCAGCGATTGGTTACGATTATCGTATCTATCTTTATGAATATCTCTAAAACTTGCCAAAACAAAACTTGATCATAGACATGATTGAGACTTATGGTAGGCTGCTCATAATCCGCCATTTTGAAACTAATGTTTTCTTCGTAATACTTGAGTTGTACTTGGTTTACACGGGTCGGGGTCGGAACCATTTGATAGAATGCGTATAGTTTTGGCCCTTACCGATGTATACCGAGAACGACCTAAGTAATCCGACAAAAGAATGAGGTTCAAAATGGCGGATTATAAGCATTTTATCTTAATAAAATGAAAATCTTCCTCACAATGAGCTGATAACTATGTCGTAGTTATGTTCTTTAGTTTGTCATAATGTTTTCAAATCTTAAGAACCATTTATCAAACCCCTACAAGTCATCGAAATCACATAATTGCCAAATCAATGTGGCAGTTTCTTTTCATTACTGTTCTTTAAAGGAGAAACAAGATTGATAAAACAAATGTCTACACATAACAACAATGATGTTAAATCGGGCGCTTAGGCCCAAAGTTAATCATAGAAGTGCAAAGGAAGGCAATAATATGGCACAAGCAAAACTTGCACACGGTAAGCCACTGCGCCTCTTATCACGATCTTTCCATCCCCATAACTATTACTACACACTTACATACAATCGGAACTACTCGGGTATTTCCGTGAGCTGTGAATCAAACTCGGATATAAGTGTAGGGTTACAATTGTTCGGGTAAATCGGCCCCCGGCGTATAACACATTTTCTAAGCGTGCACATTAAGTAGTTCAATGTGTATGGAAGTGTTGGACATCCTTTTAAATATCTTTTTATCAGTTATCAATACAAAATGGCGAAATTATTGTTGTGACATGTATAGTTGTTTCCTCATTCAAATTTAACGACTTTTTAGATTTCACATTTAAAATCTATTTTTAGAAACGAAAGAAAAGTGACGTCATTCTCGCGGGAAACAATATGGCGTCATCCCTATTATTTCAGAGGTGTTTTCATTGGATAAACTCGATGTATTCAGATTGACTTACATATACTCAAACCCAACTCCAAACACGATTTCTGAATCTGTTACAGGGCCATTGTTTGCGACTGTTAACATAAAGCAAGGATTTCGGGACTACGACAATGTTCTTCTAGTACTGCCCGATCCCATAAAAACCTGCATCGACGACTACAAAGGGACCCAGGTGTCCAACGCACAGGCTACCATCACATGCATACGACAGGTGAGTGGAACTATCACTCGAGTGAATCAATGCTGATAAGCCTAATAGTGCTGGAACCAACTTTGTGCTTGTGCAAACAGGTTGGATCCAGGCCAGCCACCAAGATTATTGGCCAAGATCTCTATTGTAGGTGTATTAACCATTACCGAGCTGGAACCGATTTCATGCTAGTGCATACAGGTTGGATCAAGGCCAACCGCCAATGCAATTGGCGGCTTGCTTTTGGTCAAACCTGTTTGCTACTCTGATTATCTTTCCTCGTCAAAATTAAGCAGATGTTTAAGGTTTTGGTAAACAGACGACATACAAATATATTCTTAGAAGTTTACCCAGCATTCTGAGGGTTAATCATGACCATGCAATACGGTCATATACCTTTTGGTTGACGGGATCGTGTACTGTCCAATTGTATGTTTCGGAAGACAAGAACAAGTTTAAAGGGAAAATACAGCCTCGATTTAAGCTAACAAGGTATCATGCTTCGCGATGTATTTGACGGATGAGTATATTTGGAAGAGATTTAAGGTAGAATACCTATAATCCACCATTCTAAAGTTCATTCTTTTGACGGATTACTTCGGTCGTTCTCGGTATACATCGGAATAATTTCGACTCCGAACGCTGCATGCCGAGAACGACCGAAGTAATCCGACGAAAGAATGAGTTTCAAAAGGGTGGATTATTTGTATTTTATCTGAATACAATCACGTTATATCCACAGCTGGTCCTACTTTGGTCACATGCTCATAGTTTCTAGGAAAACAGAATAATATACTCTTGAATTACATTACCAGCGTTTGATAAGCTAGCCTGGAGTCCTGGCCCATGCTAAACCGCATTAGCCTAGTTCGCGGTATACGAACGGGCCAGGCTCTACCAGGCTATTGATAAGCGAGTATTGGTTGGCAGGGGTTACTACCTCAAACCAAGGCCCGATTCTCTTAATAGGAGGTGTCTTACTAGTATATGTAATGCAACAGATGTCAATTTGAGAGCAGCGTTTATAGGAATTAACCAGATTCTGTCCATTTGTGTCATGAATACGAAAAAATGAAAAAGATTCTAATGAGAAGTAAGAATGATGCAACATTTCTACATGAAGGTCCGCCTTGTTAATAAGATCATAATATTATAAGTACAACAACAGATGTCAATTCGAGACCAGCATTTATAGGAATCCACCGTTTTCCGTCGGTGTTAAGTTCCTGAACCCGAGGAATGAGCTAATTCTCATCAAACATCTGAACATTAGAATGTCTCTAATATATGCTTGAGGGACGGTCTTGTAAATGTTTGTTTTCAGGTTCAAACTACCAAGGTTTGTACCACACATCAAAAGGCATAACTTGATAATGTCAGTGGCCCTATTTCTTTTAATCTTGAGACTTTACTAAAATTGAAAAATAAATAATTCAATGTCTGTTTTTCCTCGCCAGATATTCTGGCGATACGAACCACCGAAGAAACGCCGTAAAGTTGAGGAGGAGAAGAAGGTGGTCGTGAACTTTGCGTCGATGGTCAAAGACAAGATCGAAGCGCCCCCTGTCCGCCCTCCCCCTCCTCCTCCTCCATCTACTCCCGCTGCCCCTCCCATTACATCCCCTCCTCGGTCGCTTACAAGTTGGCTTTACGCGACTTACGCGACAACAAGCCAAGAGTATGCGACTTACGCGACAACAAGCCAAGAGTATGCGTCGCAGGAAGCGTCGAGTAAAACCGAGTATTCTACACCAGGTACGTCGTTTGCGTTGGCCACCTCCGCAACGACGCATGAGTCCGGTACAACGTCCAGCCCCGTTGTAAAGAGACGACGTATGGAGTACCGTACGCTGTCTGTCGACGAGAGAACACGTTTCCATAATGCGTTGAACGCGTTGTATAAGGTGCGGCCATTTTTTTTTAAATCTTTACCACCTTAGTTTAAACATATTGTATTGCCATATAATTGAACATATAATACATGGTACATATCATCGGTAAGTAGTAATATCATCAACTTTGGCAAAAGGGTCTGGCCACAAGTTCTCACATCTTAAAATCTTTATCACCTGCAGACGACTTTTTGTCTTGAAGCAGACGAGTTTAGAAAAGCTTTGTAAACATGTGAAACCTTTCAACCTCCAGACACCGTTTTTGTCTTGAAGCAGACGACTTTAGAAAAGCTTTGTAAATGTGTGAAAAAACTTCAAGTCTTGCTGTTGTGATATGTGAATAGATTGAAAAGCATTGTGGCTAAGGAAGAAATTGCTTGTGACAAGCAATTTCTCCTTTTGCAAAAATGCTTATTGAAAGTCGTCGGCTGAAAGACGAAAAATGTGGCGTTAGATTGTAAAAACGAAATGTGTTAATGGGGTATTTTACCGTGGGATACTTATCTGAAATAGGGATGCTAGTTTATACAACGTGCCTATTTTAAAGTGGGCAAATAACAAGCTTTCTCAAAATGGAAAGAAGAAACAAAAAGAAAGATTGAAAGACCTCGTTCAATGTTCACAACTTTTTATTGTTTCGAATCAATATAATTATATCATCATACACATTTAGCCTAGTTTAGGGCCAATTAAAGAGGTTGATGAGATTAATTGAACTTATGTCGTTTTGAAACATAAATCAAACCCCCCGACAACAGTTTATCTCGTATTTAACAAATATTAAAGATTACAATGAGGTGGTGCAATGAATATATATCATCTAACTTATCATCAACCCTTTCCCAAATAATAACGGCATTTGACGACTGCGTTGCAGACGACTTTAGAAAACATTGTGGGAAAAGGAGAAATTGCTCGTAACGAGCAATTTTTCCTTTTCCCACAAGGTGTTCTGCTCTTTCTGAAGAATATTGTTCAATTTCATCACATTTTGAAATGTCGTCTGCAAACTCTTACAATTTGGGACAGTCGAAAATGTGTTGTTTGGGAAAGGGTTAAAGGACGCCATCACATTAGAGCGCAGCACCGATTGGAGCGTTGTATATTCGGAAACCTGTGTCCCGTAGTAAGATGCTTAAAGATTCACAATACATTGCACGAATTAAACCAATAGAATGCTGGCTAATTTTCTAGAAACATGCTTTTGTGTCGTCTGACTTTGAAAACCTTAAAATAGCTGCCTTATTTTGGTAAGGAAAGATTCTTAGAGTAGCAAACAGGTTAGATCACATGCCAGTCGCAAAATTTTTGCGACTGGCCTGGGTCTTACCTGTTTGCATAAGCATGAAGTCGGTTCCAGCACTATAAGGGTTGAGCACACCGTGTATTTCTTTTTAAGAGCCTTTTAAGATAACAAACAAAAACCTAATGTAGTTGAATGGTATAAACTCTTTATATTAAAGAGAAAAAGAGTTCCCTCTTTTGACAAAGTGCAGTTTAGTCTTCAGGTTGGACAGGGCCCAAATTCCCACAGTGGGGACCCATTTATATAACTCACAGTTGCATTTATACACAGGTATGGTCCTTTTTGCTGAAGTCGGCTCCAGCACTATAAGGGTTAATGTCGGTCACATAAGTTTAATAATAAGCTCCAAACTAAACAGCTTGTGTATGTTTTGTAGGATGGTACGATCGCCGCGTTTGCTGCGTTACACGCTGCGGCCTCAGAAGGAGCGTACAATGGTCCAGCATTCTTACCCTGGCATAGAGTATTCCTTACAACGTATGTCACGATTTTATTTTATTGTGTTAGACGATTATATTAAAGTTTTCACAGCCAATCGTGTGTAAGACGATTATTTAAAGTTCATTTTGGAAGGAAATAGTGCTTGACGTTGTATACAGGGTCCTGTTCCTGCAGAAAGCTCCGTGTGCACATGTACATATCGAATTGACTTTTTACAGCATATCTTGCTTAATGCTATCAAATAAGATACATTTGGCAAACAAGAATACTAACCGCTAAATACAGAGAACTAGACCTGCAGAAAGCTCCCAAATATATGTTGACCGCATGGGACTTTTTAAAGCCAATATTGTCGATTTTACTAGATACATTTTGCAGAAAAGGGTGCTAACTGCTAGATACCGAAATCTTGTCCCGCAGAAAAGTCCTCAACATATACTGAACACTTTGGATATTAACAGCCAATATTGCGTAATGCGGTAACATAAGATACATTTTGTCTATGTCTTTGTCTATTCTTTGTCTATGTCTATGTCTATGTATATGTCTTTGTCTATGTCTTTGTCTATGTCTATGTCTTTGTTTATGTATATGTATATGTCTATGTCTATGTCTTTATATATGTCTTTATATATGTCTTTGACTATGTCTTTGTCTATGTATTTGTCTATGTCTTTGTCTATGTCTTTATATATGTCTTTATCTATGTCTTTATATATGTCTTTGTCTATGTCTTTGTCTATGTCTCTGTCTTTGTCTATGCATATGCCTTTGTCTATGTCTATGTCTTTATCTATGTCTTTATCTATGACTATGTCTATGTCTTTGTCTATGTCAATGTCTTTGTCTATGTCTATGTCTATGTATTTGTCTATGTCTATGTATTTGTCTATGTCTATGTATTTGTCTATGTCTATGTATATGTCTATGTCTTTGTCTATGTCTTTGTAAGCTTCGAAGATGCCATCCAAGCCGTTGACCCCGAAGTGACCTTACCCTACTGGGACAGCACGCTAGACGATTGCATGGACGTACCGATCAATTCTATTATCTGGACACCAGGGTTTCTTGGCAACGGTGCTGGTCGAACTGTTGTGGGTATGTATTACCCCATCTATTGCAAAATCCATTGTTCCTGTTAGGTAGTTGATTTTTGATAGTTCGTAGAATAATTAGCTAGAGATAGTATGCGTCAAATGTGTCTTTTTGTCATAGACGGGTTTAAGGAGGTGTTAAGCCGTTTGCTCAACAAAGCCAAAACCTTAGTTTCTTGGAGTTTTTTTTCAACATAATACAGTTACATGTAATGATCTCCGATAATCAGAAGTTTATACCTATGGTGTCACTGATAAGCCCTACATATATTAAAGGGTTAAGTGGGATGATTGGGTTACACGCCTATGTCATATATGTTTATTTCTTAGATATGTTTGTCGAAGGATAAATATCTGTATCTAAATTTCAATTACTTCATAGCAATTCATTTCTACCTAACTTGCAACAAAGAATTTAATAATATAGAAATTTCTCTAATCAAGCAACCCCTCTTTTCATCACAGCTATG